>QANU01071053.1:0-16776 GCA_003254905.1 Nissolia schottii | reverse complement strand
CGGAGCGGTGGCCAACCTCTCCTTCAGCTCGCATAAACTTCTCTCACATTCGGCAGACCAAATCATCTTCACTCCCTTTCTAGTCAGCTTCGTTAACGGCAAGGCGATCTGCGAGAATCCCTGAATAAACCTCCAATAATATCCAGTAAATCCCAAAAAGCTCCGTAGCTCTGTAATTGAAGTGGGTCTTTCCCATGTTTTGACTGCTTGAACCTTACTAGGATCTACTGCCACTCCTTGGTCTGAAATCACATGGCTGAGAAACTGCACCTTCCTAACCCAAAACTCACACTTAGAGAGCTTGGCGTACAACTTCTTACCCCTTAGATTCTCCAAGACAATCTGCAAATGTCTAGTGTGCTCCTTTTCACTCTTCGAGTACACTAGAATGTCATCGATGAAGACAATGACGCAATCGTCCAGATACTCGCGGAAGATCCTATGCATGTAATTCATAAAGATGGCAGGAGCATTCGTCAATCCGAAGGACATCACTGTGAACTCGTAATGACCGTAACGGGATCGGAATGCCGTCTTAGCTATGTCCTCTTCCCGTACTCTAATCTGGTGGTAGCCCGATCGTAAGTCAATCCTTGAGAACACCTTTGCATCCTTCATCTGATCCAGAAGATCATCGATACTGGGCAGCGGGTACTTGTTCTTGATTGTCACCTTGTTCAGCTTCCTGTAATCGACGCACATCCTCATGGTGCCGTCCTTTTTCTTGACAAATAGCACTGGTGCTCCCCACGGTGATGCACTTCGCCGAATGAATGTCTTTCCCATTAACTCCTCCAACTGCTTTTTCAACTCCTGCAGTTCTAATGGGGACATGCGATATGGCGCAATGGAAATAGGTCCAGTGCCTGGCACCAGATCAATCGAAAACTCTACCTCCCGTTTCGGCGGAAACTATGGAATGTCATCGGGGAAGACATCTGAATAGTCCCGAACGACAGGAATATCCCCGACTTCCAGTCTGGCAACTTCCACTTCTAACAACGCAAAGAAGACATACCCTTGATCTCTTAGCTGACAATAGTAGAGAGTCAGCAACTCCCCCTCTGACGCTACTGGGCTGACAGTTGTAGGGGGAAAGGTAACCAGCTTCCTGGCACAATCGAGAACCACCTGATTGGTATTCAACCAATCCATCCCTAGTATCACATCCAGTCCTACTAGGGGAAGAGAGATTAAGTCAGCCACAAACTTTCTTTCCTGCAGCTGAAAAGGACACCGTAGACATACTTGACAAGTCTTAACTGGCGGTGCAGTGGGTGTAGATACAGCAAGCGTACACAGCAGTGTCGTAGGAGATAAATTCAGCTCCTCTACACTATCGTAGGATATAAAGGAGTGTGACGCTCCAGAATCATACAATACAATCAAAGGTTTCCCGTTAAGTATGCACTTACCCAAAATAAGACCATCTCCGTCTTGAGCTTCCTCTGCTGCCATGGTGAACACTCGTCCCTGACGTTGGGCGGACGGTGGAGCTACTGGGCAGTCCTTCACAAAATGCATTGCCTTCCCACACCTGAAGCAAACCCCTTGGCCTGCTAGGAACTCTCCAAAGTGTCGCCTGCCACATTTTGGACAAGGTGGGCGGGAATCCACTCTCGGTCGAGTGTCCGGTGTGCTACGACCCGGAGTACCTGAAGGTGGAGGTCTCACTGCTGGGGTCCCTGCCCGTAATAGGGAGGAGAACGAAGCATGCCTTATAAGGGTGTGGATACCTCTCCTTAGCAAGACGCGTTTTCCGGGGTCCAGGAGTTCACGCCTGGCTCGGAGGAACAAAACCGTGAGGCCCACAAGGGGCCAAAGCGGACAATATCTTGCTAGCGGGTAGCCAGACTGTTACAATGGTATCAGAGCAGTTTGGTCCAAAGGAGCCTGAGGACTGAGCTGCACTATGCTTTCGAGCATGATTACGGGGTATGTTCCAGCTAAGTGGTATGTGCTAAGTTTCTCTGTACTTGCCTTTCTTGAGACTGATCAACTCGGAATTGTGCAGGTACTACACATTAGGCATGCCGCCCCGTAGGGATACTACACAGCACACTCCACAACCTATAGATCTTGCAGAGGTTCTTAGGTAGGTGGCCGCAGCTACCCAGGCCCAAGCCCAGGCTACCACACAGATGGCAGCCTCTAATGCCCAACGCAACGCACCTCAGACGGCTCAAGAGATCGAGGCCCTGAGGTATAGAGATTTCAACCGGGCTAACCCATCGGTGTTTGAAAGGTTGATGGACCCTGACCTAGTCCATAGCTGGATCCGCAAGCTGGAGCAGATCTTTGAGGATGTCCCGTGCACCGATACTCAGAAGATCAAGTTCACTTCGAGGAAGTTAGAAGGAGCAGCAGGGGACTGGTGGGATATGACCAGGCCCGAGTTTGAGCAGGAAGAGTATCAGGCTACTTGGGATCAGTTCAAGCTGGATTTCATGGACAAGTATTTTCCACAGGAGCTGCAAGACAGAAAGGAGGCTGAGTTCTTAGAGCTGAAGCAGGGAAATATGACGGTCACAGAGTACACTACTACCTTTGAGAAGCTCTGCTAGTATTCTCAGATATACCGGATCCACCCTAATGAGGGTTGGAAATGTGGGAAGTATCAGCACGGATTGAAGCCTGAGTTGAGGGTCTTTCTGAACGTCTCGGGCGTACGAGACTATGCTACTCTTGTCAACACTTGTTTGGCTCAGGAAGAAGCCAACAAAGATTTGGCCCAAGTGCGCAGCGAGAGGTTCAAGAGAAGGTTTGATGGAGCAGGCGGTTCCCAAGCAGAGTAGAGGAAGAAGGGACCCTTTCAGACATCAGTTGCAGGAAGAGGCAGAGGTCAGTATCTGCCGAGGCCACCGCAAGGGATGGGGAGAGCTCAGAATCAGCCCCGACTAGGACCATTGCGGGCAGGGACCCCAGCAGTGAGACTTCCACCATCAGGTACTCGAGTCGTAGCACGCCAGACACTCGGCTGAGAGTGGATTCCCGCCCACCTTGTCCAAAATGCGGCAGGGGACACTTTGGAGAGTGCCTAGCAGGCCAAGGGGTTTGCTTCAGGTGTGGGAAGGCAGGTCATTTTGTGAAGGACTGCCCAGTAGCTCTACCGTCCGCCCAACGTCAGGGACGAGTGTTCACCATGGCAGCAGAGGAAGCTCAAGACGGAGATGGTCTTATTTTGGGTAAGTGCATACTTAACGGGAAACCTTTGATTGTATTGTATGGTTCCGGAGTGTCACACTCCTTTATATCCTACGATAGTGTGGAAGAGCTAAATTTATCTCCTACGACACTGCCGTATACGCTTGCTGTATCTACACCCACTGCACCGCCG
Source organism: Nissolia schottii (assembly GCA_003254905.1). Taxonomy (NCBI): domain Eukaryota; kingdom Viridiplantae; phylum Streptophyta; class Magnoliopsida; order Fabales; family Fabaceae; genus Nissolia; species Nissolia schottii. The sequence continues at coordinate 13,439 of QANU01071053.1, read as the reverse complement.
GTTAAGACTTGTCAAGTATGTCTACGGTGTCCTTTTCAGCTGCAGGAAAGAAAGTTCATGGCTGACTTAATCTGTCTTCCCCTAGTAGGACTGGATGTGATACTAGGGATGGATTGGTTGAATCCCAATCAGGTGGTTCTCGACTGTGCCAGGAAGCTGGTTACCTTTCCCTCTACAACTGTCAGCCCAGTAGCGTCAGAGGAGGAGTTGCCGACTCTCTACTGTTGTCAGCTAAGAGATCAAGGGTATGTCTTCTTTGCGTCGTCAGAAGTGGAAGTTGCCAGACTGGAAGTCAGGGATATTCCTGTGGTTCGGGACTATTCAGATGTCTTCCCCGATGACATTCCTGAGTTTCCGCCGAAACGGGAGGTAGAGTTTTCGATTGATCTGGTGCTAGGCGCTGGACCTATTTCCATTGCGCCATATTGCATGTCTCTGTTGGAACTACAAGAGTTGAAAAAGCAGTTGGAGGAGTTAATGGGAAAGCAATTCATTTGGCCAAGTGCATCACCGTGGGAGCACCAGTGCTATTTGTCAAGAAAAAGGACGGCACCATGAGGATGTGCGTCGATTACAGGCAGCTGAACAAGGTGACAATCAAGAACAAGTACCCGCTGCCCAGAATCGATGATCTTCTGGATCAGTTGAAGGATGCAAAGGTCTTCTCAAGGATTGACTTACGATCGGGCTACCAACAGATTAGAGTACGGGAAGAGGACATAGCTAAGACGGCATTCCGATCCCGTTACGGTCATTACGAGTTCACAGTGATGTCCTTCGGATTGACGAATGCTCCTGCCATCTTTATGGATTACATGCATAGGATCTTCCGCGAGTATCTGGACGATTGCGTCATTGTCTTCATCGATGACATTCTAGTGTACTCGAAGAGTGAAGAGGAGCACACTAGACATTTGCAGATTGTCTTGGAGATTCTAAGGGGTAAGAAGTTGTACGCCAAGCTCTCTAAGTGCGAGTTTTGGGCCAGGAAGGTGCAGTTTCTCGGCCATGTGATTTCAGACCAAGGAGTGGCAGTAGATCCTAGTAAGGATGAAGCAGTCAAAACATGGGAGAGACCTACTTCAATTACAGAGCTACGGAGCTTTTGGGGATTTACTGGATATTATCGAAGCTTTATTCAGGGATTCTCACAGATCACCTTGCCGTTGACGAAGCTGACTAGAAAGGGAGTGAAGATGATTTGGTCCGCCAAATGTGAGAGAAGTTTCTGCGAGCTGAAGGAGAGGTTGACCACCGCTCCAGTGCTAGTGTTGCCCGATCCCCAGGAACCTTTTGAGGTATACTGTGATGCGTCAGGTGCTGGACTTGGACGTGTACTGATTCAATGACGCCAGGTGATAGCCTATGCCTCTAGAAAGCTGAAGCAGCATGAGGTAAACTACCCTACGCATGATCTAGAGTCGGCGGCGGTAGTTTTTCCCTTGAAGATTTGGAGGCATTATCTGTATGGGGTTCGGTTTGAGGTATATTCGGATCACAAAAGTCTGAAATACCTGTTCGACCAGAAGGAGTTCAATATGCGTCAGAGGAGGTGGACCGAATTCCTTAAGGATTATGAGTTCAGTCTTAATTATCACCCTGGAAAGGCTAATGTTGTAGCGGATGCGTTGAGCCAGAGATCAGTGCAGATGGCTCAGATGATGGTGCAGGAAGCTAAGTTGCTAGAGGAATTCCGTGACCTCAACTTGACGATTGCGCGCCAACATAACTGTAACATCCCGAATTTTCCTTAGGGAAATAATCGTAAAACATAAATATTTAATTAATTTCTAATCATGATTAGGGAATTAAAATGGGAAACTAATAGGTAGAATATCCCTAGGAAATAAGACGTGTCGCGGCAGGAAGTTCAGCAGACAACTGAATAGTCGTTGTTTGCCGGCAAAATTTTCTGACGCGCCAAAGGTGTCTGTGAAAATAATCTCCCAGAGAAAAATTCAAAAAACACCTTTAAATATTATTACCCTTAGGTAGAGGGGAATTAGAGGATCGCGACGGTTCAAACGGAATATTTTTCAGACGACCGTGCGCGACGCACCGACACTGCGAGCGATAAAACACGAGCGAACCGGGACCGAAAGAAAATGAAATCTCAGCAGATAAGATGAGGGCTGCACGGCTAGGAGAGCAGATTTCTTGTACAAAAATTAATTCCCCAAAAATGTGTTTCAAAAGTCCCATCACCATACCTTTCTTACACATGCCCATACCCACCCATACCTAAGCCCATGCCTTACACTATTCACCACCTTCTCTTTATTCCAAAAATCAATTAATTTCCCTCAAAATCTGCCCTCCAAAACCAAGCTCTTCTCCCCCATTTCACAAGAGAGATTTCATCTTTCATAGTCTTCAAACACACACACCAAGCCAAGCTCCAAGAACATCCAACACCAAGCTTCAAGCCAAGCATTCTTGCCACCCTCTTCCACCTCCCAAGAACCGAAGTATAGCCCCTCAAGTCTCCTCATCCTTCTTCATCTTCTTCCTCCCAAAATCAAGAGGAACAACTTCTTCCCCCTCCACCTTGTTCGAGTTCTCACCTTGGAGAAAGGAAGCTCAAGCTTTGGGAAGCAACAAGGCTGGTAGACTTCACTGCCAACTTTCCTCACCACCACCAAGTTTTCTATAGATGGGTAACTATGCATAAATCACCTTCCTTGGTGATCTATATGTGGTTATGTTGAGTATGTGATATAATGCTTTTGTTGTTAAAGATTTATTGAGAATAAATATTCTGTTACCTGTTGTTTGTATATCATGTGTTTTATGATTTATGAATGTTCTTGTTGATGCTGTATATCGCTGGGTCATGTGGGGTTTTGAGATGATTGTGAGAACACGTGAGGAAATGAGAGAAAACCAGCCAGAGTGTAAGCGCCGAAGGGTTCCGCGGAGGATCCCTAGAGCGACTGAGGGGAGTCCGAAGAAAGGTGTTGAGTAGCACCTGTGATGGTATTAAGTGTTCCGTGGATAGTGACCGAGGGAGTATAGAGTTGCTGATTAGGGTTCCGCGGAGGATCCCTGGAGAGCAGAGAGGGTTACGTGAAGTTGCTGAGTGGTACCAGGAATGGTACTGAGTGGGATTCCGCGGAGGAACCTGGAGTGCTGAGTATGTTATGTGAAGAGTGCTGAGTGGGCACCAAGAATGGTGCTGAGTGGGGTTCCGCGGAGGTCCCCTAGAGTTGTAGAAGAGTTCTCCCCAAGCTGTTGAGTGGAGTCTAGAGTTGCTGAGTGAGCACCAGCAGTTGCTGATGGGTTCGCGGAGGATCCCTGGTGTGCAGTGCTGCGTGGGTTCCGCGTAGGACCCCTGGAGTGCTGAGAGGGTTAAGTAGAGTGCTGAGTGGGTTCCGTGTAGGACCCCTGGAGTACTGAGAGGGTTAAGTAGAGTGCAGAGTGGGTTCCATGGAGGTTCATGCATGATTATTATTTAAAGTAACATGTATGACTGAAATATGTGAACTATGTGATAAAGTATGTCCATGCATTATGATTATTTGAAGTAATATGTTAGCATGCCATGCATCATGATAAGGTACATTCAGAGGACCAGAAGTTAATCAGGTAATGAGTAAAGATTATAATGGAAATGAACCTTAGGGAACAAGTCATGTCATACTATGTGCGGAAGAAGAGAAGAACAAAGAAATGTTATGAGAAAGATAAGATGAGAATATAATGAAATGCTATGAGAAAGAAAGAACACATGAAAAGATGATATGCTGAAAGAATAAGAGCAGAACAGATAGTCAGATAATTGTCCGCTTCCGGTCTTGCTGTGAGGGCAGACCCTTCGCCACCTGGTGAGCGGGTGGAGTTATGTTGTCTAGGGGAACAGGCAGAAAAGGTTAGGTCGTACACCACCAGGGGACGAGTCCCAAGGTGTACGAGGAGGTGTGGACGAGTCTGCTTCCGGTGACGTTGTCAGGGCGGCCCCTCGCCACCCAGAGATCGGGTGAAGTTATGTTGCCTCGAGAAACAGACAGAAAAGGTTAAGTCGTGCACCACTAGGGGACGAGTCCCAAGGTGTACGAGGAGGTGTGGACCAGCAGCTAAAGTGAAAGAAAAGTAAAGTAAGAGAAAGTTAAAGCAAAGAAAGAATGACGCTAACCCGGGTGAGTCGGTATGCATAAGATAAGCAAAGACAGATGCTAACCCGGATGAGCCGGTATGCGTAAGATTAGTAAAGAATAGAGCTAACCCGGGTGAGCCGGTATGCGTAAAAGAAAGAGGAAAGTAAAGAAAGTAAAGTATAAAAGAAAGAAAGAATTATAGTATGTGATATATGCTTGAATGTATGTATGTATGCAATGTATGTGATAAGGTATGTATGGAAGTATGAACAAATAAGAAGGTGAGTAAATAAGTAAGAAGATAAAGGAATACGAAGAAGATCAGTAAATATGATGTTAGTACCGTCAAGAGAATGCTCGAGACGGCTATGTATGTATAAGCGAATGAAAGTAACAAGCACGAGAACTTAGTAAGAAAGATTAATTCCCCCCTATCACCTAGTAATGTAGATAAAGCTGTTCAGGACTTTAGGCCAGATCATAATCAGTAGGAATGTTAGTATGCATATTCACTTAGAAACACCTGATCGGCGGAATCATAACTGAGTAGAAAAATAAAGAACGATCCCCAAGGTTACCCACTGAGGACCCAAGGTTCTCACCCCCACTCCTTTATGATTCTAGGATGGCACGACATGTACGCTGAGACGGAGCAGGTATCGGAAGACATGCAGACATATGGACGTCAGAGGATTCTGATGAAGCGACGGACAAAGACTTTTGTTTCATGTTTTAGATTAGCTTAAGGGAGTAGGTGCTCCCTTAGCTCATATGGAAATGTATTATGACTTGTATACTTGACTTTATAATTATGAATTACTATTTGACTGTGCAACTATGTGATGGACCGAATACTTGTATGTTTATGTATTTTCTTGTAAGATCTCTAACACTGCCACCCTGTAGTTAATTATTGCTTAAGTCCATTGGGACTCTATCGTTTGTATAATTATATGCTATCTTAATCACGCACGACTTCTACTTTATAAAGTGATAATGCACACAAATGATTTTCAAAATGGTCCATATTTTCAAGTAAGAAATATTTGCCAAGCTAAAAGTAGGGGCTAGAAGTAACCCCACCAAAGCTGAAAACAACCTAGTGAGCTTTGTTTACTACGTACGGGTAAACAGTTATCTAGGGTGTTTCAATCTAGTAGTGATTTCAAGCACAGAATCATAGAAGCTCAGAAGAACTGTCAGGAAGACACCTGGTGTAAGTTTTGCAAGGCTGTTGAAGAGGAAAAAATCAAGGAGGTGACAACAGGCGATGATGAAATTTTGCGATTTGACGGGCACGTTTGGGTGCCCAAGGAAGGCAGTTTAAGGGAGGATATCTTGAAGGAAGCTCACAAGAGTCATTTCACGATGCACCCAGGTACCACCAAAATGTACCATGATCTCAAGGGGATGTTTTGGTGGCCAGGATTGAAGAGGGATGTCGAGGACTGGGTACAGAAGTGCTTGGTTTGTCAGAAAGTGAAAATCGAGCACCAGAAACCGCCAGGGTTGCTGAATCCTCCAGAGATTCCGGAATGGAAGTGGGAGGCTATAGCAATGGATTTTGTCTCAGGGTTACCACGTACTCGGACAAGAGTAGATGCCATCTGGGTAATTGTGGACAGACTGACTAAGTCTGCTCACTTTATTCCGTTCAAGATGACTTACCTGCTGGAGAAACTGGTACAGCTGTATGTCAAGGAGGTAGTAAGGTTGCACAGAGTACCATGTTCCATCATTTCAGACAGAGATCCCAGGTTTACTTCCAGATTCTGGACTGCTTTTTAGAAGGCATATGGATCTCAGTTACACTTAAGTTCCGCGTATCACCCTCAGACGGATGGTCAGTCTGAGTGCACTATTCATACTTTGGAATATATGCTAAGAGCTTGTGCGCTAGATACGCCGGGAAATTAGGAGGAAATACTGCCGTTCGTGGAGTTTGCCTATAATAACAGCTATCAAGCTAGCATTGGTATGGCTCCGTTCGAAGCTCTATATGGCCGGAAGTGTCAGTTGCCGTTATGCTAGAACGACAGTAGGCAGTACCGCTGTCTAGACCCTGAGGAAACCCGAGAGATAGAAGAATTGATGAAGCTATTGCGAAAGAGAGTGTTCATGGCGCAAAGCCGACAGAAGAGCTATGCAGATAACCGGAGGAGGCCGCTTGAGTTCCAAGAGGGAGATCATGTCTTCCTAAAGGTTACTCCGGCGACAGGTATTGGAAGGTCTCTGAAGATCCGGAAACTACATCCCCGATTCATTGGACCTTTCCAGATCATGGAACGCATTGGACCGGTAGCATACTGGATAGCTCTTCCGCCAAGTTTGGCCAACATTCACAACGTCTTTCATGTCTCCCAGTTACGCAAGTACTATGCGTCTCCTGACCATGTGCTACAGCCAGAGCAGATACAGCTGAGAGAAGATTTATCTCTACCGCTCACGCCTCAGCGAATCATTGACCACAAGACTTGCCAGACGAGAAACAAGGAGATCCCTATGGTGCGAGTGGTATGGGCGAACGGGGAGTTAGAAGAGCAGACATGTGAGCTGGAAGCCGACATGAAGAAAGGCTATCCGGAGTTGTTTGAAAGGTACGAAACTATCCTTATCTTTAAATTTCGAGGACGAAATTTTTCTAAGGGGGGTGGAATGTAACATCCCGATTTTTCTTAGAAAAATAATCATAAATATCAAACTAATTTTCTAATCATGATTAGAAAATAAATATGGGAAATTATTAGGAGGAATGTCCTTAGGAAATAAAACGGGTCGCGGTAGGAAGATCGGCAGACAGCCGAACAGCCGCTGTTCGCCGATGAAATTTATGACGCGCAAACAGGTGTCTATGAAAATAATCTCCCGGAGAAAAATTCACAAACCCCTTTAAATTTTAATACCCTGAGGTAGAGGGGAATTAGAGGATCGCGACGGTATAAACGAAATATTTTTCGGACGGCCGTGCGCGACGCACCGACACTGCGAGCGATAAAACACGAGCGAAATCGGAGCCGGGAGAAAATGAAATTTCAGCAGCTGAAATGGAGGGCTGCATGGTTAAGAGAGGTGATTATTGTCCAAAAAAATAATTCCCTAAAATCATGCTTCCAAGACTCACATCACCTTACTNTCACAAACCCCTTTAAATTTTAATACCCTGAGGTAGAGGGGAATTAGAGGATCGCGACGGTATAAACGGAATATTTTTCGGACGGCCGTGCGCGACGCACCGACACTGCGAGCGATAAAACACGAGCGAAATCGGAGCCGGGAGAAAATGAAATTTCAGCAGCTGAAATGGAGGGCTGCATGGTTAAGAGAGGTGATTATTGTCCAAAAAAATAATTCCCTAAAATCATGCTTCCAAGACTCACATCACCTTACTTGTCTTACACACTACACCTGATCCCATCACTAGCCATACCTATGCCCATACCTTCTACTATTCATCACCTTTTCTAAATCCCAAAATTCACGTAATGGCCTCACCATTCAGCCCCCCAAACTGAGTTCCTTCCCCCAAATGTGCAAGAGAAATCTCATCTTCCATATTCTCCAAAAACACACACCAAGCCAAGCTCCAAGAACACCCAACATCAAGCTTCAAGCCAAGCATTCTTGCCACCCTCTTCCACCTCCCATGAACCGAAGCACAGCCCCCAAGTCTCTTCATCCTTCTTCATTTTCTTCCTTCTAAAATCAAGAGGAACCACCTCTTCCCCCTCCACCTTGTTCGAAGTTCTTCACCTTGGAGAAAGGAGGAGCTCAAGCTTTGGAAACAACAAGGCTTGTGGGACTTCACTCCAAGCTTCCCTCACCACCACCAGGTTCATGTGTGTTTATGTTCTTATGTTTGTATATATGTTAGAACCTATGCTAGAATTTAGGGGGATGATTCTGAAGGGTCCTGTGACCTGGATTAGATAGGCTTTGATAGTTAGAATATGTGTGAAAACCTCAAGGAGTAACCATGGGGAAAGGGGAAGAGAAGGGAAGGAAAATAAGGAAATCGGTTCAGTTTCGCCCAAGGCCCGTTGATGAGTTGTTCCGCGGAGATAGGCCGAGAGCAGCCTAGAGAGTTGCTGAGCAGCGCCTGGGATGGTGCTGAGTGGGAGTTGTTCTGCGGAGATAGACTGAGAGCAGCCTAGATTATTGAGCAGCGCCTGGGATGGTGCTGAGTGGGAGTTGTTCAGCGGAGATAGACCAAGAGCAACCTAGAGACACTACAACAAAAATGACCATTACCGTCGAGACATTACCGTCGAACGCGGGCCGACGGTAATACCGTCAGAAAAAATGACTATGGCGACGATAACCGGTCGAAGTAAGTGGACCAGCGTAAAAGCCGTGAAATTACCATCGGATATGATAACCGACGGAAAATCCAACGAAAAGTTTTTCGCGGGATATGGCGGGAACAAAATTACGGTCGGCCAGAACCGACGGAAAATGGAAATGAGTAGCAAACTGCCACGTGTATTCAGTAATTAAATGGTGTGACAGTTACCGGCGGCCCCTGTTGACGGTAAATAGCGGCGGTCACAACCGACGGTAAATGCCTTGTTTATTCAAATGACGCCTCTTCCCAACGGGCTGCCGTTCAACATTCCCATTAATCGACGTGCCGGCACCGGTTCCAAGAACAAAACCGTCGGACATACCCGACGGTATAGATAGCACAGTTTGTTCCGGCGGTAAAAGCCGACGGTAAGGGCATTCAACCCCTCTTCCCAACGCTCGGCCGTTTTCAAAACGTTCAACATTCCTATTAATGGCCGCGCTGTTCTGAGAACAATACCGTCAGAAATTTTCGACGGTAATGCTGTGGCCGATTAGTATAAATACCCCTCCCCCCATTCTTCTAAACCTGCACCATATTTTCTATTCTCTTCTCTTCTCTCATCGGTTCTCCCTTTTAATATCCGTCGTGCGATGCTTTTGTCGTCGTGAATGTGATATTAGTTTATTTGGGTTATCGGTTTGCTGCCGTTTCGTAAACTGAGCCATCTAATGGATGCGAAGTCCAAGATGATGGTAATTATCAGCTGTCCCGTTGGGGGAATAGTGATGATTACCATCATCTTGGACTTTGTCATTCATTAACTGGCTGATTATTTAAAGTGGTAAAGGCCAAGGCCAATGCCGCCGTTGCGTAAACCGAGCCATCATAATGGATGCAAAGTCCAAGAAAGCAGTAATTATCAGCTGTCCCGTTGGGGGAATAGTGATGACTACCGCTTTCTTGGACTTTGTCATAAATTAACTGGCTGATTATTTAATTATTATTAATTTTTGCTGAGCTTATATACTGGCGCCACGTTAACTGGTTGTAATCAGGTGTTGGGGATTATCATATTATTGGTTTCCCAACTTGATTACAACCATGTTGGTCTTGGCCTTTATCAATCGCTCAGTTAAAGTGTCGCCAGGGCTTAGCAAAACCCTAAAACCCTAAACCTTAAACCCTAAAACCCTAAACCTTAAACCCTAAACCCTAAACCCTAAACCCTAAACCCTAAACCATAACGTTTTCGTCGGTTGAGACCGACGGTATAGGGGGAGACATACCGTCGAGAATACCGACGGTAAGTAAGCAACTTTTATTTCATTTAACGATGCGAATTACCGTCGGTTACGAGCAATGGTAATTTGGTTGGGGTTATCGTCGGTCTAGGCCATCGGTATTGAAATCGGTTCATAAACCGATGCATCTACCATTAATGGCCATGTTACCGTTGGTTTATGCCAACGGTAACGGAGTTTACGTCGGGTGTGACCGACGGTAATTGTCTCGGTAATTCAACCGGCGTGGCTTTTCTAACCGTTGTCATTCATGTTGGGTAGCGTCGGATATGTCCGACGATAATGCTACTATATATACCAGAATCTCACCTCCTCCCGTCGACCTCTCTCCTGTCTCTCTGCCTATCTCTCTTGCCCTCTCTGTCATCTGACCGACGCCGCAGCCTCCGCCTCTGCCGGCACCACCGCGACCGTGACCAGCCTCCGCCTCCGTCCGCCTCCGCGAGCGTGCCGCCACCGCGCGTCATGCCTCCTGCCAAGCCCGACCCGCGGCCGCCGTCCCGCCCCCGTTGCCACCGCCACCGTCTGCCGCCATCACAGTGTGTGTATATATATATATATATACACATATATGTGTGTTGTATGTATGTATATATGTAGATTATGTGTAGATATATATGTGTGTGTTGTATGTATATATGTAGATTATATTATGTATTATATTATATTATATATTACTTATATATGGTTATTACTAATTATTATTATTACTATTATTATTGTTATGATTGTTATTATTTATTATTGTTATTATTATTACTTATTATTATTACTTATTGGTTATTATTAGGTGGTATGATTATTATTATTATTATGATTACTTGTGTTGTTATTATTATGTTTATTATTATTATTACTTATTATTATTATTATGATTACTTGTGTTGTTATTATTATGTTTACTTATTATTATTACTTATTATTATTATTATTATTGATTATTATATTATTGGTAGTGGTTGTAGTAGTAGTATTAGTAGCAGATATCGTAAATTAATTATTTTGTAATTTGTGTAGTTAAGAAATGGCCGGTGACAAGGGAAAAAAGCAAGTGAATGATTACTTCCCCTCACGACGCCCTGCTCGAGGGAGGGGAGGCAGGGCGTCGTCAAATTAGTCCGGGTCACTGACAGGGGCTGGGTTTATGCCCACACCATGGCTATCGGCGTCAAGCGACCATCCTCCACTCAGTTTCATGGAGTCGCCGGCCGCAGGGGAAACTTTTCGGGGACTATTTGGACGTCCCTCCCCGAGCCTTTTCCCCTAACGAGGGCCAGCCCGAGACGCAGCAGCCGTCTGGGTCGAGTGGTCGTGCTGGTGGTGACCCGTGCATTGACTCGTACTCAACCGAGGATCGACCAATTTTGCGGGTTGATTATAAAGCCAACGGGTATGTAATTTGTCGTTAATTAATTTATTAATTAAGTTTTGATATTATTAATTAATTAATTATTTAACATGTGATTATTACTTATGAAATTTTGTAGGTTCGTTCTGCACAAGTTGGCAAAGCGAGCTGTGACGGATACGGTGAAGAAGTGTTATGTCCGGTTCGTTGGAAAGTGGCAGGATTTACGCCCCGAGGAGAAGGAACAGATGTGCAATGCTTTCCAGGTTGGTAATATATATGTTACCGCACAAGTTATTGTCTTGATATTATGTAATAGGAAATTAATAAATTGGTTGCAGACTAATTGTTATATTTGGTTGTAGGAAAATTTCACCATTGATCCGAAAGAGGTTGAGGCTGCAAAGAAGGCGTTCAACTACTGAGCTGGAAGGCGCCTACAACAACTTTATTCAGACATCAAGAAAGGGAAGACCCCGTCCCCCGAATGGATCACAGGCGAGCATCTAGGGGAGTTGAAGCGATATTGGGCCACTGAGGAGTACAAGGCCCGGTCTGCCAGCTCGAAGCATGCGCGGACTATGCGTCGTGGTGGCAACGTCCACACAGGGGGCTCTGCCAGCTTGCAGGACACGTGGGCTCGACTGGTAATTATGATGCACGCCACTTAGAGTGGGTTGTGCTTTGTTCCCTGGTTTAATAAATTAGCTAATTAAAATAATGCGCAGTGTTTGATGTGCAGGAAAAAACCCTCGGGAGGCCTCCGACCGAGGCGGAATTATTTCGTGAGACCCACACCTATAGGAGCGACAAGACGAAGTGGGTCGATACACGTTCAGAGCAAACCGCTGTAAGCATGTTAATTTATTTATATTTTCCAATTTCTTAGTTATTGGTTTTTTACCTTAACTATAGTATCGTCAAATAATGATTGTCCATTTTTTTATGTAGGCTGTATTTGAAGCAGCGATAACGGAGGCTCAGTCTCAGCGGAGTCAAAGTACACTCGAGGGTAGCAGTGCGCCTCCGCCTGTCGATGAGGAGGAGATATGGACCCGCGTGGCTGGTGGCTGAAACCGTAATCGGGTTTACGACCGAGGCACAAAGCTCACTGTTGCCGTCAAGGGGAACCTCCTCGGTAGCTCTGGTTCTGGGTCAGCTGCGAGCACATCGGCAGAGAATGACCAGCTCCGAGAAACTGTGTTCAAGTTGAACTAGGAGTTGCAGCAGCAGGCGACAAAGTGGGAGGCGACACAGGAGAAGACGAAGAAGAAGCACCAGAAGCAAAAGGACAAGATGAAGCAGCTCACCGCAACAATGCAGGGCTTATGCGAATTTTTAGTGCAGCAGCTGCAGGGAGCAGTGCACAGAATGAGCCGCCATTCCAGATTCCTAGCTTCGATTTTGATTCTGAATCTGAGTCCGACGATGCCGAGGACGATCAGCCCGACCAGCAGCCACCAGCTTCTTAGGATCATCATTTAATATATTTTTAGTTTTTGTTCAATTCCAGTTAAATGTACATACTTATTATTATTTTTAATTAGTTTTTAGTTTTTGTAATTAATAAACCCAAAACTTTCTAATGTTATATACGTGTATTGTCCATTAAATTAAATCCGACGGTAATTTAGTTTTGACTTATATATTTTTTTGGGTAAATAACGGTCAAATAAAATAAGCAGTTACCATGTTTACAAGGTGACACAAAAATTCTCACTTACCGTCGGTACTTATCGACGCAAAAAATTAATATATTACCGTCGGTTAAAACAGACGATAAACTAAACAAGGGTAAAACCATCGGTTACTGATAAGTGCCTAATTTACGTAATTCTTATGGCACTTATCCGATTATATTGTAACAAATTACCTAAAATAAAGTATTATATTTTGTAGGTTTTATTTCATATTATGGAAGTTGGATACAAGAAGAATAATGAAGATAAAACCCTACAATAATAGAGCAAGAAGCAGGAGAAGACAAACAAGCAAAACGGATGCAAATAGCAAAGGAGCGCTCAGCGGATGGAAGGCAGTGCTCAGCGGAAAAGGAGAAACCGCTCAGCGGTAAAGACCCACCGCTGAGCGGAGCAACCTCTAGAAGCCGTGGACCACCGCCTTTGACCGTGCATTTAATGCACCAAGCTGGTGCCACCTCAAGCTAGCCTAGCGCCACCTAAAACCGCGTCCGCCCGCCGTAGTTGACCGAACCGCTCAGCGGTGGCACTCAGCCTCTGAGCGGTTCCCCCCCAAAAACGCCTATAAATAGGGGGGCCGAGGCATTAAGAAGGCATCCTTCATCCCCCCTCTTCTACACCCATTTTCACCTATTCTCTTCCATTTCCTACACCTCCTTAAGCTAGGGTTAGGTAGGAAATTAGGGTTTAGAAGCTTTCCTTAACGGAAGT
>QANU01071046.1:402726-415271 GCA_003254905.1 Nissolia schottii | reverse complement strand
TTAACAATAAATTAATCACTAACGAATTTCATTTAGACAGTAGACACCACCATGTATACAGAAACACGTTCAATAGCTCTTAATATAAGAATTCCTCAAAGAAGAGTTGGTCCATTTTTTTGAAGCTTATCCATTCTACCAAACAATGCTATAATTAGAGATAAAATAACAGTGTTGTTGCTATAGCTTAACTTTTGATATGTACGTTGAATTCAACATGTTACAAATTCAACTTCAAGGCTGCAATGTAATTAAAGGATGGAAGAAGAACTAAAAAAAATAAGAAAAAAAAAAAAAACCTCTTCCTCGCTCTCATTTCGTAGTCATTTAATCAAATACCACATGCACTTGAGCTAAGAAAAGGCAAGTTTACCAGATCAAGGGAGAAAATATGTAATCCGCACTAACTTTCATGCTATAGTTAGAACTTAGTATAACACAAACCTATGCGTTTCATCATGATAACAATCATTTGTAAACCTAAGGTTGAAATTGAAGCTTTATAGTAACTTCAACTACGCCATAGAAAACGAAAAGGGAATGAATTACCTTGAATTAGAACTATAATTAAGAAGTTTTATCTATGATTAAAAAATAATTAACACTCAAATTAAAGAACCGCAACAGAGATCTCTGAATCTGAGAATTATCTTAAAGAAAACAAACTTGAATTTTAAGTTTATTGACATATTTTAGATACTATTATGTGCACAACTAATCAATCAGAATAAATAGTCAATTCAAAGAGCAACTCTTTTACGCAAATTTGGCTCCACTTCCACTAACATCCTTAACTGTTCCATCACAATCACAATCACCACTCACCTTCCAATCAGATCCACTTACAAACATATCGAGGAATCATACCACAGTCGTACCCTATTATAAGGCAACTCAAATACAATACTAATAGAATAAAACCATTAATATAAATGTCATTGCTCTATTCTAGATACGAAACTTTTCATTTTAAATTTCTTTTGGAGGAGGAATATTTTGAATTGATTCAAATATATGAGAGGGAAGACCTATGAAAATAAAGGCGATGAAATTTTCTTTCAATTTAAAAATTTTACATATCACTTTATTTTTACTAGATTAGAGTAATTTGAATTTGAATAAGCCTTCAATTAAGATAAAAAAAAAGGGTTTGGTTTGGTTGTTCATTTTCAAAAAAGAAAAAAAAAAATAACGCTCGTCACATGACTTTTACATTTTAAAGTATCTAATTAAAGAGCTTTGAATATATCTAACTAAGTATGCATTTTATAATAGATAGGTTGACAACAAAATTCTTTATACCCACAAGCGATTTGAAAAACAACTAGGGGGAGAGAAAATGATAATAACTACTATTTTTTTCTCAAAAGTATTTTTATTACATTGATTTTTTCAAACCGTTTGTGGTCGTTTAGATGAGAGGATAATAGGTTTAATGAGTTTTGAACCGTTGGATTGTGTTTTCTAGACCTAGTACATCAACAACTTTTAGATTAGTATAAGTGAGGGACGAAAAATAAAATTATAAGACGGTAATAAATTTGTGAAAATGGAATATACTAATGTGTAAAAATTATGCATTTGATATGTAATGTAGCTACAGGGTCTTTATACCCCCCATCATCATGAGTATCCAATAAATATATAATCATTCGATTATCTTTATTCAAGATAGATAATTCTTAACATAATTTCAGAGTTTCTACGGTCAAGTGTGGATTCAAGTCCTACCACGTTCTCATTTTTAAATAAATATGTCAAACAAAAACAATAAAAAAAAGTATACTNATATTCACCTAATTCAGTCCATAAGGACTTCAGCTTAGTGTAGTAAAGAGTGACAGACAAACCTCCCTGTCGAGTGGTTGCTAACTCTTTCTTCAGTTCGAAGATCCGTGGTCCATTTCCTTGCTGGAACCGATCCTTGAGATCTTGCCAAATTGCAGCCGCTGTGGAATGAGTGATGATGCTCGCTGAAATGTCTTTGGATACAGAATTGAGGAGCCAGGAGCACACTATGCTGTTAATTCTGTCCCAGGAAGCCATCAGCATTTGATTGCCCTCGGGTCGAGGCAAGGATCCATCTACAAAAGCCATTTTGTTTTTGGATAACAAGGCCATTTTCATGGACCGATGCCAGTAATGGAAATTGTCACCATTCAATGGTTGAGACACCAGCATTAAAGTAGGTCCATCAGATGATAAAATGGAGTATGGATTGGTAAATTCTTCCAAGCTTTGTGCAGCCATGGGAGAAAGAAATGCAGAAGATAATAGAGAAAAGGAATTTGAGAATCTAAAAAAAAAAAATCAGAATTGAACAAGCAAAAAAGTGTTGTAAATTCACCAACGGATTCCTCAAAGAACCTCGATCTGGAGAAAGATCAAGATCTGAAAATCTTGGGGAAATGCCTCAAATACTTTGTGATTCTTTCAAGAATTCATGAAAGATGCATGAACAGAAACAGAAAAAATCGCAGCAAAGAGGACAACACCATAGCCTTTGGAATAAGATGCGGAAAAATAAGAGAAAATCACTGATACCATATTGAGTCTCAGGTGCTTGAGAACCGAGAGAGAGAGGAGGAGAGAGCCATCGAGAGATGAGAGAAGAACAAGTGGAAATTGAAGAATGAATTGGTTAGCTTGCATAGCAAGTAACTCACGGTTTATATACAGCAACAGCAGCTAACAGAAAACCTTTCTGTTATGGGAAGGAAAACAGAAAAATAACTAACTAACAACCAAGCTTGATCAGCAAGTAAACTAAGCTAGGCTAGTTAAATAGCTAATGCTAATGAAATAACTCATTACTCTAATAACAAGCTAATGAAAAGCTAATGTATAGAAGAAATCATGCATGAAATTCGTGCATACTACTAATCAAGCCAAAAGCTCTATTACCTTTCACACATAAATCCGGTTTATATTTCGAGGTGAGGTTATCTATTTTATTTTTCTGACAAGTGTGTTAACTTTTATGTTGGTTACACTCTCACGTTATTCTTGTAAGTAGCCATGGCAGAAGAACGAGCACCATGCCTGCCCTTAAGGATACCATACCGACTTAACAATTGTCTACTATTACATAAGATTTTAATTAATAGGATCACATTCCATTAAAATTTCATCCAATAATAAATACTTAGTGAGTTGGTATGGTGCCCCACTACCAATGGGTGCAAATAACATAACTCCTACGTTTTATAATGTTGTATTCCTAGGGTAAATAAACAAATGGACTAACCTTGCATTCCAAAGAGAAGAAATGAGATGGATCCATCAAATTTCTCAAACATGTAACGCACTTTTGTTCTTGTGTTGGTTACTCAAGAAGATAACCTTAGCACTGTTGATGATATATGAAACACCCTAGCTAACTGTTTACCCGTACGTAGTAAACAATGCTCACTAGGTTGTTTTCTACCTGGTGGGAATACCTTAGTCCATTGTTATCTTTCGAAAATAGTTGCTTAAGAAAATAGGGACCAATTTTGAAACTTTTCCTTTGCCTCGATTATTTAATAAAATAGAGCCATACGTCGGAAAGAACAAATATAGCAAGCGGTAAAGCCCTTAGGCTTAGCGAATAACTGTCTAATAATAATAAAGCATACAATATACACCCATCTGGTCCATCAGAACAGTCATGTAGTTATTATAATAAATAATATACAAGTAACATATACAGGATCCCAAAATACATATCCTCAAAATAAAAGGCCTAACTGCAGAACTCCTCAGCCTGCCCCTAACAACAGATTAACTCTAGCTGGCTCTGGTGTCCGTGTCTGGTTCTGACCGCCCCATAGCTCCTCGGCCGGTTCGGCCTCATCCTCGTAGCATGAGTCATCACCTGTTCCTGAAGTCATAGGGCAGTGGGGGTGAGAACGGTAGGTTCTCAGTGGAAATAACTCTAGCACCTGTATCTTGCGTTTCATTAGGTCGGACTTCAGGCCGCTCAGAGATTTCTAAGTGTGCATACAGACTAAACATCCTACTGATTATTATCTGGCCTAAGTTCTGAACGGCTTTATCTACGTTACTAGGTGACAGGGGAACTACTCTTGCTTACTACATTCTCGTGCTTATTAACATTATGTTTACATACATAGCCGTCTCGAGCGTTCTCTTGACGGTAATTACATAATAGCAGAATCATACATTACATGTACTCATGCATAACAGAATCATCAGAATGAACATGGTTTTTGGAATATATGTTATCCCCACCATAGCAGTGCCCTCTTTCGACAATACTATGATGGGATAACCTCGCACCTCCAGGTGGCCCTCTTTCGACCCCTGCGGTGGGCTTCCACCTGCCGCGAGCCCTCTCTTGACCCCTCGGCAGTGGGCGGATATTGTACCCCCACCTTAGCCTGCCCCCTTTCGACAGTGCTAGGCGTGGTAACGGCACACCTCCAGGTATGCCATATCGACACCACCTGTGGCGGGCTTCCACATTCAGGATGTCCCTCGGACCTCCTGAAGTGGGATTATTATTTGGCATCTCGTGATCACGACCTCAGAATTTTCAGCATTTTGCATTTAGCATTTTCAGCAGCATTTCAGAATTCATTTCTTTTCAGTACCTGCAGCATGACATGACTTGTTTCCTATTGTTCATTTCATAATCTTTACTTATCTCAGAATTGCTTCTAATCCTCTAAACTTGCCTTATCATGAATGCATGGAATGCTACACATTACGTCACATACTGCATATACTTCACATATTCACATACTGCATATATTTCACATATTTCAGTTACAGCATTGAATGTTAGACTATGTGCCTCAAGATAGTTTCCATAAGACATTCTGGTCTCAGGCCGCTCAGCGGAAACTACTGTCCGCTCAGCGTTCGGAGCTCTTCGCGCTCAGCACTTAAAGCATCACCGCTCAGCGATAAGAGTCTCATCGCTCAGCGGTATGACACGTGTTCAAAAATATCTTTTCAGCCTTATCCTTTAAAAAATATCTTCCCATCCTTATCCTTATCCGCAGTGAGCTTCAGACCGCTCAGCGGTAACCGCCAACTGCTCAGCGCTCTGGAGTTCACGTTTAAAAAATATGGATGCATTCCGCTCAGCGGAGCCTGGGGCCGCTCAACGGTAACTGGGCGAGGCTGAAAACAGAATGCATCATTTTCATCCCTTTTTCTCCCTTCTCCTATGGATCCTTCTTGAGCTTTTACACATATTCCACACATAATAATCCTATCTAGTCCAGTCACAAGACCCTTCAGAATCATCTTCCTAAGCCCTAACATAGTTTCTAAAACAATTAATCAAACATACATATACTCAAGCATAATCACAAACACACACATAAGCTCATCTAACCATCAAAGGGATGAGAAAACTAGAGTTACCCACCTGTGGGGGAGCTGTCTGGTGAGGAAGAAGCGTAAAGGAAGAAGAAAGGAATTCGACATCAGGGGGAAGAAGAAAGAAAACGAACATGAAGCCATAGGCTTCAAGGAAACAAATGAAAACAAAGAAGGAAATAAAGAGGAATTCGGTGCCAGGGGCTACTCCCCCCACCGTCCTATACATACATATTATTATTACTGTTATCTTATTATATATTATGATTATATGATTATTATTATTATTTATCTTATATATTACTATTCTATTATTATTATTACTATTTACTAAGATTATTATATTATCTCATAGTATATTTTATGTAAATATCCACCTATGGATTAACATGATCCTGTCAATCTAATTTTGATCATGCTTGATCGTGTTTTTGTCGTTCGCAGTCCCGGTACTCCGCGTACAGTTGTTTGAAAAATATTCCGGATGCACCCTCGCGCTCTACTAATTTTCCCTTATTAGTAGTTGAGTCCGGTGGAGATATTCGGGGAATTATTATTTTATTAGTATATTTGACGGTTACTTTCGGTATTCGGAAAAATTCCCGATTGCTCCGGAAATCGTCCGAAACTAAACCGCTTTCCGTTTTACTGACACTTTAGGTTTTTCATCCATCTCTAGAGGTCGAGAGGAATTATTTGAGTATCAGCAGAATTTGGAAATACCCCACAAAATAATTTCTACTGACCTCGAGAGGTTAATTCCTACAAAGGGCTCTATGAACAGTTGTTTGGAAAAATTCTCACTAAGGGATACACTTATAATGTTTTTCTTCTTCCTAAATTCATTAATACATTATTTTATTTATTTTTACGAACCTTTTCCTAAGGGGAAAAATACGGGTTGTTACAATATAGGTCTAAATGTTTGAAATATTTGTAGTCTTCTAAATGTCAGCTACATTGTACATTGTTCCAATTCACACATCAAGATTCAATTTTTTTTTCCATCAATAACATTAAATTTTGGTCAGATCTAATTAGCAAAACAAAAAAGTAATGCAAAAACACAAATGCAAAAGACATTCTTGATAAACAAATTGCATGCATGGAACCACGAATCAAATCAATTTAAGCGTAAATACTCAATTGAGTCCAAAATATTTTTTTTATTTTGACACCAATTTAGTCATAACATTTTTTATTTCAAAAATCGACATCAAGTATGTGAAATTAAATTGATGGTGAAACTAAATTACTTGAATTATCATGTGGTTTTTTGCGCTAATGCGATAAAATAAGAGCAATAATACATTGTGTTGTCATTGCAATATTTCTTGCATTCATTCCTAGGCAGCATGAAATTGACATACGACAAAAAATGTTATTGCCAATAAGTGCTCTATCCATGATGGAATTAATCTCATGTTTTCCTTATAGACAAATGGGACGAAATCAAAATGTGAATAAAAGAAGAACAAAGAATTAGACAGTGGGAGTGCTAGGAAGAATTGAAATTAGTATAGATTTAATTACCTAATTTGGTGGGGTTGAGGAAGAGGATGAGGCCATTGTTCCTCAAAGAGAGAATGGTCAAATTAAAGGAACTTGAAGAAAGGGAGTAGCACAAGATATATATTAATAGTATAATCTATGAAACTGTGGTGAATAAATAGACAAAGTAATTAATTATGTGGTGATGTGATAAGACAGGTGACTCTCATCTCATGTCACGTACGGGGGGGCTTCAGAGGAAAGTTGGAGATGGCTCGCATACTAGTTTAGTTTTTGGCTTCATATATATATGAGTGGGGGATAGCCCGCTCAAGGAGAGGTTTCCTAGCCAGGTAGGTTATTCTCTATTTCTATGCAAAAGGAAAATTTGATTTGGCAAATGGCATGGGGGTGGTTGGGAGAATGGGAAATGAGATAGAGAAGGGGCCGGGTTGTTTGCCTGGGAAGACCGCCTGCTAGTTGACCCCTACTTCTAGCTATTAACCAGCATATATATAAGTGTTCTTCTCTGTGGAAGATTGTTTAGTGTTTCTCTAGCTAGTGATTCAAATGATTTCTATGAATCATATATGGCTCGGAGCACCATTCATTTTGATGATCTAATAGGAAATTGGGAGGCAGAGGCTAACAACATCCATCTTGAGGAGGCTTGGCTACTAGACACATGCTTGGTGTGATGAGTTTCCATTCTCTCCTGACTTTCTACTAATTAATTTGGACCAAGTCCGAGCTTGGTCCAAGTAAGGGTGCGTGGTGACTATTTATAGGAATAAGCTAACAAATGGGTGCCTATTTCAAGTGCGTGCATGGTTGACTATGGTGGTATCCTAAGGTGGTGTCCTAGTCTTGAGATTGAGTTAGCACCTACATATATATATATATATCCTTGATGGCATTGGCAAAAGGGATTTATGGGTGCTAGATTACTGTTATGGTTCTATATATCTTCTATTGTGCCCTATTTTTCATTTTAATGTGCATCTGCATGTTCAAGTTGCCTGTAATGTGGGCAATGAGTCCTTTTAGCCGAGTGGATGCAGGCGAAGAAAAGGCTTAGGAATGAAGGGGTAGCAATGCTATATATGGTCTGCAAGTTTCTAGTCAAGGTGGTTGTACATGTGCCCAAGGTGGTTGCACTTCATATATAGGGTGTGGACTCTTCATCTTTTGGCTACTACTGCTCATGCTATTTTAACCCTTGCATTGGTTGATGTTCTGTTGTTCTTGTGTTGTTATCTGCCTCTGTTGTGTGTGTGTGTTTGTGTGTGTGTTTAGCTTAGTTTCTTGTTTGTTTATTTTTTTGCCTTCTCTTGTATTGATGGACTTGTCCTATGTATATTGCGTTTCCTATCCTAGATGGTTTGAGACCTTCACCAGTTAAAAAAATATAGATAAAGTGTGTCTAAGACAAGGGTTTAAGTTGTGTTTTGAAGGAGGGATAAAAGGAAAAAAAGATGAGAGTAAATCGTGGCTGTTCAGATGAGAGGATGGTGGGTTTAATGAGTTTGGAACCATTGGATTGCGTTTTTTAGACCTAGTACATCAACAATTTTTAGATTAATATGAGTGGGGGACGGAAAAATAAAAATATAGAACGGTAATAAAATTGTGAAAATGGAATGGAATATATTAATGTGTGAAAATTATGTATCCATTGTGTAATATAAAATAAACTTAATCACAAATCGTTGTGTACAAGGAAAATCATCAATAAGAGTATCTAATAAATTTAACAATAATATTTCGTGTACTACAAAAATAATTTACAACGTTATCCAATTGTGTTTGATATTTACTTTTTCTCTCCTTTCCCCCACTCCNAAGGAAAAAAAGATGAGAGTAAATCGTGGCTGTTCAGATGAGAGGATGGTGGGTTTAATGAGTTTGGAACCATTGGATTGCGTTTTTTAGACCTAGTACATCAACAATTTTTAGATTAATATGAGTGGGGGACGGAAAAATAAAAATATAGAACGGTAATAAAATTGTGAAAATGGAATATATTAATGTGTGAAAATCATGTAACCATTGTGTAATGTAAAATAAACTTAATCACAAATCATTGTGTACAAGGAAAATCATCAATAAGAGTATCCAATAAATTTAATAATAATATTTCGTGTACTATAAAAATAATTTACAACGTTATCCAATTGTGTTTAATATTTACTTTTTCTCTCCTTTCCCCCACTCCCCCTCGTGCGTCTTCGTCTTCATTTGCTCTCTCTTCTTCATTCTCCCTTCATTTTCTCACAGTTTTTTGACTTGCAACTTCCTTTTTCATTTTATTTAGCTTTTTTTTTTCATTGTTTCTCTTCTCTTCCTTTTTTTTTTCTTTTCTCTCTTCTTCCTTTTTGTCTCTTTTTTTCAATTTGTCTTCATTTTCTTTTTTTTTAAGATGTTATAAAGACCACGAACAATGACATTTTTCTTTGATTTAAGTATTTCTCCATGTTATTTTATTTTATATTTTATGAATTCATTATTCTTATTTTGGAAGTATCTAAAATCATCTCATCCCATGAGCCTCTCTATTTCTCGAGTAGAGGCAGTACCACAAGATGCTGGTGTTGAGAATGAGAGCTCAATGTCGTGAAAATTTAAATCAAATGAGTTAAGTAAAAATTGTAATAGCTTACTAAATATTACACATTCTAGCTCAAAACTTTTAGACAACAAGCATATAAGTCCACTCATTTTATCTTATGTGAGATGTGAGACTTTACCGCTCAGTGAAATGCCAACACCTGGCAACTGTGGCAAAGGTATTGTTCATCAAGCTAAAGTAGTGAAGGTTACAAACTTTTGGCGGCCAAAAGAATTAGTACTTCCATATTATTCACCGTGCTTGTATACATGTGATTTATTTGGTTTCACCAGAAACATTTTTTTGCCAAGAAAAGGAACATCTATTTATTTTCTATCATAACCTCATTCCCACGGTAAAATACACAAATCAAACACAAAATTTCATGCATGAAACAAAGCCAATGCAATAGTATATGTGCGTGTTTTTGCAAGTACGGCATTCTTCAAAATGTATATAGATTGGATGGATTGGATGCATTAATGTATCCAAAAAAATAAAGATTGGGTGCTTAAGTCTCTTCCATGTTAAGTTAATATATTATTACAATTTTGTTTCTTTCATAAATATGTATTATTGTGAGTGACTTCATTTAAGTTGAAGTGATCCAACTAATTCTTTTCTGCGTGGTCATTTTTACAACCAAGAATAGAGAACTACGAGTAATTAATTTTTATCAAAATCGCTTTATTATATTTAGTTTTAAAATTTTACTTGTATATTTGAATTAGTCCTGCTAAATTAAATTCATATTAATTATGATAGTTTTTCTGGACTAACTCATATATAAAAATATACATAAGTAAAGGATGATTTCAAGGACTCAACGCCTCATGTTTCAAACATTGATTCAATGAACCTAAAAATCAGACGAATCATTGTTATTTGTCTTTTGGGCAAATTATATTGTGCCAAAACCAGGTTATCTTTAAAGTAATTAAAAAAAAAACAAAAATTACTAAACATTTTCCCTCAAATTTTTGTTCATAAAATGAAGCTCTCGAATAAGGATTACAATCATTCAACTTCAAATGGGGATTGTAATTAGGAATGAGCTGAATTAACATAAAAAGCAAGAGACCAAAACTACAGCATTCATATATATCATCATGATAAAATACATGAGATTATTCTAAAATATCAAAGTTCCATTACATTAGAGGAGCCCTATGATCAGGTCCTGCATGCCCACTTGAGTTTAAGCCATAATTAATTTCTTCTTTGATTCATCAAAAGAAAGGAGCCCTATGAGGTATTCCCTTTCTCTTCAATGAGTTCAAGGACGTTGATCTAGTATCATGTGCAGGAGGATCTGGCTCAGTAGGAGGAGGAGGAGGAGGAATAGGAGGAGGAGCAACACTTCGTTTCAATGATTCAGCTTCAGCCTTCTTTTTCTTTTGGTATTCTTCCTCTTCCTTCTTTGGAAGCATACTTCTAGGGATACCTTCTATAGCATCATCACTTCCCTCCTCCTTCTTCTTGGCCCATTCCAACTAAATATATAGTACCATACAAACAGTGCACCATATGTTATCTTTTTTCTTTTTAATATATAAAACATATAAATTAACAACACCAACATATATATATATATATAGAACCACATAAAAAATTAAATAATGTATATTTTTCATTCCGTGAAAATAAACAAAAGAAACCCACAAATTAAATGCAAATTTATATAATGACATTTGATAATTGCAACATATTAACAAGAATCCACAATCTGTCCCAAATGTTCCATTTGAAAAATGAAAAGAGAGAGAAAGAGAGAGAGAGAGAGAGAGAAGAGAGAAATAAATATGAGATTATAAACAAAATAACGAGACATGAAAAAGAAAAGGGGAATTAAACAAACAAATGGACTAACCTTGCATTCTAAAGAGCAGAAGTAAATTGAATCCGTCAGATTTCTAAAGCATGTAACACACTTGCTGGTGCTATTTTTGACCTTAAGCCTACCAGTGTTCTTGTTCTTGTGTTGGTTTCTAGGAACACCCCTAGTACTCAAGAAGATAACCTTGACACTGTTGATGACATAGGTCTGAATCCCAGAAATGTTTGTAGCTTTCTGAAGGTCAGCTGCATTCACAACATCATTGTGCGAAGACTTCCTCACCTATACAATGTTCAAATCCACACATCGAGATTCAATTTTTTTCATCAATAACATTAAAATATGGTCAGATCTAGCTAATTAACAAAACAAAAAGTAATGCAAAAACACAAATGCAAAAGACATTCTTGTTAAAACAAATTCTATGCATGGACGGGATCTAATTAAATTAAGATCGTAAATATTCAAATCGGTCCGAAACATTTTCATTTTGACACCAATTTGGTCCTAAAATTTTTTCATTTCAAAAATTGACATCAAGTTAGTGAGATCTGATGGTCAGACTAAATTACCTGAATTACCCTGTGCTTTTTGTGCACTGATGAGATACAATAAGAGCAACACCCAGTGTTGTCTTCGCAATCTACACAATACTTATTGCACTCACTCCTGGGTTGTTCAACATGAAATTGACATGCAGCAAAAAATGTTATTGCTAGTAAGCGCTCTATCCATGATGGAATCCTCATGTTTTCCTGATAGACAAATCCGAAGAAATCAAAATGTGAATAAAAAAGAACAAAGAATTAGACAGTGGTAGTGCTAGAAAGAATTGAAATGGGTATAGATTTACTTACCCTTGAGGGGGTTGGGGCAGACGATGAGGCTGAGGATGATGACATTGTTCTTCAAAGAGAAAATCGTCAAAGGAGCCTGAAGAAAGGGAGCTTATAATCTACGAAACTTGGTGACCGAATAGATAGAGTAAAGTGTGTATATGTAGTAAATAAAACAAGGGTTTAAGGTGTGTTTCGAAGGGAAAAAAGATGAGACTGAATTGTGGCCGTTCAGATGAGAGAATGACAGGTTTAATGAGTTTTGAACCGTTGGATTGTGTTTTCTAGACACCTAATACATCAAAAACTTAGATTAGTATGAGTGGGTGATGAAAAATAAAATTATAAAATGGTAATAAAATTGTTAAAATGGAATATACTAGTGTGAAAATTATGTATTTGATATGTAATGAAACTATAGGCTCGTTAAACCCCAAATGAA
>QANU01071046.1:387677-401751 GCA_003254905.1 Nissolia schottii | reverse complement strand
CCGATTACCACATGAAGAAGACGAATGACTAACTTGACTGAATTTAATGAATTTTAATTTTATTTACTATTATTTATTATTTACTTAATTTAAATTTTTTATATTTTAATTTGTTTTTTTCATCATAAAAAGTCATTCTATTAATAAAAGAAAAGATACCCAACCAAAAATAAAAATATAATTATGAACATGATTTGCAATCTCCTGAAACTTAAACTATCACCCAGATGTAAATTATCAACTTAAACTTTTAAATTTTTCAATTAAATTCATAAACTGCAAAAAAAATTCCAAAAATTTACCTTTCTATTCAATTTAATAAAATAATCCTCAAGTCAGTTATCTCAGTTTTTAAAGTGTTTATAAACCAAGGAAAACACTGAGAAACAATAATAGAAATTATTACGTTTGCCTTGTATTATTCTCGTGTTGTTTGTGTGAGAAACACTCAAAGCAAATCCGTTATTAAAAATTGTCACTTCCTTTGAGGTGGTGTACACATTACCAATTGTTGTCTTCCTTAAAATGGGAAAGCTTTTTTGCTTTTACTGCAACTCTTGTACTATCTATTGGAATGATGCTATTCATGGAGAAGGATAGCAATAACCTTGAGGAGCAAAGACACATAAGAGGAATGGGGTTATTTACAACTCAGACCCAATAAGCCAAAAATGCAACTGTTTTTCATACTACTTAAGTGCATACTTTTTTGTGAAAAATATAATTTTTTTTATATATAACGCAGGAATGATTTTGTTTTAATTTTTTTTTAATGCAGGAAATATTTATTATACAACAATACGACTAGAACTTTTACTTGAATATAATGTACTAGCTAGTGTCAAGGTTTTAGAATATCAGAACATAAATACAAACAATTATGACTGAAAAAAATGTATCCACCCCACTAACATGTTACCTAATTCAGCAATTTTCTATATCATAAACTAGAACATGCACTAATTAGAATTTTGCTTCATCAATTGTGCATTTTTTTGTGTGTAATAGTTATAACTAAAATACCGTTTACTTTGGATTATTATTATTATATATATGATTTGAAACAAGAGCAAACACAGATTGTGTCTTTATAATCTATCTTGAAAACATTGAACAGGGGGATTCAGCAATTGGGTTTGGAAATTTTGGAGCGATTGGCCCTTTGGATATCAGTTTGAAGCCTCGGAATTCCACATGGTTGAGAAAAGCTGATCTCCTCTTTGTGGTAGCTAGCTACAAGTCCTTTTTTTTTTTTTTTGGTGGTAGCTAGCTATAAGTCTTTCTTTATTTTTTTATTTTTATTTTTTCCCTTTTTTAAGATTTTGAAAAAAAAATAAAAATAAAAATAAAAATAACAAATATAATATATTTTTGTTGTTACTATTTACTTTATAAAACCTTAAAAAGTAGAAAATTCAAATTATAAGTCTATTTAATTTTTTGTTCTTGTTTGTAATTTTCAATCTGTCTCCTCTTTTGTAAAATTTTGCAAAAAACTAATAATAAAAACATAAAGGAGAGTATTTTGTTTTCGTTATTTACTTCATAAAATCATTAAAAACACAATTGATTTAAAAATAAAAACCAAACTTAAACCCTACATTTTTTTAATAAGTAATCCATTTCAACGCTATTTCTTTCAATGTTACATATATAGGACAATTAAGTTATGAGGATTCCACAGTGTATGTCAAATAAGGAGATGAATTAGAGGCAGCCGCCGACTTGACTACATTGTTTATTGAGATATTCAACATGAACAAGGGAATCCGAAAGAGCCCTTTGTACATTGTGGCTGAGTCTTATGGTGGCAAATTTGCTTGCTGTTTATCAGCTCCCAAAGCTATTCAACAAGGGAAACTTGGAGGTAATCCTTTCATGAAAATGCATCGTCAATCAAATTCCATATTTTGCCGTGTCCATGTCACCATGCTTGTATATATGTGATTTATTTGGTTTCACCAGAAACATTTTTGTGCCAAGAAAAGGAGCATCTATTCATTTTCTATCATAACCTCATTCCCACGGTAAAATACACAAATCAAATACAAAATTTCATGCATGAAACAAAGCCAATGCAATAGAAGTATATGTGCGTGTTTTTGCAAGTACTGCGGCATTCTTCAAAATGTTTAATTTATAGATTGGATGGATTGGATGCATTAATGTATCCAAAAAAAATAAAGATTGGGTACTTAAGTCTCTTCCATGTTAAGTTATTACAATTTTGTTTCTTTCATAAATATGTATTACTGTGAGTGACTTCATTTAAATTTAAGTGATCTAACTAATACTTTTCTGCGTGGTCATTTTTACAACCAAGAATAGAGAGCGAGTGTAAATTAATTATATCAAAATCGCTTTATTGCATTTGGTTTTAAAATTTTACTTCTATATTTGAATTAGTCCTGCTAAATCAAATTCATATTAATTATGATAGTTTTTCTTGACTAACTCATATATAAAATATAAATAAGTAGAGAATGATTTCAAGGACCCAACGCCTCGTGTTTCAAACATTGATTCAATAAACCTAAAAATCAAAGCAAAGCATTATTATTTGTCTTTTGGGTAACATAGCAAAGCACCATTGTATTGTACCAAAACCAATTTATCTTCAAAGTAATACACAAAGAAATAACTACTAAACATTTTCCCTCAAATTTGTGTTCTTAAAATGAAGCTCTCGAATAAGGATTACAATCATTCAACTTCAAATGGAGATTGTAATAACATAAAAACCAAGAGAAAAAAAACTGCATTATTCATATCATCATGATAAAATACATAAGATTATTCTAAAATATCAAAGTTCCATTACATTAATTTTTTACATTGACTTACAACCTACAATCGAGGAGTGGGGTAATGCTCATTTTAGTCTTTAAAAGTGTAAACTTGAGTCATTTTGGTCCTTGAAATCCAAAATTTGTCTTTTTAGTCATTGAAATTGTAAGTTGTGAGTCAAATTAGTCCCTCGTTTCATTATCAGTATTGCATTGTCACATTTTCTTTGATTTATTACATAAAAATGGACAATAACAACAATTGAGACGACAAATGAGTTGTATTTGCACATAAAACTGCAAATGATGTTGTCAGAGCAATTATGGTGATAAAAAAAGTTGCAATAGCAACTAAGATTTATAGCTCCAAGTGTCATCACAATCATATTTTTAGCTTTTGGTATTGTCAACAGCCTATGTTGTCATCACATTCTCATTTAATGCAAAAAATTAGTGAAAACATGACAATACAATAATGATAATGAATTGAGAGACTAATTTAACCCGTAACTTATAATTTCAATTATTAAAAAGTCAAATTAACAAAACAAAAAATAATGCAAAAACACAAATGTAAAAGACATTCTTGTTAAACAAATTCCATGCATGGACCGGATCCAATTAAACTAAGATCGTAAATATTCAAATCGGTCCGAAACATTTTCATTTTGACAACAATTTGGTCCTAAAAAAATTTTCATTTCAAAAATTGACATCAAGTCAGTGAAATCTGATGGTCAGACAAAATTACCTAAATTACCCTGTGATTTTTGTGCGTTGATGAGATACAATAAGCGCAACACACCATGTTGTCATCACAATCTACACAATACTTATTACACTCACTCCTGGGTTGTTCAACATGAAATTGACATAGAAGAAAAAAATATTATTGCTTGTAAGCACTCTATCCATAATGAAATTCTCATGTTTTTCTGATAGACAAATTCACAAAAAATGAAAATGTGAATAAAAAAGAACAAAGAATTAGACAGTGGCAGGAAGAATTGAAATGGGTATAGATTTACTTACCGTTGGTGGGGTTGAGGCTGAGGATGATGACATTGTTCTTTAAAGAGAGAATAGGTAGAAGAGCTTGAAGAAAGGGAGCTTACTATGAAATTGGATGACCGAATAGATAGAGTACAGTGCGTATATGTAGTAAATAAGACAAGGGTTTAGGTTGTGTTTTAAAAGGAAGAAAAAGATGAGACTGAACTGTGACCGTTCAGATAAGAGAATGATAAATTTAATGAGTTTTGAACCTTTGGATTACATTTTCTAGACCTAGTACATAAACAACTTTTAGATTAGTATGAGTAGGTGGTGACAAATAACATTATAAAACGGAATACACACTAATCTGTGAAAATTATGTATTTGATATGCAATGAAACTATAGGCTCTTTAAACCCCAAATGAATCTAATTACGAATGGGTGTGTACAAGGCAAGTCATCTTTATGAGTATCCCAATAAATTTACTGCCTCTATTGTCTATTGTAATGTTTGACAATATTTTCGAAAATAACTATTAATATATTATATATGGTACGAGAAAAGTAATGTCTTAATTAGTTAATTAATCTTATTTGGTTCTTTATTGTGTACCACATTTTAAATATATAATCATTTGATTGTCTCAACTCATTAGAAATAGTTTTTAACATAATATCAAAGTTTTTACAATGAAGGGGTTTAGGGTTCAAATCCTATCACTTTCTCATTTTTTAAAATAAATATGTCAAACTTCAACACAAATTATAGAAAATTTACTTGTACAATGTGCATATTCATGCCCAATGAACTTACACACGAGGAGCCTATCAAATATAAAATTATTTAATTTTCTTTAAATTATTCTCATTTTGCCCTCTTTCATAAATAGAAGTAGTAAACTATTAAGGTAACTCAAATACTACCATCAATACAAATGCCATTGCTCTCTTCTAGATACCAAAATTTTAAGTTATTTTTTAGGAGGGAAAACTTTGAATTGATTCAAATACATGAGAGAGGAAAGACCTATGAAAATAAAGGCCATGAATTTTTTAAAATTTTAAAGTTAAATAGATCACTTGATTTTTTTTTTACCAAACTAGAGTAATTTGGATTTGAATAATCCTTCAATTAAGGGGAAAAAAAACAACCGGGTTTGGTTTGTATATTCATTTTCAACAAAGAAAAAGAAAAAAATAATGCTCTTGATATGACTTTTACATTTTAAAATATCTAATTGAGAGCTTTGAATATATCTCTTTTAAGTGTGCATTTTATAATAGATAGTTTGAACAATAAAGTTCTTTAAACCCATAACCGATTTGAAAAATAACTGGAGAAGAGAACGGGAAAATAGAAAATGGGTAATAATTACCATTTTTCAACATTATTCTTATTACATTTGATATTTTAAAAAAAATAATTTCATCTCTTAATTTTTGAAAAATCATATATATTATTTACTTAAATTTTAAATCAATTTCATTTTTAAAATTAATTATTCTTACCTTTTTTAATAATTTAATTTTTTATTTTTAATTTATATTTTAAATTATATATGAATTAATATGCGTTAATATATATATATATATATTAATAAATTTTTTTTAAAAAAAACCCAATTTCAACCCTTGAGATTCTCATTTTTGTCAACTTCGTCCCTAACAAAAATTGTCGGCCAAAATCGTCCTTATAAAATACAAAAGTCATGTTAGCATTTCCGTCAATTTCTTAACCGTAACTATTAACGTGGTAGATAACGGAGGGACTAAATTGACCGATTTTTTGTATTATACAGAGACAATTTTGTTCAAAAATTTTACACAATTATGTGCTACATCACCAATTACTATGAAGAAGACGAGTGACTAGCTTCATTGAATTTAATGAATTTTAATTTTATTTACTATTATTTATTATTTACCTAATTTAAATTTCTTATATTTTTAATTTTCTATTTTTAATTAGTTTTCATCATAAAAAAATGCCTTCTATTAATAAAAGAAAAGATAATCAAACAAAAATGTATAGATAAAATATAATTATGAAAAATGATTTGCGGTCTCCTTAAAGTTAAACTTTCACCTAGTTGTAAATTCTCAACTTAAAATTTTAAATCTTTCAATTAAATTCATAAACTACAAAATAAAAATTTTGAAAATTTACCTTTTTATTCAATTTCATAAACTAATCCTTGAGCCAGTTGTCATAACTTTAGAGGTGTCTACAAGCCAGTGAAAAGATTAGTTACCAGGCTCACACCAATTAACACCCTAATTATGTACCTAAAAAAATAAAAATGGTCTATGTACACTTTTTTATGCCACCCCGTACATGCACATCCTCAATATACGTAATTAATGATCAAAATATGTATTTCGTCTAGTTTCCAAAATTATAAACAACGCACACCCAATCCCAAATTCGTTCCCATTATCATTTTCTATCATTGTCACCCTCCTCATCCTCTCATCCTTGTCCTATCACCTTTATCTTTTTTTTCCTTCATATTATTTTTCTTTATCCGCACTCGTCATCCTCTTCATCCTCCTCCTATCATGTAAAAATTGATTAAAATGAAATTAAGATGATAAAAGGTCAGTTTTCTTTTAAAATGGATGATGTCTACCTTTAACATTGGTGGTTTACTTGTTACAGACGCTTGAGTGGACAATTACTTATGAAATGTCATACTTGTGAACATAAGTGTGTAATGTTTGTGTATTTTACTACATAAAGTTTGTGCACAAATGCTTATAAAGTTTGTGCATAAGAGAGTCTAATGAATTCTGAAATATATGGTCCATGTAAAGGTTTGTGAACATAAGCGAGTAATGTTTGTGCATTCTACTACATAAAGTTTGTGCACAGACGCTTATAAAGTTTCTGTATCAAAGAGTCTAATGAATTCTAGAATGTATGGCCCATGTAAAGATTTGTGAACATAAGCTAGTAATGTTTGTGTACTCTACTACATAAAGTTTGTTCATAGATGCTTATAAAGTTTGTGCATCAAAGAGTCTAATGAATTATGGAATGTATGGTCTATGTAAAAATTTGTGAACATAAGCGAGTAATGTTTGTGCATTCTACTACATAAAGTTTGTGCACAAATGCTTATAAAGTTTGTGCATCCAAGAGTCTAATGAATTATGGAATGTATGATCTATATAAAGGTTTGTGCGCATAAGCGAGTAATGTTTATGCATTCTACTACATAATGTTTGTGCACAGATGCATATAGAGTTTGTGCACGCAAATGAAAACTGAGAAACACGAATTGCGTGTGCACGTGCATTTAAGTGCAAAGTGGAAATCCGTGCATGAGTGGATATTTGTAGTGAGTCTAAACGTATTTAATATGAAGTGGATGTATGGTGGATGAAAATATGGCGTACATGTATCATTACTAAAAAAAAATTCATAAACTAATTCTATTATAACTAATTCCTAATGTATTGTAATATTATTAAAACTAAGCTGTAGTATTTTTAGACTAAATAGGATCTTCGGTCCCTTATCTTTACTTATTTTTTAAACCCTTATATTTAATTTTTAATTAAACATTAATGTTTTAAATCAATATCAATTAATTAGTCTTTTTGTCAAAAGATAGGGCTGTCAAAATGAGTCTAGCCTGTTTACCCGGTTAAATGGACGGAGCAAACGTATAAAATTGGGCATGCAAATAGCAAAAGTCTATTTAGGCCCGGAACGTTTAGGCTCAATCCATCAAACCTGCGAGCCAAATTGGTCCGTTCAGTATTAACATAGACAAAACCTGCGGACTAATCCGTTTACCTATATAAATAGACTAATCAAACATATAAAAATTAGGCTATAAATAGTAAAAGTCCGTTAAGGTTCTGCCCATTTGACAGCCCTGTCAAAAGAATTAATAGAAAATACTAGTGTAACGCAGTCTACATCTGTTTGATCCATGTGTATCTGCCACACCAGGACTTTTTGCGCCACATGGCATGTGCACTTTTCTATTTTTGTTTTCATTTCCTTACAGCTAGCAGTAGTAACTTGAATTCGAAGCTTGTGAAAGTTAACGTATAGGAAAAAAAATCATGCATGAAATTCATGCATACTATAATAATCAAACCAAAAAGCTTTGTTACCTTTTCCACATAAGTCCAGTTAATGTTCGGGATTAGCTTGTCCGTTTTACTTTTTCGATAAGTGTGTTAAAAAAATAAAAATTTGTTATGCTCTCACGTTTTTCTTTTAGTAGCCTTAGCAAAAGAACTAACATCATACATGTTTTTGGCTACATTGGTGTCAGGACATGAGACAGAGACATGGGAATAAAAACAAAGGTTATTGTGTCTCTTAAACAAATTTTTTTTGTTTTCTCTATCTTAGTTTCAGTCAAATACAAAAAATACAAGAATTTTATGTCTTTATGTCTCTGTCTCTCTATCTTATCTCTGATATCAGATGCAACATTAAGGATATATGCTCTTACTGTTGTTGCATGCATTCTACTTAGGAAAATTTTATTTGTACTCAGTAGTTATATGGGATATCATGTCAACCCAATAGTTATCTACTATTAGATAAGATCTTAATTAGGCTACAGCCCATTAAAATCTCATCCAATAATAAATGTCTAGTGAATCAATATGGTGTCCTATGATCTATGAGTTCAAATAATATAACTCTTATGTTTTATATAATGTTGTATTCGATTGTGGTATGCGTGGTTTCCAATTTTATTTTTGGGTTAATACCCTATTTGGTCCTTAGATTTTACACATGTGCCGTAGTTAGTCTCTCAATTTAAAAAAGTGATAGATTATTCTTTGGACTTTACAAACGTTTGACTCGTTAGTCCTTATCCCATGTCCCAAGAACAAATAGTTAGATTATTCAGGGACTACTTAGGATAATCCTCTAAATGTTCAAGGACTACTTAGGGCAACCAGGGACTAACCTGTCACTTCTTTAAGTTGAAGGACCAACTAAAGCAACAGTGTAAAACCTAAGGACCAAATAAGATATTTACCTTTTTTTTTAACTTGTTTCTTGTGTTTGTGAATTTCATGAAGGAAAATACCAATAAACAACAATAGAAATTATCACATTTGCCTTGCATTATTCTCGTGTTGTTTGTATGAGGAACATTCAAAACAAATTCAATATTAAAAATTGGAGTTTTTTACTATAATGCCCCTATTTATAAACCTTATTACTAAAGTACCACTGTTTCAAAACATATTACTAAAGTGTTGTTTGTGTGAGGAACACTCAAAACTAATCCAATATTAAAAATTTGAGTTTTTTAATATAATGCCCCTATTCATAAAACTTATTGCTAAAATACCACTGTTTAAAAACATATTATTAAACTACACTTATTTTGCATGATGTAACATTTTTTATTAGGGGTTTACTTTGATAAACCATAAAATTCAAGGGTATCGATATCATCTAAGATTTTGCCACGAATTGAACGCAAGACAATGGAGCTCCAACCCAATGCCTTAACCACTATGCCAACATTGAACCTTGTTATATAATTGCACACAATAACACACACACATGTATATACATATATATTATTTCATATAAGGGCCTAAAATTTAGTTCCACAAAATGAAACAACTAGTCTTAACACTAAATAGAATATTACAACATCTTTACATTTTTTTTTCTTTTTCTTTTTTAAGGTAAAATTTTGAAAATTCAAATCCTTATTTTGTGCAATTATATATTATTGTGTGCAATTGTATAACAAGATTCATTGTTGGCATAGTAGTTAGGCACTTAGTTTGGACATTTTTACTCAACTAATTAATCAATATCTCTTGGGACTATAGGCAACACTTCCCAAGTGTTGCCATTGACGATTTTTAAAAAATAATAATAATAAATGCCATATCATACAAAATCGGTGTAATATGTTTTAAAACAATGACATTTTAGTAATAAGTTTTATAAATAGGAGCACTATAGTAAAAAAAACTCTAAAAATGGTCACCTCCTTTGGTGTGGTGTGCACATTACCTATTACTTCCTTCCATAAAATTGGAAAACTTTTTCCATTTGCTGCAGGTCTTGTACTATTCCTTGGAATGATGCTAATTCAAAGGGAAGGGTAGCAACATCCTTGAGGAGCAAAGACGGAACAGAGGAATACGGATATGTATGTTATAAATAGGGGCACTATAGTAAAAAACTCTAAAAATGGTTACTTCCTTTGGTGTGGTGTGCAAATTACCTATTGCTTCCTTCCTTAAAATTTGAAAGCTTTTTTCTTTTGCGGCAACTCTTGTACTATTCCTTGGAATGATGCTAATTCATGGGGAAGGGTAGCAACATCCTCGAGGAGAAAAGACAAATCAGAAAAATGGAGATATGTAATTTATAAAGAAGGGCACTATAGTAAAAAGAAAAACTCTAAAAATGGTCACTTCCTTCAGTGTAGTGTGCACATTACCTATTGCTTCCGTTCATAAAATTGGAAAGCATTTTCCTGTTGCGGCAACTCTTATACTATTCCTTGGAATGAAGCTAATTAATGGGGGAAGGGTAGCAACGGCCTTGAGGAGCAAAGACGGATAAGAGGAATAGAGATATGTATTTTATAAATAGAGGCACTATAGTAAAAAAAAAGTCTAAAAAATGGTCACTTCCTTTGGCGTGTGTGCACATTACCTATTACTTCCTTCCATAAAATTGGAAACCCTTTTTTTGCTTTTACGGCTGCTCTTGTACTATTCCTGAGAATGAAGCTAATTCATGTGGGAAGGGTAGCAACAGCCTTGAGGAGCAAAGACAGATCAGAGGAATGAGGATATGTATTTTGTTGAGTTAGAATTTGAAATTATTATATTTGATGGCAAACACTATGTAAACTTTTTAATGTGTGTATTAAAGTGTTTCAGGAAAAGTTAGGTCCATAATATTCCAAGATTATTCTTTAGTACAAAAAGGGAAAATATGGTTGTGTTGCCCAAAATCCATGGTCAAATATTTGAAGCAAACACAGTCCATAAAAGTGAAGGGGCCCAACGTATATGTCTCAAATTGAGAAAGAAATTAGCAAGTCTCTTCAGTACAAACAAAAGGGAAGGAAAACATAAATACACATAGTCAAAAAGGAAATTTGTGAAGTTACGTGATGGTGCTGCAAGAATAGGAAAGAAAAACGTGTAGAAATGAGGAAACATATATGGAAATATATGCTGCTGAAAAAATCAAAGAAAGAGAACAACATGACTTGACAAGACCAAGACTACATTGGAAAAGGAAATGCAAGCTGCCAAAGAAAACAGTAGTTTAATAAAGAAAATATGAGAAAAAGGAGAAACTTGCTACAACATTAAAAGAGAGACGTCCATATTTGATGAAAAGAAAAGAAGGTATCAGCATTATTCAAGGAAATGGAAGAAAGAGAAATGTACTTATAAAGATGACAAGCTGAAATTTCTCAAAAGGAAGAAAGAGAAGCAAATAAATGATTGACATAGAATTAGCAACAAAAGAGAAAAAAAGTTGGAAAGAGTATGAAATTTAGCTATCAAGGACAACTTTCTTTCAAGAAACTTTCGTAGACTAAAAAGGCTATGATATAGCCACAGGTGAGGCAAAAAGAAAAGAACAAAAAGCAAAGCAAGTTGATGACCAAAAGAAAGATAAAATCACGTGAAAAAGGGAGATAGAAAAAACGTGATTGGAAAGAAAAATTCATGGAACAAGAAGCACCTGTTGCAACGGTCAAGAGAGAAAGATTAAAGCACATGTGTAAAAACTCCCTTGAGTGGGCATCAACGAAAAATGAGTTGATTGAAGACAGAAGAAGAAAGAACACGAGTTATGTCAAGAAGGAATCATGGAAGAATGGCAAAAATAAAGGCGATGATCTTGAGCTTCAATATTCAAGGATCAAGTATAAATGGGAGTGTTTTCACCATTCTAAATACATACAAGACATAAGAGAAAAATGAGAGAAAAAGACCACCATTGAAATACATCATCAAGAGCTCCACCTACAAACCTCTCATATTTTGAATATTTTATTTTCAATCATCTGATTTGCTATTTTGGTATTTTATTGCTTGGTGAGAAAATTGGTTATTTGAGAGTTTGTTTTTGGCGAGCAACAAAGAGCTTGAGAGAAAGATTTTCAGTTCAAGTCTCTGTATTTGAAAGTTTTGTCTTGTGAGTTTTTGAGAAGAACTATTGGTGCTTGTAAGTTTTGTGAAAGAAAAACATATTTTGGCGATTGAAGAACTGGACGTAGATTCGAACCAGTATAAACATTGCGTGTGTTTTTTTTTCCTCTCCACTATTTACATTTCCTATCATTTAAAAGAAAATCTGTTTTCGTTTTTGAAATTTTTGTTTTTCAGAAAATTTGTCTCCCTGAATACAAGGAGATATCTCCTAAACTTTTAGGAGACAACTTTCAAAGAAAGGTTAATTTTTTAAAGTGAAAGATTTTGCTTAGATTCAACCCCCTTCTCTAAGCCACACAAAACCATCATATTTTATAAATAGGGGCACTATAGTAAAAAAATTCTAAAAATGGTCACTTCCTTTGGCGTGGTGTGCACATTTCCTATTACTTCCTTCCATAAAATTGGAATCCTTTTTTGCTTTTACGGCTGCTCTTATACTATTCCTTAGAATGATGTTAATTCATCAGGAAGGGTAGCAACAACCTTTAGAAGTAAAGATGGACCTGAGGAATGGGATATATATTTTACAAATAGGGGCACTATAGTAAAAAAAACACTAAAAATGGTCACCTCCTTTGGTGTCGTGTGCACATTACCTATTGCTTCCTTCCTTAAAATTGGGAAACTTTTTGCTTATGCGACAGTTCTTGTACTGTTCCTTGGAATGATGCTAATTCATGGACAAGGGTAGCAACAGCCTTAAGGAGCAAAGACAGATCAGAGGAATGAGGATATGTATTTTATAAATAGGGGCACTATAGTAAAAAACTCTAAAAATGGTTACTTCCTTTGGTGTGGTGTGCAAATTACCTATTGCTTCCTTCCTTAAAATTTGAAAGCTTTTTTCTTTTGCAGCAACTCTTGTACTATTCCTTGAAATGATGCTAATTCATTGGGAAGGGTAGCAACAACCTTGAGGAGCAAAGACAGATAAGAGAAATGGGGATATGTATCTTATAAATAGGACCACTATAGTAAAAAAACTCTAAAAATGGTCACTTCCATTGGTGTGGTGTGCACATTACCTATTGCTTCCTTCCTTGAAATTGGAAAGCCTTTTGCTTTTGCCGCAACTCTTGTACTATTCCTTGGAATGATTCTATTTCAAGGGGAATGGTAGCAACAACCTTGAGGAGCAAAGACAGATCAAAGGAATGAGGATATGTATTTTTTAAATAGGGGCACTATAGTAAAAAAAAACTCTAAAAATGGTCAATTCCTTTGTTGTTGTGTGCACATTGCCTATTGCTTCCTTCCTTAAAATTGGAAAGCTTTTTGCTTTTTCAGCAGCTGTTGTACTATTCCTTAGAATGATGCTAATTCACGAGGAAGGGTAGTAACAGCCTCGAGGAGCAAAGACAGATAAGAGAAAAGGGGATATGTATTTTATAAATAGGGGTAATACAGTAAAAAAAAACACTAAAAATTGTCCCTTGCTATGGTGTGGTGTGCACATTACCTATGACTTCCTTCTTTAAAATAGGAAAGCTTTTTGCTTTTCCTGCAGCTCTTGTACTTTTCCTTGGAATGATGCTAAATCATGAGGAAGGGTAGCAACAACCTTGAGGAGCAAAGACGAATCAGAGGAATGACGATATATATTTTATAAAATGGGGCACTATAGTTAAAAAAAACTCTATAGATGGTCACTTCCTTCGGTGTGGTGTGCACATTACCTATTACGTCCTTCCTTAAAATTAGAAAGCTTTTTTGCTTTTGCAGCCGCTCTTCTATTATTCCTTGGAATGATGCTAGGAACGGTAGCAACAACGGCCTTGAGGAGCAAAGACGGATCAGAGGAATGAGGATATGTATTTTATAAATAGGGGCACTATAGTAAAAATAAAACCTCT
This sequence comes from Nissolia schottii, assembly GCA_003254905.1. Lineage (NCBI taxonomy): Eukaryota > Viridiplantae > Streptophyta > Magnoliopsida > Fabales > Fabaceae > Nissolia > Nissolia schottii. The sequence continues at coordinate 387,922 of QANU01071046.1, read as the reverse complement.
AAAAATGGTCACTTCCTGTGGCGTGGTGTGCACATTACCTATTACTTCATTCCGTAAAATTGGACAGCTTTTTTGCTTTTGCGGCAACTCTTGTGCTATTCCTTAGAATGATGCTAATTCATGGGAAAGGGTAACAACAACCTTTAGAAGTAAAGATGGACTAGAGGAATGGGAATATATTTTTTACAAATAGGGGCACTATAGTAAAAAAAAAAAAATCTAAAAATGGTCACCTCCTTTGGTGT
>QANU01071046.1:298066-387523 GCA_003254905.1 Nissolia schottii | reverse complement strand
GAAGGGTAGCAACAGCCTTGTGGAGCAAAGACGGATTAGAGGAATGGGGATATGTATTTTATAAATACGGGCAGTATAGTAAAAAAACTCAAAAAATGGTCACTTCCTTTGGTGTGGTGTGCACATTACCTATTGCTTCCTTCCTTAAAATTGGAAAGCTTTTTGCTTTTGTGGCAATTGTTGTACTATTCCTTTGAATGATGCTAATTCATGGGGAAGGGTAGCAACATCCTTGAGGAGTAAAGACGGATTAGAGGAATTGGGATATGTATTTATAAATAAAGGCATTATAATAGAAAAAAACTCAAAAAATGGCCACTTCCTTTGGTATGGTGTGCACATTACGTATTGCTTACTTTCTTAAAATTGGAAAGCTTTTTGTTTTTGCAATAGCTTTTGTACTATTCCTTGGAATGATGTTAATTCATGGGGAAGGTTAGCAATAGCCTTGAAGAGCAAAGATGGATCAGTGGAATGGAGATATGTACAACTCAGACCTAATAAGCCAAAAATGCAACTGCTTTTGCATACTAATTAAGTGCTTATTATTGTGAATAATATATTGTACTTCATGTAACGCAGGAATGATTTTATTTTAATTTTTTTATTTCATTTTTTTGAATGCAGGAAGTATTTATTATACAACAATACGACTATAACTTTTACTTGAATATAATGTACTAGTGTCAAGATTTTAGAATAATAGAACAGATATACAAAAAATTATGAGTGTAAAAAAATGTATCTACTCCACTAACATGTTACCTAATTCAGCAATTTTCTTTATCATAAACTAGAACATGCACTAATTAGAATTTTGCTTCATCAATTGTGGAATTTTTTGTGTGTAATAGTTATAACTTAAAATACCGTTTAACACAGACTGTTTCTTTATAATATATCTTGAAAACATTGAACAGGGGGATTCAGGAATTGGGTTTGGAAATTGAAGCTTAAACTTGGAGGTAATCCTTTCTTGAAAATGCATCGTCAATCAAATTCCATATTTTGCCGTGTCCATGTCCTATAATTTTTTAAATTTGGCGTGGCTCTGTGTTCAGGTATGATACTAATTAACTTTTTTTTCCCTTCTTATTTTAGGTGTGGCATTAGGAGATAGTTGGATCTCCCCAGAAGATTATGTGGTAAGTACTAAGTATAAAAAAAAATGTGTTATTGTATTATCAATGCAGTTATGAACTTCAACTTTCACATTTTTAATATTTCAATCCCACATTGTAGTTCTCGTGGGGTCCTCTCCTTAAGGATCTCTCGAGATTTGACGACAATGGTAAGCATATATCAAAGCGGTACTGCACAAGAAATACAACTTCTTAGGTTAGACGATATTGCACAAGAAATTACACTACCTTTTGCTGAGATTTGGACAATATTACACCCAACACCATTATATTTTGATGCAATGTGACACCGAATATTCTTGTAGGCATGACATAGAATAACTCTATCAGGCGAAGTGTAGGCATACTAGATCAATAATTATCGTGTTGTTAAATGGATCAACTTGACCTATTTAATCTACCAACTTGACATGTCTAAGCTTACATGTTGATTAAACGGATCCAAATTTTTGCGGACGGTTATTTTTTATGTTTAATACACCCTTTTAATATGGATAAATGGACCAGTCTACGGGTTGGAACTAGTTCGAAGATCTAGGACTGTCAAACGATCAACCTAGCCTGTTTAACTTCGACTGGTTTAGCATGCAAGTTAAATGAACCAAATTAAACAAGTTCAAATTTTTACTAATATTTAATCCGCCTTTTTAATACGAATTGTTCCATGGACTAAACTCATTTGGACACCTCATTATCACTTAAATCTAAAAGAAGGAAGTGCAATTTACCATTTTGCTCTATTATCTAATAAATACGTCTTAGAGAACAGTTTAGCTTAGAGGATCAAGCAGCAACTTGAAGTTGGTCAATTTGTTAATGCAACCAACTCATGAACTTGAGCGCACGATTCTCCTTATGACGAACTAAGTGGTACTAAAGTTTTCACATAAGTGGTACTAAAGTTTTCATCACCCATTTTTTGATGAGGTCTCTTTTATAACACACAATGCACTATAGTTCCTGTATAGAAATCTTATTTTGGGGTACAACAGCATTTCTATAATTTTCTGATGGATACTGGGATAGGATTGTTCAAAGAAATGCCAATGAAGCGGTACTCCAAGTATCTCACTTCAATTATTGGTTATGCTTTTCTTGATGATTTACTAAACGGTGTCATAAAGAATAAGTTAAAGATAATACTCTGAATGTCACGTAAGTTAATATTATAACTCTTTCGATAGAAACTAAAGTAATTAGTTTACCCTGAAATTCCAATTCAAAATCCTTTATCTCACAGCTATTGTGTTGGTTGTATAGATGGATAGGGCAGGGTGATTATGTTTTCAAGAATTTAAAAGCTGATTTTATGAAGCCAAGGGTTGCTGAGTTAAGATACTAGTAATTTATAATTAACTCAGAAAATGCTAGGAAATTTTTGGTTTTGAGGTTCATGATTAGTAATGGGATCAATGTGAATGTGTACAATGGACAGATAAGAATGTTTTTTCGCAACAATCTTTTCACGAACTATTATATTTTTTGAAAGCAAAATCTGTTGGAGAGAGACAATAAAATAATTTTTGTATTTAGCACGTCCCCTTATAATTTATATCATAGTCCATTGGGCGATAGACAAATCGACATTATACCTTGTGTTGAAATTCTAATACCATGTCACAATTAAGTTTTCTCTTACATTCTATCGGAAGGGTTTTTTATTTTTACTGTACTATCATCAGGTGATTTCATAATGTGTCTAATTATTATAGGTTGATGTCACTTGTGCAACCAAGGGAACTCAAGCTTGGCTTAAGAAACTCAAGTAAGCAACTCTCTCATACTTATTCATGGCTTCGAGATTAGTAGTGAAAGCAAACACCAGAGTCTATATATTTCAATGATTTTCCAATTTTGTTTTTTGTTCAATGTTTAGATGGACAGGGCTTCCAAATTTCTTGGGGAAAGACAGAACCCTCATCTACTGTGCAGGTGACAGAACGACCAAAGGCTTTGTGAAGTCATACAAAAACCTTAACTTCTATTGGATCCTCAGAGCCGGCCATTTTGTACGTCAACAGCAATCATCATCTCTATGGCTCTACTAACGTCTATTGTATGTGTATCGGTTCAATTAAAATGTAACAATTACAATTCACAGACAGAAAGAGAGATTTGAATCTTCTCATGTTTGTTGTGAACATGATTATGTTAGGTAAAAGCGAGATTGACACAAACACACACTTTAATTATGTGGAATATTTTATCTCAGTGATTTGTTTGCTCGCTGCTGTAGGTAACTACGGATCAGCCCTGCGTGGCACTAAACATGGTGGGCGAAATGAAGCATTCACCTGCGGCTTGAAGTAAGTACTTGGTATCTATACTACATATAATTAAATAAATGGAAAAAAAAAATATACCTATAATATATCAGCCATGCGTGGCACTAAATATTATGAATGCTTGAACAAAAGAATAAAAAAAAAAAAGAAAAAAAAATAGAGGAAATCATTCAATCTTCTCTAGCACTTCCAACCTGGTTTTCCGCTTCCAACCTTTCATAGAGGCCACAAGGTGGACCAACCCAACAATCTGGCTTTTACTATATTCCTGCAAAAAGATGGAATTTTTTGTTAAAAATTATGCAATGAAAGTGTAATGATGGCACAGAGAGGGAATGTTCTTACCGGGTGTGCACGTGCCCAGTTCACATACTCTGTATCGGGAAGGTAGAAAGCCTGGTTTTACAGTGGAAGGTAAAGACGTCCGTAAGAAATAAAATTTGGATGCACCAATGGAAACATGAAATATGTGACATACCAAAATTTAGAAGAAAAATGCTACTTCAACGTATCAAATTATATTTAGAAAAGGTGAGGCAGCAACACCAAACGAATTTCTACAACGTGGCCAAAACTATATATACGAAAACAAAAGCGGAGTGTGTTACCATGTTGATCCTTAGTTCGTTACCTTTATAAGAGTTTCAACGATTTGTAGCTTGGGCTTCACATTCAACGACACAGAATGTTGTATCCCATTGATCAAAACCTGAAAGTAGGGAAAACAGCATTTCTAATACAACATATAACAACTTAAACAACAACTTGGATGGGTAGAAAGGTTCATCAATATATTGGTAATTGTCTGCATTTAATACTATTCCATAACAGAGATTTGATTACTATTAAGATCTGAAAAGCTCAACCTTGGAAAGCAACTCAGATTTCAGACACTGGTAAATTTCTTAGTAACCTTTATCACATAATTCAACGGAGACTAAGATTAAACTATGTTGTACCACGGCCCACAAGGCCCAAATTTGATAATCTACCATGTTACAAACCACTAAAATGATTTGATCAATGTACCCAAAAAAAAAGAGTTGATCATAGCTCAGAAATAACCTGCAGATCCAATAACATTAGAGCTCGTCCTTCATCACTACATCTCTTCACCCGTGAAAGTCCTTCAACAAGAGTTTCTGCCACAATTTCAAGCCCATAGTCTAATAGTTGGTCTTGAATCTACACATTCGAAGATCACGTTTACTTTAAACGCTAGGATTTGCTTATCTTTGATTTTTTGTATACAAGAATTTAAAAACAAGTACGAACTTCATGTATTTGGTTGTTATATATGCACATGTTACATGTCATATGGGATATCGAGTAAGAGCAATATACCTCTTTACGGATTCCACCATGAGCAAGTTCCATTCTATAGCGCCTAAATTCCCCCAGCAATAAGTCAACATACCTGTCAAATGTTCAAGCAACAACTTCAGTCAGAACTGCAGGCAGAATGAAGCACATTTCCTAGATAAAATATCAGAAGAAGAAAAAAATAGGGCTAACAGAACAAAATTTTAAAAGTTATACCATGTGGTCTCAGACTCAAACATCTAAGGCACATTGATGAAAATATGAGGTAAAATACATTCAGCCAAGATGATCAGACACTAACAATATAACCAATGTTAGCATCAGAATCATTCAGCAGTTCGGATCAGGCACAAGATCCCAAATAAACCAACAAAGTTAAGGCCTTCAAATAACAAAAACTGATGTAATACAGAAGATTCATAACCTGCTGTAAGAACTGGTATCCGATTAAACTGTGAACTGAATTGCTTGCTGAATTTTATTGATGAAACCAGAAATTCCAGAGGGGAATTCCGTGGTTTATTGGATACAAAATAGAATGCTGAAAGATAAATAATTCTGGGATTAAAGGTTCCCTTTGACCTCCTTATCCTAAGTCCAATTTATGAATTCTGAGTACCCAACCCTTTCTCCTTGGTTCTCTCATATACCGAGAGAGAGAGCAAATTATGGCCCATATCTTCCCTTCCTAATTTGGTGCAACCAAATTATTCTCCTAACAAATTATTCTCCTAATAATTAGCTAAACAAATCAGAATCTTTGCAATTTTAATTTAATCTCCTAATCCTCTCTTTCCTTTCCTGGAATAATGGAAAGGGAATGGAATAATTTCCTTTCCTGGAACAGAATCTGCCGAGGGTTTGTAACAATACCCTCCCCTTGGAGTACCACCTTGTCCTCAAGGTGAAAAGAGAGACTCCCTCCTGGGTCCCAAAACTTGAAACAGTAGCAAAGCATGCTTCCCTTGCACTCATGTCCTTCTGGGTCCCAAGAATGTGACCCAAGTCCACTCTGCAACCTGTCTTGATTTTCAAAATTAGGCAGCAAATAATTTTCCTTCTCCATCACAAGAGAGTGTTTCTGCCCTTGCTTAACACTTGCAGGCAAATCAACCCTTGCCTCCTTAGGAACGTCCACTAATTCATCCATATCTTCTGCCCTTTTACATTCATCTTTGTTGTCCCCTCCCGCTCCCTCCTTGGCTTCCTCAAAATTTGAGTTTTGAGAATGGTGACCAACAAATGCCTCGTCCATTTTGACTAACCAATCCGAGGCTCCTTCCCCCACAAAAACCGGAACATCCAATTTCCGTGTGGCCTCGAATCGCCTAGGTTCTTGCTCCTCCCTTTCGTTTCTTCCCTCTTCTCCCCCGCCTCCTGAGACTCTGTCCTCTTCTTCCTGGTTGCTTCCGGGTTGCTGTGGTGGCAACCTGTCCATGATTTGCTGCAGAAGTGCCAAGATGTTGGTTTGAGTCTCCTTCATCTCTGCCTGAGTCTCTCTCATCTCCGCCTGAGATGCTCTCATCTCCGCCTGAGATGCTCTCATCTCCTCCATCTGCCTTTCCACTGCTTCCATTCTCGCTTCCATCACAGCGCGCGTGGACACCATACACAGTTATCCAAGGAACGGTGCTCTGATACCAGTTGTAAGAACTGGTATCCGATTAAACTATGAACTGAATTGCTTGCTGAATTTTATTGATGAAACCAGAAATTCCAGAGGGGAATTCCGTGGTTTATTGGATACAAAATAGAATGCTGAAAGATAAATAATTCTGGGATTAAAGGTTCCCTTTGACCTCCTTATCCTAAGTCCAATTTATGAATTCTGAGTACCCAACCCTTTCTCCTTGGTTCTCTCATATATCGAGAGAGAGAGAGAGCAAATTATGGCCCATATCTTCCCTTCCTAATTTGGTGCAACCAAATTATTCTCCTAACAAATTATTCTCCTAATAATTAGCTAAACAAATCAGAATCTTTGCAATTTTAATTTAATCTCCTAATCCTCTCTTTCCTTTCCTGGAATAATGGAAAGGGAATGGAATAATTTCCTTTCCTGGAACAGAATCTGCCGAGGGTTTGTAACACCTGCCTAGGCTAAAAACAGAATATGCATTTTTAAAAAGTAACAAGGGCATAGGCTGAGTATCAGCACATGGGCACCATTGCTTCCTTGAGGCCGATTGGTTATAGAATCTAGTCCCAGAAACAACCTCTCCATGACACATTTCACATGGCACTGCCAATTCAATAAATCTATTTTGTAAATTATAAAAATCAACGGAAAAGAAAAACTGTGGAAGCATAATACAACAAATGCAAAATCTTTAAGAAGAAAAAAAATAGGGTGATGAATCAGAAAAGGAAGAAAGACTTAAAGCAAAAACATCAACCAAATTCACAAAGTCAAAGCTGCAAACAAAGAACTAAGAGACACTTTTCTTGCTGTCAGCAGCCTTTACCATATTAAAGTAGAAAGAAAAAAGTATATAAACCCCTAAAAAGGGAGGAAGAAGATGAACTGATCTCTAGATAATTCAACATTTTAAAAATGGTGAATCTTAGTTACACCAATTCAATTTGGAACAGTTTCATTTGATTTAAATCCAAAGATTTTGGTGGGAGCACGGTGAGTAGCTCATGTAGAGAGTTCGTCATATAATGCCCGGTAACCCAAGATCCTAATAGTACAAACAAAAATCTTAAAGGTGCATGCAATCAGTTGCTTATATTTGATATGCGATTAGTAACAAAGTGCAGTTGATGCAGTCTTAAGTAATTGAAAACAAAAAAGAAAAATTCAGAATACAGTATTTGCCATCAAATATAAAGATGACATGGAAATACAAACCCATTATGGTCTAGACCTAGCTCTTTCACTTCCCATTTAGAATTGGCAATACGTTCAACATACCTGTAAAATGTTAACAAACAATATAAAAATTTGCAACTAATACAAAGCATAAATTATATATACAAATTCCCTAGGTCATGCAATAGAATAAAGTTTAAAGATATACAAATTCCCTAGGTTATGCAATAGAATAAAGTTTAAAGTGCTCAAAATAAAGCAGAAATTGTTCTGTATAAACCTCAGAACCCGTGATCAATAACAAAGGCGAAGAGACCAAATTAAGACCAGTGTGGGTTTTTAAATAAACACAAGAAGTAAGAATGACAACTTTTTGACCTCTCCAATCCTCATCGGACACAATTCTTCCAGTGTATTTGGTAAGAAAATGCTGTGCTATTTAAGCAGTGGAAATCATAGGATAGGTTCTACGTATATGAATTCTGCATGTCGTCCTTGTTACTATATTTCACTCTCTTGGATGATAAAATTCCTTAATTAAGTCATTTTGGTAGTTTCAGCATTGTGGTATTGCCCAAGTCTGATTAACATTAAAGAAACATCCCAGTAATACATTATCAGGATACCACTTTTCATAAAAGACAACTTGTAGGTAAAATTCTTTAGGTGCTTGTGCTGTTTTCTCCAATAAAACCATAACAAGTGTAATACCTTTTTAATAACCCCATCCTCCGTTTTTTATAAAGTAGTAAGCATGTTATGATTTTACTGGATAACGACATCACTAGCACCTAAAGACTATTTTGATCCTTTACTTGGATAATAATTTCAACAGAATACAATTTCCTTATCAAGTGATTATTCTCAAAAACAGGCCTACCCAAATTGATAAACCAGATTTCAATTGAAAAGTAATATTAATTAACTATTGGCAACAATTCAAGTCAATTTTTACCCATTAACGTGCAGTAGTAGTCTCGCTGTTGTCCTATTAACATGCTCTGTAAGATCTGGAACAACATCCACCTAACGAAATCATTATATGTTAAAGATAATTGTCAACCATATTGAGCATTTTCATACTAAAAAATGTTAAACAATTGAATCAACTAGAACTATACAAGCAGATAAAATAAAATCCTAAAAATCCAATCCAAACATGATTTTCTACTGGAAGTAGACACCTATACATGCAAAGGCGCCAAGAAAAAGGCTACAAAAGGGTTTTAATGAAGTTTGATCTATCATTCCTTAGCCATGATAAATAGTTTCTCAGTTGTAACCTCAGCCACCAATGGCTGCAAGTTCAATGACACCACATGTATGCATAATATGTGGTAAGGGCACTCCAAAATACAATTTACTTTTTTACAAATCAGACAGTGCTTTCCTATTTCTATATTTCGACAAGATTTCACTTTAGGAGAAAGTGAGTGGGCCAGCCCCGAATTTAGTTACCTTGGTCCATTTCTTTCATATTAGGGTCTTCTAAAGTGAGAAAGTAAAGAATTATCTACTCCTAGAATAAATAGAGTGCATTGTGTCAGTTCCACCAAATGATCTAAGGTAGATAATCTCTCACTTTCTCACTTCAGAAGGAATCTCACTTTAGAGAATCCTAATCCATTTCCTTTACATCCCTTCCATACCCTCCCTACAATAAGCAAAGATATGAATCACTGTAAATATCAATGTTAGCGGGATACCGTCATCAGGTTTCATATCAAAGTAAATCAATTCCTTATGCCATATCATTACTATAGAATCAAATTTTCATTGAATGATCAACAAACTTGACTATCTGTCAGCATAAATTTTCGTGAGAGCCTAACCACTGTAACTGAAATAACAAATATTCAACATACCAGATGCACATAGAAATCCTCAAGTACAGTTGTATTACTTTGCAAAAGCATTGATTGGAGATGAGATTTGGATCTATTCAGTATTTGAGCAACAAGAGATATAGTGTCAACAGCCACACATCTTTCCTGCAACACAATAATCTAGTTATAGACACATATATATAGCATATAGATGATGAATTCACATTCATACCTTGAGACCCAATGAATTCCTGGAGGAGTGAGCAAAATTTGTGCTGGGAGGACTTGTCGGGGTCAACTCTGCCTGTACAAATGGTGAACGAAAAGATGTGGGTGAATGGGGTTTCATCCACCGGTCACGGTCTTGGTTTATTCTGGACAAGGCTGTCCTCAGCCGATCTGCAGGTCACAATTACATTGTACCAGTAATAATTAAAAAAAAGTGAATTTATCTACCAATGCTTGAGAATGTACTAAACTACTGACTAGACCACTTACAATTAAGAGAATTGGATGAGTTTTTTCCAGTTGAACTAGTGTTTATCTGACCAAATGTTTCATATATAAAATAGAAAAAAATCTCAAATGATTGGCATATTCCCTGCAGCAATATACTGAATCAGGAAAAAGAATTCAGAGGAAAAATCAAAACCGTAATCAAAACTTATATTTGTAAGCTGTAAATAAGAAGGGAGGGAGGGGGGGGGCGTGGACCAAATAAGGGTAAAGAAGTGCAAACCATTTAAGGGGAAAAAAGAGCATACCTTAAAGAACTCAACATTTACCACTTCTAGTTTCTGCATAAGCCTAGCATATTTATCCATAGACCTAACATGTTTAAGGCATACAAAATAACTCAATAAATCCGTTAAGACAACACATAATTAAAATTTAGTAGAACACAGAAGCTGATTTTGCTATACAAAATGGAAAGCAACTCACCTAAGCAAACATAGAGAAGATCCAGTTTGTGCTGTAGTATCTTCCTCAATAAAATGTGAAGAGTGACTTCTTGAAACATTGGGTTTCGAAATTCGACTTGGCAGTTGACTGTCTTCATCGATAAAGTCAGCAAGTAGATCCTCATTTTCATCTTCAGAAACAGAATTATCACCATTCATTTTATCCAAATCATTCTTTCTAGGCAGGACTTTACCACCGTGAAATTTGTCGCTTGAACCTCCATCAAAATCACCATGAATCAGTCCATTTGGTTGGGAGTAACCATAGACTTCTTTAGAGATGGATAATTTTTGCAAAAAAAGGTTTCCCCTTCTAATCCAATCTGAGAACTCAGTCTTCCTAGCACTGGAGTGAACCAAGTTTGGTGGTTTATCAGAATGGTTTGCACTAACATTAGTTGACTTGCCATTAGATAAAGAAATCAAGGGCGCACCATCACCAGTAAGTCCAGCAAAACTGACAATTTGTACTGTATCTGGAGGTAATTTTAACCAAGTCTCTTTCTCCAAAACCATTTTAAGTGCCTAAAAAGAGAAACAAACCAACAAATTTAATCATTTATGTATGATTATGGATAGTGTTCAGAAGCATGGTAGCATAGCTTAACATATAAAACATTCCAAACAACAATTTAGCAATTATATTGCTGATACTGAGCATCACATATCCTCAAAAAAAAAAATAGAAAATACAACTAATTTTGATGGAGGTTCAAGCGACAAATTTCACGGGACATTATCAATAAACCCTAATTTTAAAATATTCTGAGTGATGAATTGTTTACTTTTCTGCATATTGCAGTAGTTTTCATCAATTTTTTATATCTTGCAATCAATTACAGCACTATGGTTTCCGGGACATTCTGGTCATGCTGGATAAAGAAAAACAACAGTACCATAAATGATCCTTTTGACATTTTGACGTTTCATCAGGGATTAAAAAAACTTAGTTTGACCATTTATGGATCCGTAAGTACCATTTATGGATCCGTAAGTACTAAAGCTTTCTATAATTTTGATTATTTACTATTACAAGGACAATTCATTCTGACACATAATAAAAAGTGTGTTTGATATAAATTGTGTATTTAACTTCGATACAGTCCATATTACTTAAGTGCATTAAGTATAGCAGCTAATCGAAGACAAACTATAGAACTACTTAATAGCTATTAACTACAGTCATAACTAGAATTGACTAATATTCTAACACGTGCTACATATGATAATGAGTCTAGAAAAGTGTGGTAATAAACTTAGACTAGCATAAGCATTCTAACAACTGCAAACAATAATATGACAGAATATCCCAACACAAGAACCTAGAAGAAGAAAGCAGTAATTAAATTAAGAAGTTATAAAACACAAGACAATCACATTTAATGATTTATCAATTAACACAATCTTATTGATATCTGCAATATCATAACCATCTTAGTGACACCGTGAGGACGTAAAAGGCAACTAATGCCATAGTACTCTGATATCATACGTGCATTGGAAATCCAATCAACGTTGTGCAGCAAACAACAGTGAAGAATGAGAAGCCCTTAGTTCACTAACTTACATGTACATTTTGTCTATGAAAAGCTATGAAATAGTTTTCACAGACAAGCTTCAATTTCTGCCTGAACTCAACTGCTTCAATTCCACAAAAGGCTTCCCCAGCCAAAATGAAGACAATGAGATCTTCATAGTTTTTCAAGAACTGATGAATGCTAGCAGAAGCAGCAGCAGCAGAAGAAAGCAATACTGACACACGACTTGTAGTGAGATGCCACAGATTCTTGCGTCCTCTTTGAAGGGTTTGTGAAACAAATGCTGTTGCTTCTTTACGAAGATGGTACCATGGGGATTCAATGCTAAATTCTGCATTGTCCTCCTTTCTACCCTCATCAACTGGACCATACAAATCACTACATGGTGAAACAGCATTTCCATTAGTTTCAGCAAGTGAGCCGACTGTTGCAGACTCCTCCCTATAACATGAGCCACCTGTTACATCCCCAGAACTGGACATAGAATTGTTGCTGGCTCTTACATCTGAAACAACTTCCTGAGCCTCACCTGAACTACAGGAAATGTCATCATTGCACTTATTTGAAATTTGGGCTACCAAGTCCTGAGAGTAAAATTGACCAAATGTATTTAGAATGAATAGCATATATAAACAAAGTTACAAACTAGAGTTCCTATAATAATAAATGCAGTGGCCATGAATAGCTTTCTTCCTGGTCTCAATGGCAGATGCATATTGAAATATTTAAATGTTAGTGACACAAGTATTCTACTTCTACCACTGAATAGTATTTTGCTCAGTTCATCAAAAGCAAATCTAGTTTTCCTCCAACTTCCTCATGATTGGTTTTCATATCTAACATTCAACCTTTTTTGTTTAGAAGAATTTGGGTAGAAAGGATCAATTCCAAACTATTTGGTCATAGAAACTTTGAGACCATGTCAAGAGACATTTCCCAAAAGCATAAATTGTTAGGTGAAGGATTATGAAATTTTTATATCTAACAATGTTGAACATCTTTATTCAAGTTATGAACTCAACTACACCAGCTACATGTAGAAGGTTCAACACTTTTCTCTTTTCCATTTTTTTCCTTATGATGTCTAGGTTCCAGGTTATTTCCAAGCAATATGCCCCTCTCCATTTCCATCTCTAACATCCCCTCTCACGCTAAAGCTAACTCAGCTTGAAGCATAGACATGAGCATGTTGGACATGTGAGTAGAAGCTAGTGAGAAAAGTGTATCAAATGGAACATATTTTCATATTCTGATTAAAAAGAATTGAGGAAGACTTCAAAAAACTTTATGAGAAACTATTATAAAAGACCTTGCTATGAACAGTTTTACTAAAAATAATTTTATAGTTTCTAATGTTGTTAATTATCCATGAAGCCAACCCTACCTAATAGGATAAGATTTTACTGGTGTTGTAATAAGGGCAAGAAGATTGAACTCTGAATCACTTGGGTCATAGATTCTTTAGTTCCATGTCAAAAATGACATCAACAAAAATCCTCAGCTGCTAGTAGGAGGCCCAAGAATAATTTAGATTTCTTACAATGCCAAATAAATACCAAAAACAAATAAATAAATATTCATATCATCCCACAATGGACCTAACTATAGCCTAGATGGATATTTCACTTTAAAGATCAGAGAGGAAAAGTATTATTTACTTAGAAAAACTCAAGTTTACCTTTCTTTCTAGTTGAAAATCCATAATTACGTGGTATGAACAAATAAGCTCAAATAGAACAGCCAGTGTTCTTAATAAGCACTGCCTAAATTTAGATTCTGGCATGTGAAGGCAAAGATCGTTGTAAGTGAGCCTGGAATGAAAATAAAGTTATGAAGCTGAGCACAAAAAGTGAAATACTGTAATTAGTGATTACATGATGGTAACTAAGCATGTGAAAGAAAAAAAGTACCTACTATTTTGTAAAGGCAACTGATCCTCCTGCAAAAAAGACCAACATCGCAATTAAAAAACCCTTTACCTATTTGATTGAAGGAAAAAAGAAATTACAATCCTTTAAATCAAGCAAAAAAATGCAAATCCAACACACTGAACAATATCAATTTTTCAGTCTCAAATAGCAATTATTGTAAGAATATATTGACCTCTAACCCATCATGAGCAATTAGATAGTTCTGGGGTAAAAACTCATAATCAGGCTGAAATATCATAGTATTATTTACAGAAGTTCACTCTCTGATACTGATAGTAACAGATTTCAGAAACAGAGGAAACGTAGTAGATAAATCTCTTGCTAACAGGAAAAGGAAAATATAGAATGAAAATAGACCTAAAGACTATTAGAGGTGTTTACCCCATCCATCCCAAAATCTTACTCATTTCTATCGCCTTTCCCTCCTCTAATCCTTCCTCCTAATTGTTCCCTACCATGCTATCCATCACTCTTGCCACGTGAGCAAGGTCCCTCATCCTCATTTTGCCCCTTTATCACATTATCCTTACTACCAAGACCTTTTACTCCCTTACTATCCCTGCTTCTTTTAAATCTTTTCCTAATATACACCTTGGGCAGTGACAAGTGTCATTCTGTCAATCCTCCACTTCAACCAATGTAAGTAAGCTAAGAAGAGCCCTGTCAAACTTCAATTACCAGTACCACTGGACAAGATATCCATAATTCGAACATGAAAATGAAAAATGATAATTCATGATATCCAAAATGAAAATTTTATTAATATGTTGTCAATTATACAATGAACTACATCACCACATTAAATTTATTAGAAAGCAAAAGTAAGTCTTTTTATTTTTACTGCGGTGCTTAATATATTTAGTACAGATGACATTTTGCATGCTCCTCATCTGTTCTTCCATTTCACTGTCTTTGTTCTCTGTTGGTTTTAGCTATTTGTTTTACGGTGGATCTCTTTTCCTCCTAATGGTCCTAATGAATTCCCTTTTTCTTCGGGAAAAATTTCGCATACAAGTAGGAAAAAGATACTATTAGCTCACATTCATACCTCAAAAAGACTTTAAAATTCCAGATGATCGTAAAGAGAAAAGCAAGAACATATTGGCATACCTCATGCACAATAACCTTTAAAACAGAGTAGGTTTCTGATACAACTTCTTGAATGAAGAAGCTTTGTATCTTTTCAGCAAGACCAGTTGTATCCCCCATCAATGCGTATGCATCAATTACCTGTATCACCTCATCTTATGTTACATTTGATAATATATACCAGTAGTCCAACAGTAAATCTCAGCATATACATATTACATCCACGGGAAAACATCAAAATATGCCAAATTTTGATAGTGATTAATTGTATATAAACTAGCTGA
The DNA here is from genome assembly GCA_003254905.1 of Nissolia schottii. Lineage (NCBI taxonomy): Eukaryota > Viridiplantae > Streptophyta > Magnoliopsida > Fabales > Fabaceae > Nissolia > Nissolia schottii. The sequence continues at coordinate 372,328 of QANU01071046.1, read as the reverse complement.
AGCTCTGACTTCAAATTACACCACTGATGGATATTATTGCCATATTGGAAATATGCTAAAAGATCCATTATTGCCATATTGGAAATATGCTAAAAGATCCACGTATGAGCAAATGTGTGATGAGAAAACAAACACAAATGATAAATGTATTTCAGAATGTTTAATTAGGAGCACTAGGGGTAAGTTTTAAAATAACGTGTTTGGCAAATGGCAGCCAACTGTGTTTTGAAAAATCAGACAGATCTTCTTATCACGATGGTTTATTAAGTCAAAGCTAGTTCATGCAAAATCTTGCACAAAACTGGTTTTTGTCAAGTCAAAGCTATTTCAATCCCACGCATAAATGCTCAAAACTCCTGAAAATACTCAAAATTGTTTTTTATCATTAATATTCGAAATCAATAATCCTACTTTTTTAGACCATAAACAAATGAATAACTAAAATTCCAATAATCAATATTTTTTAGGAATCCATTAATTCTTAATAACAAGTCGCACAGCCAATGACCAAATAGGCAAATAAAGAAAAATGGTTTTATTAATAAAGGACATAGATGTCTTTTCATGTTTGAACAAGTTTTGCATTTAAAAGATGACAGGAATACAGAGACATGAGAACAGAGACATAAAAAATAAGAAAACAAGTAAATATTTTATTTTATTTAGTGATAAATATATAAAACACACTTATTTATATTTATATTTTGTTTAATTTAATAAAGATAAAATAAAAAATATATTTCAAATAACTTAAAATATCTTTATTACATTAATTTAATAAAAAAAATAAAAAAAATATAAAAAGACAAAAAAAAAAAACAAAAAAACAAATCATCCTAATCTTAAAAATTGTATTTATGTGTCATGTCTTTGTGTCAGAATAAAACAAAATACAAAAAGTATACTAATTTTCTCCATTGGTCTTAACAACCAAACATGTCTTTTCTCTCTATGTATTCATGTCTTGTGTCAGAACTTAACACAGGAACAAAGAAGTCGACGTCTGGTCATGATGTGGTCCTAAACAGAACAGGGACAAAGAAGGCTTCTTTCGAGAAGCTACTGACTACTGTAGAAACAGATTGGAACACCCAGAGGACTTGGCCGGAAAAAGAAGGCGTTTGGCCTCCAAAGAACTGTCTTGGCCGGAAAATATCTGGGGGCGCTGGAATTTGGCCGGAACAGAGGGCAAGCAAAAGGGCAGAGATTTTGGCCGTGTTCATTGTAGCAGCTACGACAGCCGCTACTGACTGCGATGACTGCTCCAGCAAAACACAAAGTGACGACTCCAGCAGTGCGCGATTGACTACAATAGTTCAAATTTATATGGATCTATAATATAAAACTAACCTTCAAACTCCACATCAACTTTTTACGTTACCAAATACCCAATTGAAGGAAAAACAGAAACCAAGCAAGTACATAAGCTAATCATGGACACTGATTGCTCCATGTGATTCAATTTCCCGGGAAAGAAAATTAATACAAAAAACAAAAACTGCAGACTCACTGTTATATAGCCACCTTCCTCGAATTCCTGACATACATCCAACAAAAGAGCATCCAGCTTCTGTAGAGTTCTTCCTAGCCAAACCTACATTGATAATGTGATTGAGACAACCGAACAACTAAAACAAGCATATCTATATTATCTCCAGGATCAAGTGCAGTAACATAAGTACAAAAGTAATGGATTAAATTACATAAGTTCCTAAGATGTAAGGTAAATGTTAGAAGACAACAGCGCTTAATATATGAAGGTAAAATGCATCCTAATAGTAATTGCACATTCACCTCCACACCACGACTCATCTCTTGCATCACTGAAAGCTCTGACAAACTATCTAAGAGTTGCAAATACTCAGATAGGACTTGAAATGCCTGCAAAATTATCAATGTAAAAAATATACATCTTAGAACTTAGGTTACATCCAAAATAAATGGCAAACAAAAATAGAAACTTTGAGTTGTGGAATTAGCCCTAATGTGAAGCTTAAAATAGAGAGAGATGCATGCACCTTGCAGTAATTCCCTTCCTCAACAAGGAGTTCAAGTGTTGATTGCATACCGAATGCACGCTGAAGTTCAGTCAAGATTGGAAGCATGTCCTGTGAATGGAAAAGCACAAGTTACCACAGTAAATTATAGTAAGGCCTGAGTGTAAACATACATTTTATGCATCCACACTAATAAGAAAACTCCTAGACTACGCTATGCTAATCCAATACAACAACTTATTAATAACAAAAAGTCTTAACAACATTTACTAAAAAATCATGAAAAAAGGGATATCATATCATAAGGACGCAAGAAACGATTGGTATTGCTAGGTTTATGCACATATATATATATATATATATATATGTGTAGAGAGAGAGAGAGAGAGAAATACCAGTAGAGCTTGTTTCTTTCTGGAATAAGAATTTACAATGAGATCCCTTGAAACCTTGTTGACAGATGATGTCAAGTGTCTTCTTCCATTCTGCAAAACGATTGAAAAGAATGCAGTAAGATCCAGACTGAGGCATAGAGCAAAACTGTAACTAGTAGTTGTCAAAACCTTTACGATGCCTACCATGCAGATGATATTTGCAATTCTCAAGTCTCTTTCTAATTCCCTGACCAAATTCATCCCCTTCACTGGCCAAAAGTAAACATCAGCTCCTTATTCTTAAACCTTCTGAGTAAACTGAGTGATCCATAAATAAAAACTAGAAGGTGGCATGCACACAGCGTCCCAAGTTAATTTCTCAATAAACGTACAAAAAAGTGATTGACTATTTCAGCAAAAAATAATATTGCATTCCTCCAAATACAGACTTATGAATATAGAATCATGATTTAAACGTAGTTTTGGGTCAGCTAACGAGTAATCAGCTTTCTTCCTTAAAACTAATTAAATGAATGATTAGAAATATAGAAATGGAGTGGATGACAACAAATGCATAGAACCATCTACCGTAACTTGCACAAAATTGGTGGTGAAAACTCTAAAGTCACCTTCCTTGAACTTACCCATTACTTCATGATGCTCCATAACATGGCGTGATAAATGCTCTGCTACTCTATCCAGTTGCGCCAATCTAAGGGTAACCTATTTGAAAATCCAAGACCAAGCATCTTATCATAAGAATTCATAACATGCACCAGGATGACAAACCTAACATTATTAAATAAAAATATTTAAACAAAGAAAAAGTTAAAAGATTCTTTTATTTGAGCATATGCCGCAAGATTCTTTAAAAAAGATCACACTAATCATTAAATTATTAATGAATTAATTAGCCATGAAATACTCTGAAATTATATGACAACTACATAGTATTTGATCCACTCAACTGACACAAAGATACAAGAGGATAGCACAGTCACATTGTATATGTTTGGGTTTAATTGTTTTATGAACCATAAGTTGACGTATGTTAAGCTCATGCATCAAACATATAAGAGAAGCAACTTCGTAAATAACACAAGAAAGGATCTGAAGATTCCATCCAAGCAAACTAAACATCAACAACTGCAGGTGTAAGAAAGTAGTAAGTCCTCTTTCGAGCATACAAGTAATGTGATGGATACTATAAGCAGAAGATCAGCTTATCGAAGAACCCAAACAATTTACCCTTGGCAATAAGAGTTAGAATGCGCTCAACAAACAGTAAAATTGAGTAACAGGAACTGTACCTGTTTTTCAAAATATGTTAGCTCATTTTCTTCAGCTGGAACATGCTCTAAAACATGCCTAACTGGATCAAAGGCCTGAAGTAAGATATAGATTAGAGTTTACTAGATTTGCGAAGAATTCATCCACCTTACTGAAAATAGTGATGAAATCATGAAATACAAGTAATTTGTATGCGATTGCCATCGAGTGTAAACATCAAAAGAAATCATTTGAAATGTTGTATATGGAACAGCAAAATAGTTTCTTTCACTATATTTGAATCCATATTTTATGTTATTGAATACTTTGCCTATTGTTAACTTAACTAGTGATAGAATGATGATGAGAAATAATAGAATATAAAATGTGTACAATATTTTTATGCCAATACGGAGATGGGCCATAAGCAAAACCAATGAGAAAAAGAGTAAATAATTGTTTCTCCTTCTGTAAACAAGTCAAACAAAAAAATTCCTAAAATCGGATATTTTAGTTACAAATGTATCTTGGTTACTGATTTATTTTGGTTGCTGATTCTACAGATGATTTTTTTTTTAAAAAAAAAATCCCAGAAGCTCAAGTTCAGAATAACGAGCTACTCAAAAATCAATTTACAATGTTTTAGAGGGATAAGTTGGGAATTGAACTTTGTAATATGAAGAATCAAATCTTCAGCTCAAGGCTACAAAACAATTTCCAATTGAAATGTTAGCTGTCTTCTTGCACCTGCCACAGAAGAAGAGTCCTATGTCCTAAATGCAAGGAAGTATTAAGAAACTTCCTTTGAAACAAGGTCCTTCATCTTCTAATATTGTTAGAGCATAGGTCCAGAACAAGGGGAATAGCCTCCATAAAATAGAAAAAGCTTGATCCATTCAACACGAAGGACTGTATAAGAAAATATCAGTGAAATTGAAACTAAAGTGATAAGATCAAGTAGCACCTCCTCATAGAATCCATCCTCAGGTTCCTCCACCACTTGATCAGGATGTCTCCTTCCATATATCAAACTCAGCTCCTTGGAACTCGATGAAAAGCTCTGATGAGGCGGCAACCCTGCAATAGCGCGAGCTACTGCAGCTGCCGCAACAGCACGAGCCGGAACCTGCAAAGCAACATTCACATTCAGAAACCATCAAGCATAACTCCAATTCACACACACACACACATACACCTGATGAGATTCACATCGAACAGCACATCAGATCAGTAAAATTCATATAATCAAATACACGAAACGAAACTCCAAAGAATCGAAACTCGCAACAATCAGACTCATCAAAAACAATGTCAAAACAATTCAATGCATTATCGTTACTTAGTACAGACAAGAATCAACGATCATAATCCGTTCATTCAGTTCGGCATCAACTGAAACTAGAGGCGTGCATGTAAATTTCGAAACAGAAGATGAATGTGTAGATAGATTAACGGTGAGGGTTAACCTCGGGGCGATCGGAGAGGGAAGGGAGGAGGCCGAGCGACGTGGCGGACCAGACGGAGCTCAAGATCTTCTCGCCGACCTTCGACAGATCCATTCGGCGGTGCTCCCTGGAAGAAGAGCGAGAAAGGAAGCAAGAACAGAACCCTAGAGCTCTGGCTCAAATCGCCATTGGAGTTGATGAAGAACGCGTTTCCGAGTGCGCTTCCAAACGGAAACGTCTAACTCTCTTCTCTCTCGGTTCTCAGCTCCAGTCACCGAGACTGAGAGGGAACAATGCCATTTGGTTTATTTCAAATCGGAAGTGAACCTGTAAGATCTGATTAGTGATTGTTTAATTAACTTCGATTTTGATTTTGGTGGAGGTGATTGAAATTAGAGAGAATGGAGTTTGGGAGCTGGAACGCGAGTTTTAAGTTGCGGTTAAGTTATTTTGCCTTGTGCACGCCTTTGGTATGGGTCGTTGGTCTATACATTGCTCTGCATGAAACAATCCTGAATTGACGACGATGCATACATAACAACTCTGCCTGCATCTCTGATTTGTTCGCTTGTGGGATGCTAACTTAAGCTAGTTGAAATAAAAAATGATTTTTTAAAATAAAATATTGTTTAAAATAGTTGGTATAATATCAATTTTTTTAACTACTTTATAATTCGTATGTGTCAAAATATATTATCATTTCTCTCATAACACATTATAAAGCTCATTTTTCTCAAGTAATAATTGTTATACCAAAAGGTTATTAGAAAAATAGACACTAAATTTTAGTTGGTGATAAGTAACTCAATGGTATCCATGAGACCACCTACAAGTAAAGCAAAATAATCGAAACCCTTGTGTAGACAAGTCACTTGTTATCAGTCGACCCACGTGGTGAAAAATGCATGATAATGTGCCATTAGGTCAATGACATGAAAAAGTATATGAAAGCAAATCTAATGAAGTTAGCCAAGAGTCATTGAAGGTTGGCTAGAATGCTCAAAGCATTCCTAGTTACTACATGCACAATACTTTGAAGACACGTGGAAGTCTCATTAAGAGCCATATTCAGAAGCTAAGGCAAATAGAATGAAGGAATGCAAGTGAGAAGCAATTGTCATGGTCTTAGCAATTTGATTAGTTGGCAAGGGCATCAATGGGTCGACACATGTAACAACCAAAAGAAGCGATCAATTGAAGAGCTTTCGCATGTGGTCTCATTGCCACTTGAAGCCACCAGGAATAGGTTTCATTAGAAGTACAATTCATATTGAAAATAGAAGCACGTGAAGAAAAGCTGAAGAATATAGCAACACTTAAGAGAGGTTATAAGCAATTATATGCAAGGTACTTATGCAAATGATGGAAGATGTCAGCGACAGCAACAGCCAAATACATTTAAGAATTAAGCTATAGATTTTTCTATAAATAGGATTAGTAGGCAAATTAAAATTACTTAAGAAATAATTTACACATTTTCACGTCACTGCGATATCAACGAATACATAAAAGAAATTTAAGTATTCCATTCTCACTTCTTCTTTGTCTCCTTTATGTAAATTCTCAATCTCCTTTATTTTTCTTTTTACCAATTCTTCACTTAATTCTTCTTTTGCTTATGTAATTTCTTTTTCCTCTTCTATTTCTTTTCTCATTCAATCTTTTTTAATTCTTTTTTTTACTTCGGTAATTAACTTTTAGTTTATGTAGTTCCCAATCTATGTACTTATACTTTTACATTGCAATTATATAAAGTTGTTTGTTTCAATCCTCTCTTTCTTCCACTATTGATATCCTTATAATTCATTAGAGAAATTACTACTATTTCCCAAATTGAGATAGAGAAATGAGGTTGCAATTTTTTATCGTTCTTTAACTAAAATCTAGTAAAACAACAATTTTTAAAAATCTTGAACCAAGTACAATCAAATTATCTTATATTAAAATGTGTCAAAATAAAAGTAAAAATTCAGGTTAGATGTAAATTACACTTTATTTTATTGATTACGGGTGTTTATTGGTTGGGGGTAATGAGAAAACATGAACCCAATTACTATTCTTTGCATTTCTATGACAACGCTAGAACTGTCGTAGAACTAATTTGCCTCTATAACCTAAGTTAGAGCCATAACATTTGAATCTATACATTTTAATACCCAACCTTTTTTTTTGATAGATTTTTATAGTCAAATTTAAATGGTGCTTCCAGTTCAACCTCATAATTTCGCAGTTGTTCTTGCACTTTATTAAATTGGCAGTTAATCTTTGATTCTCATCTTCTCCTTCCATGTTGTTCCCGCACTTTATTAAATTGGTAGTTAATCTTTGATTCTCATCTTCTCCTTCCATGTTTCGATGTGACATCAAATGTTGTAAAGTTTTCATATTCTTTAGCTTAGTTTATGATTTAACAAGTTTTGATGCACAATTTATCAGTAGTACCTAGATGTTTTCTTTATTATCTTTGATTGAAGAGCCAGTTAAAATTTTGATTTAAATATTAGAGTGTTTTTTTATTATCGTGCCCTTATTCTCAAGAGATATTATTTAATTAGTTGAGCAAAAATGTCTAAACCATGAGTTGACTATAAGACAAAAAGGAGCTCCAACGTACTTCCTTAACTACTATGCCAACATTGAATCTTATTATATAATTGCATACAATAATATATATATATATATATATATATATAGACACACATACATACATATATATTATTTTATGTATGGACCAAAATTTAATTCCACAAATTGTATAATTAGTCTCAACACTAAATAGAATATTACAACATCTTTATACTTGACTCTTTTTCTTTTTTAAGGTAAAATTTTGAATGGAAAAAATTCAAATCCTTAAAAATTGTGTTTCTTTTATTTTTCAATTATTTTGCTTTCAATTTTTTTTTCCAATTTAGGGAAATATAGGTTTTCATTATTTTAAAAACCCAATTCAAATCGTAATAAGATGTTGACTGCAATAGAAAATGTCTTATCTATGAAATTTTCATTTATCTAAGACGTAGGCATATATGCAGAAATCCATTCAAAAAATGAATTCCTTATCATGCGAGAAAAGAATCCCACAAACAAAGAAATTATACAATACAATATGAAATAATGTAAAAATAGATTCATTAACTCATTTTTTTAGCCTACGACCCAGTTTGTTGATAATTTTTATTGATTTCTTTATATTATTATTCAATTAATTATTAAAGTTCAAATTCTTTATAGGTGCCTATAAAAAACGGAAGATGAATGACTCACTTTTCATCCAGTTTCTGAGCCATAATCATTTTGTAGGAGAAATGGTTGAGTGATTCCAAAGCAATTTTTCCCCATTTTCATCAAAACTAATTGGATTTTAAAAATAATGGAAACCTATTTTTCCCTAATATTTTGGAAAAAATTGAAAAATAAAAAAGAAACACAATTTTTTTAGAATTTTAATTTTTTCATTCAAAATTTTACCTTAAAAAAGAAAGAAAAAAAGTGTAAAGATGTAATACTCTATTTAGTATTAAGACTAGTTATTTCATTTTGTAGAATTAAATTTTGGCCCATATATGAAGTAATATATCTGTATATATACGTGTATGTATGTGTGTGTGTGTGTGTGTATATATATATATATATATATATTATTGTGTGCAATTATAAAACAAAATTCAATGTTGACACAGTGGTTATTAGGGCACTGGGTTGGAGTTCCATTGTCTTGTGTTCAACTCCACGTCATACAAAACAGTATATTAGTAATATATTTTGAAACTGTGATATTTTAGTAATAAGTTTTATAAACAGAAACATTATAGTAGAAACTTCAATTTTTTAAAATTTGATTTGTTTTGAGTGTTCCTCACACAAACAACGCATGAATAATGCAAGGTAAATTTGTTTTGATGTCAATTACTGCGTTTGCCTTGCATTTTTGTATACTTCTGTAATATATTTAATATGTGCTCTAACAATTTTACTAACCATTCATTTAGTTTTTGTATTTTTTTTAAAAATTATAAATTAAAATGAACGATTAATAAACTTTTGGCAACACTTCCCAAGCGTCACTATTGGCGATTTTAAAATAATAATAATAAAAAAATGTCACATCATACAAAATAAGTATAATTTGGTAATATGTTTGAAACAGTAATATTTTAATAATAATTTTTATAAACAGAAGCATTATAGTAAAAAACTTCAACTTTTAATATTAGATTTATTTTGAGTGCTTTTCACACAAACAACATAAGAATAATGCTAGGTAAATTTGTTTTGATGTCAATTACTGTGTTTGTCTTGCAATTTTTGTATACTTCTATAATATATTTAATACGTGCTTCAAGAATTTTATTGATCATTTATTTTTAGTTTTTGTATATTTTTTAAAATTCATAAATTAAAATGAGCAATTAATAATATATTTCTATAATATATATTAAGTACATTCTAACAACATATAATTTGGAAAGACACATTAGAAATGCTCTTATATCAACTAACGAGAGTTTGTTCAAATGATAAGCAGCTTGATATCACTTAAGCAAGGTCTCAAATTTAAAATCTTGTGTATACATTTATTCTCACTGAAAGACTCACCCACATATTAATCAAGACTAAACCTTAAATATCAGAATGATAACCTACTTAAAAAAAAAAAAGTAATGCTCTTGCATCACGTTACAAACATAATGACTTGTTTCATTGGACCAGTGAGCGTCTTAATGTCACAGCCTACGATCGAATAGCAGAGTGCCACAAAGACTGAAGAAGATGTCGTCACCAAAAGTGCAAACGCAAACAGACAAGAAAACACACGCTCTACTTAACCCACTCTCGTTAGCTACAGGTGTCCTCAATCGCACTCAATAAATCAATATTATCCCCCCTGTTGTAATTGTCGTCTACCCCATTATTCATCTTAATTCATTTTAATTATAAAGCCAAACACCCTCTTTCCCCAACACACCCTCGCCCTTCCATTGCCTTTCTTCCCCATCTACAACGTGAACGACAATCCAATCCATTACCCTAACTTAAACCAAAACGATACACAAAATAACCAAGATAAATAAATAAACAAATAAAGGAAATTATAAAAAAAAAACGAGAGTTGAGAATTTCTCAGCATCCAAACAGATCTCTTTCTGTTGGTCTCGCCGGCGAAAACTGTTCCAATGGCTCCGATTCCGTCAGAGAACGGCGTCGAAGGAGGCGATGAGAGAGAAGAAGAAGAAGAGGACGAAGAAGAAGAAGAAGAAGAAGAAGAAGATGAAGAGGAGCCGAGGCTCAAGTACCAGAGAATGGGAGGCAGCATACCTTCGCTGCTAGCCAGCGACGGAGCTTCTTGCATCGCCGTCGCCGAACGCATGATCGCGCTCGGCACTCATGACGGCGTGGTTTACATCCTCGATTTTCTCGGCAATCAGGTCAGCCACCATTCTCTCCTCCTTCCTCACCTAAATTCCACTCTCACTAATCGCTCGTATGCATCAATTTTGGGCATGCTTTTTGCAAATTTGGAGCTGTCGTGGATCAAATTGTAGCTCGTTATTTTGTTTTCTTTTCCCTTTTTCCACCGATCTTTAACGTTTCCAAGCATTATGAACTTCACAATGTTGCCGTGTTCCCTAGCTTGTTACATGATCGAGCACTTTGTGTTCGGTGCCATTCAACGGCTATTGTGTGTCTCACTGAGTCATGTGATTCCAGGTGAAGGAGTTCTCTGCTCATGCTGCTGTTGTTAACGACCTTAGCTTTGATTCAGATGGTGAATATATCGGAAGCTGCTCCGATGACGGATCCGTTGTCATATCCGGCCTTTTCTCCGATGAGAAAATGAAATTCGAGTATCATCGCCCGATGAAGGCCATTGCTCTGGACCCTGATTATGCAAGGAACACCTCTAGGAGATTTGTTGCTGGTGGTTTGGCAGGGAATTTGTATTTGAATTCGAAGGGATGGTTGGGCCATCGTGACCAGGTTTGTAAGATTCTTCTGACATTTAGCCTGTAATTTTCTTATACCGGTACTCTTTTGTGTATTATTAACTATAACGATATCACATTCTCCCAAAAAAAAAAAGGTTTTGCACTCCGGAGAAGGTCCCATACATGCTGTGAAGTGGAGAGCAAGTCTTGTTGCTTGGGCAAACGATGCAGGAGTGAAGGTTTATGATACCGCCAATGACCAACGTGTGACATTTATTGAAAGGCCACGAGGTAGCCCACGGCCTGAGCTTTTGCTTCCTCACTTGGTTTGGCAGGTTGGTCAAATATCTACATAGGCTTGATATTTGGTTATGGTCTGTCTTTTTGAGAAGCAGTGTCCGCTTCTATAATAGAGTTGAAGGTTTGTTAAATAGATGCAATAGTTTTTCTTATTAGGACTTCTGTTGCTTAATATCCTTCCAAATTTTACAGGATGACACACTCTTGGTTATTGGATGGGGAACATCTGTCAAAATTGCTTCAATAAGGACAAACCGCTGTCAAGCAGCCAATGGGACATACAGGCAAGTTCCTTTGTCTGGTATCCAGGTGGATATTGTGGCATCGTTTCAAACTAGCTATTTCATATCAGGAATTTCCCCCTTTGGTGATGCTTTGGTTGTTCTAGCTTATATTCCTGGAGAAGAAGATGGAGAAAAGGATTTTAGTAGCACTGCTCCTTCACGGCTGGTATTTATCTTCCTTGCATAATATTTGATGAAATGAAATTGCATTGTTAATTGCTTTGTTCTTAAGGTGAATAAATGTAATTTTGAACAGGGAAATGCACAAAGACCAGAAGTACGAATAGTAACATGGAACAATGATGAACTTTCAACAGATGCTCTGCCAGTACATGGTTTTGAGCATTACAAGGCAAAGGACTATTCCCTTGCTCATTCTCCCTTCTCAGGTTAAATTTTTCTTAGATTTTCTTAGCATCATATTTTGTGTATAAAACGATCCTGCTGCTCCTTCGTAATAATATTTAACTTTTCATTCAAATGTAGGTAGCAGTAATGCTGGTGGTCAGTGGGCTGCAGGTGATGAACCGCTTTACTATGTTGTATCCCCAAAGGATGTTGTTATTGCAAAGCCAAGGTTTATGTCATCTTCTTGATCATATTGTGTTATTCTAAGTAATTGATACATTTAAGTTGACTTATCACCAAAAATAAATGGGGGAAACGAAGGATATGATATTCTTATGAATTTATCCTGCTGTACTCTAAATCTTTTTTTCTTTTTTGGGTAAAGGATCAACAAACAACTAAAATAAAATAATTTTTCTTGCCAGCTGACCCTTGGCATGGAAGTATTGTTGTGTGGGGTGGTTTGGTTTGGGGTGATCATTGTTGTCCATTTTATCCTTGATCATGTTATTTGTATGCTTTGTTTCAAATATCATAGAATGATGATCTAAGGAGCTGTTATTTGTTACTTATTTTAGTCAAGAAGTTCAGATGCCTCAAAGTGACTACTGAAAAAGCAATTCTCTCCCATATGCCAGATACTTTCACTTTTTGTTATATTCCCTTTGTTAGGAGATTAATCTAATCACCATTGTCCTCAAGGGACTAGAACAATTACATTGAAAGAAATGAAGTACCTTGTTTACCTTACAGCTCAAGCTTCTTTATCATATGTGTTAGTGATTTTTTTTTAATTCTAAAATGTTATGCTGTTATTATAAGCTGGAAGGCAAATTGGAAATAAAAAAATTAAATTAGGTGGGAAATTAATGCATTTTAGTTATCAGGGATACTGAAGATCATATTGCTTGGCTTCTTCAACATGGGTGCCATGAAAAAGCTTTGGCCGCGGTTGAATCTAGTCAGGGGCGGAGTGAACTACTTGATGAAGTAAGTGTGTAGGTGTAACACATAATAGTGGGATAAGGTTATCCATATATGCTTATTGAAGCACTTGACTATGTTGATTGCATGTATGTGAGGGTTCCTCAACTATTTTGTTTGCCAACTAATTTGTAATTATTTTCAATTAATCTGTTTAATGGTTGAGACCAGATGCAAGCTCAAAGGGAAAAGAAATCAATCCTATATTGTTTTCTATTTGGTGAAGTATGGTTTCATGACATACTAATCCCTTCCCTTCTTTATATCTATAGAGAAGCTTGAAATTGATTTGATCAGCTTTGAAGCACGATTGACTCCCTTTTCTTGTATAATTTCGTTCTTGAGATATTGTTATTATGCTATTGCTAATATTTCTTGAGTCATCACTATATACAGCGAATTAAATCATATGATCATATGAAAAGAGCGAATCTTGGCTATTAATTCATACATGGATGATCAGGATTATAAGTTATTAAAAGATCATATGATCATTTTAAAAAGTCAAATCACTATACTTTTTAATCTTGATCATTCATTTAAAATCTAATGGTCTTGATTTACTCCCTTCACTCTCACAATTTTCTATTTGAGCATAACTGAGATTTAAATTTGCAGGTGGGCACTAGGTACCTTGATCATTTGATTGTGGAAAGAAAATATGCTGAAGCAGCTTCTTTGTGTCCCAAGTTGCTTCGAGGATCAGCCTCGGCATGGGAAAGGTAACAGAACTACATACTATTAGTTGTTAGTTAGGTGTACAGTTATTATTTGATAATTGTCTATGAACTGCTTTTGACAGATGGGTTTTCCATTTTGCACACCTTCGTCAACTCCCTGTTTTGGTTCCTTACATGCCTACAGAAAACCCTAGACTGCGTGATACTGCTTATGAGGTTAGTTAAAGCCTAAAACAGAGTAGTCTCTGTTACAAGTAATGTGTTCATTGTATCTGTCATTAACGGACTTGGGATTTATTCTGCTTTTGGTTCTACAGGTTGCTCTAGTTGCATTGGCTACAAATCCTTCCTTTCATAAGGATCTCTTGTCCACTATTAAATCCTGGCCACATGTAATTTATTCTGTATTACCTGTTATTTCAGCTATTGTACCTCAGCTTAATACTTCATCCATGACTGAACCACTCAAGGAGGTTAGTCTGACTAATTATGTTTGCATTTTGAATCTCTTAGCCATCTGTGTGTATTGACGCGTTCCTTTTCTATGTCAGGCATTGGCAGAGTTGTATGTGATTGATGGGCAGCATGAGAAAGCCTTTGCGTTGTATGCTGATGTAAGTGGTCTTGATTTTTCTTGCATTCAAAGAGCAAGTGCATTAATTGAAAGTCATTCAAATGCTTTGATGCTAGTCTTTCTTCTATTTTCTTGACTATAAATTTACTTCCTTCCTCTGCCTTTATTGAAACTTTCAGCTTATGAATCCAGAAGTATTTGATTTCATTGATAGACATAATCTACAAGATGCAATTCGTGAAAAGGTATGATTGTAATTTGTAGTTGTGGAATTTACCTTGGAACTTTACAGCATCAGTTGGTTTGCAAAATATATTCCGTATGTCTCCTTTGGATTTCATTGTTACGCAATAATGCACCTGAAGAATCATTTTACAAGTTCAGGTGTAGTATATTAGGTTTTGATTATTCATGTTGTCGCATCTCTTAGATTTATTAAATTCATAAAAAAATGGACGAACCAGCAAAGTCCCATCCCAGATATCCAGAAGAGGTTGATTAATATAATAATTGAATGTTCTTAGATTTATTTGAAGAGAAGAAAATTGTAGTATTTTCTCCTTGAAGTTTCATGTGAGTTGATGTGTTCTGTTTTTTACTTGTTTCCACTTAGGTTAGAAAAACTAGAGTTTTGGGGAGAGCGAAAATAGGAATGCTAGACAAGGAATGTTCATAATATTTTTCTGGTTAGTAATTAATGAAGATGAGGACGAGTCTTAGTGCCATAGTAAGGTGTTGCCTTGTGACTTGTAAGTCATGGGTTCAAATCCTGAAAACTACTTGCGAGGATAGGGCTACATACATCTACCCTCCTTAGCCCTCACCAAGTAGGAGCCTTGTGCAATGGGCTGTCATCTTTTTAGTAATTAATGAATAGTTTATGACTTGTGATCCATAAGCTGATCCTATTCCAAAATGTATTTATACTATGGCTACAAAATGACAATTGTACCCTTTATAGGCTGAGCATTATTAGTCCCTCATTACTTAAATCCAAAGCACCTTCCTTTCTTCTATTCAATATCCTTAACATTCCTCAAGCTATTTAGCTTTCATCTTGTTAACTGTCAAAAACCATCTCTCTCAAAAGCTTAAGTTGATGGATAAATGCAATTAAATGATTTTATATATTCACACGCCTTCTCATGCAAGAGCCCATGCTTACCTATCTTGTGCTGGAATTCTATTTTATTTAGAAGGATGGGATCGGCGAGGATTGAACTCTAGACCACTTGATAATAAAGGCTCTGAGATCATGTCAAGAACTATATCTTCTAAAAGCTTAAGTTGCCCGTTTTTTGACATGGTAAAAACTTAAATTGTTGGATAGAGGCAATTGAATGATTTTATATATTAATATTATCAAAAAATAAAATCATAAATAAAAGAAAACACAAAACATAAAGAAACTGATCCCGTCAACCAAATAAACTTTATCTGACCGTATACCATTATTTATCTTTACTACTACTATGAAATGAAACTTATAACCATTGCTTTGGGCGATTAATGAGTAACTAATTGATACCCAAATCACTTTAGTTAATTGACAATATATTTTATCTTTGAAGAATTGTCTACATGATCACTGGAATCTTATTTATCTAACCTGTATCTGTTCAGGTTGTCCAACTGATGATGCTTGATTGCAAGCGTGCTGTTTCTCTATTGATCCAAACTAAGGACCTAATAAGTGCTACTGAAGTTGTGAAGCAACTTCTAGATGCTGATAACAATAGTGACTGCAGATATTTCTTGCAGTTATATCTCCATTCATTATTTGAAGTAAACCCACATGCTGGAAGGGACTTTCATGATATGCAGGTAGGCTGTCTTTTCATCTAGCCTTTGCAAGCTTCCTTTATGTTGGATTCTTATGTGTAGTTCAATTCAATATTTTTATTTTGAGTTGATGAAAGCCATCTCTTTGCCATCATGTATTCACCCAAAGTGTTGCTTCCTTGTTTTTCTGATAGAGTCATAGAACATGAAGCGCAATCGTCATTAAGGAACAACTCTGGTTATGTTCCAATACAAACGACATTAAAAGGTTGGAAAAGAAATATAAGACCCATCGATAGATTATAAAAGTAAATTTCCTGAGATTTAATCATGTGCATGCTATTTTGCAGCCTTGCACTGAGATATTGACTACAAAGTCTTCACTTTGCATCCTTATCAAAAGAGCTTCTTCAGTCATTTAATGACTTCTACATGACTCATCTCCTCCTAGTAACCATTTTACCAATACTCATATCTGCAAAACAAGGTTTCTAATTCATAAGAGGCCCCATTTGCTCTCTGGATTTCTGGTTCGAAAAGATAGAAGTCATCATGTCCTGGTTTTCATGTGTGTCTGTGTCTGTTGGTTTGCTGAAGCTTACTTCTAGAAAACAAACAATTATTTTATCCCTAGAAAAGTTAAATAAATTATCTCATCAGTTGGGGGAAAGACAATCATATAACAAAGATCAATTAAAGTTTAACAAAACAAATTTTGAAAGCCCGATTGAGATGTCATAGCTAAAGAATCTACATTTTCATGCACCAAACTTGAGTTCATAACTTTTAGTTGCCATATAACGTATCCTTTCCAGTCTGTCCAACCAGAAATCAGTTACACACATGTTAATTCACATGCAACTATAAGTGGAGGAGATTTTTTTCTCCCTAATGGCTTGAATTTGGTCCTATATGGTTGTGTCCTTAGCTACAGGTTTTTTGGATTTTTAGGACACATTATTTTGTTTCTCTATGCAAACCGTGGTGCCTTCCTCACCTTTTCATACAAAACTGAATAAAAATCTCTTATTGTTGTGTAATAGAAGTGAATGATCACTATCAGGGTTTGCCACCATTGAAACTAGAATGTTTGATCAGTTCTGGTTTCATTCAGATTCAAGCTGGTTTGCTAGCAATTGTAAGATATTGCTGCCTATTTGCAATTGCAGCCTGCAGACCCGTGGTCTTGCTTTGGGGATACATTTATTTGGCATGCTCGAGGCATCATGATTCAGTGCCGGCTGTGATGCCATATTGTTGCTCAATTCCATACCCTTCTTCCATTTTTTGCCTCAACTCTTTGTGTGATTATTACAATATCTGTCCTCTGAAACTAAACATGAATAGTGGTTTGTATGTGCTGCCTGTGATTAAAAATTTTTTGCTCAGCTAATAATATCATCCTTTTGTCTGCTGCATAGGTAGAACTCTATGCAGAATATGATCCGAAGATGTTGATGCCTTTTCTTCGAAGCAGTCAACACTATACCCTTGAGAAGGTGTGGGATCAAACATGACTGACAGTTATATATTTGCATGCCTGTCAACCAAATTCTCGAAATTGTTTTTCAGGCTTATGAAATTTGCACCAGGAGAGACCTACTGAGAGAGCAAGTTTTCATCCTAGGAAGGATGGGAAACGCAAAACAGGCCCTAGCTATTATTATAAATAAATTAGGGGATATAGAGGAGGTATTTCATCTCTTTCAATAAGAAGTGGTTTTTGGTTTCAACCTAAATCTAAACCTTGAATAAGAACCTCACATTTTATGCTGAGTTTGAAGTGGTCATAATATGCAGGCTGTAGAGTTTGTCACCATGCAGCATGATGATGAACTTTGGGAAGAACTAATCAAGCAATGCCTTAACAAACCTGAAATGGTATATCTTAATAGCTAAATTGTATATTTAATCTTCAGGCCAGGCCTGTTTGATTACTTGTTTTGGGAACACATTTGAAAAAAAAATAGAACTTTCCAGAAGCCTGCTCTTATTCCATATTTTAGAGACCACCTGTGGTAACAGATCAGGTGTTCTGAAGCCAAAAACCTTCAACATCTTTTAGATGTTCATGGACTTTATTTTCTCTTTATTTATCTATTTTTCCAAAAATGTGGCGGCAAATTTGTAAATGCATTTATCATTTTGAACAGTTCATCTCTTCCTTGTGCATTTCTACTAATCTTTCTAATTTCCATCACCGGGTCACTCACCTTTGCTATCTTTGTCATGTCAGAGATTTCCTGCTACTC
Source organism: Nissolia schottii (assembly GCA_003254905.1). Lineage (NCBI taxonomy): Eukaryota > Viridiplantae > Streptophyta > Magnoliopsida > Fabales > Fabaceae > Nissolia > Nissolia schottii. Next base: position 354,109 of record QANU01071046.1, on the reverse strand, counting down.
CAGCATGACAATATCTTAAAGCTGAACTGCTCTTCTATATTTTTGCTGTCTTGTGTCTGTTGCATGTTTTTGTCGTCACCACCTCTTGTCTTACCATTTCTTACACTAGTCTTTTTCTGTAATCAATGAGTCAAAAGATCTTTCCAGTGGCTTCTGGTTTTGACCATTGTCCCCAAATATGTTAAAAAAATTGCTTTAAGTTATAGAATTCATAAATCAGTTTTGCAAACCAAAAAAACTGAAACACAAACAAACATGCCCATATTCACTTTTATACCTGCTCTTTCTCAACCTGGTTCTGCGGTTGATTCTTGTAATTGACAGGTGGGCATACTATTGGAGCACACAGTTGGAAACCTTGATCCCCTCTACATTGTAAATAAGGTCCCCAATGGGATGGAAATACCTCGGTAAGTCATAAATGCGACCTAACAGTAATTACAATTATAGCTTCTAATTGTACGAAATTGGCAATGTATGTTATTTGGGTTGTAGGTCGCATCAAGTAGAAGATGTCCATCTGTCTATTTCTGGTTATGTTCAGTGTGTTTAAAATTTTAACTGATAGCTCAGATAGTTGGATCATTCTGGCTCCCCAACTCCAGCTTTATTCAGTACAGTAGCATTATGATTTTTTCTACTTTTAATTTTTCTGTCTTCGTTTCTGTAGGCTAAGAGATCGGCTGGTCAAAATTATCACTGATTATAGGACTGAAACATCACTTAGACATGGGTGCAATGACATCCTAAAGGTGCTTTACTCCCCCGCTCCTTCTTTAGTAAAAGGAAATTTTTAGAATCTCGTTAATTTGATACAGTTGGTATCTTTGCTGACTTTTTGACAATAAAATAGGCGGACTGTGTCAACCTCTTAGTTAAGTATTACAATGAGGCAAAGCAAGGAATTTGTCTATCTAATGAAGAAGATGAGCCGCGAGCTAAAAGGAGTAATGCTTCGCAAGTGTTTGGGAAATCTCCTAGTCTGAGAACCATGGAGTTGAAGTCAAAGACTAGGGGTGGTGGAAGATGTTGTATATGCTTTGACCCCTTTTCTATACAGAATGTATCTGTCGTCGTTTTCTTTTGCTGTCATGCTTATCACACAACTTGTCTAATGGACTCCGCCTACACTAGTAGCAGCAAGAAAGATAATGAGGCTACTTCCCAGGAGGCAGAAACTGACGATGATGAAGAAACAGAGGTGGGTGGCCCTCGTATGCGTTGTATATTGTGTACTACTGCTGCTAGTTAGTGTGTTGTGTTTGTGCTTGTCTGTGTGGGCCTGTCGCTTGTGCTTGCATGGGGAACATTTTTGCATGCGTATGGTGCATGTATGGTTTCCCCTATTCTTGGCGCTTCAATTTGTTGCCAATTTTTTTTCATCAATATAATGATATAGTTTATTGCTTCATTTGTTTCGGAGTGATGAGCAATGTAATTAAAAATATTTACCAAACACAATTTTGTAAAAATAAGTTTTGTTTGGATAGTATTACAATTACAATTACAATTACTTGACTGTAAAATTACCAAAATAAGATGTGTCTAAGCGCCCGTTTAATGCCTTGGATAAGCTTGTACAGTTCATTATGACTTTATTGGGTGTTTGACATACACAATGTATTGTATAAGCATTTGTCATGCACAATGCTCGCCCAGTCACACACGACACTCACTCAGTTGCCACGCGCAGAGATCACCCTGTCATCACGCATAAAGCTTGCTCTGCCACCGTTCTCCTAATTTGTACCATCAGGCGTTGTTTGTGGCCAACTTGCATCTCTTCCCCTTCTTGATTTTGAATCATAGGTCAAAAATCATCTTGTATGGTTGTTGGGTGTCCAAAAAACTCTTGGGTCATCAGCTGTTTTTTTTCTTTTTTAAAAATGTAGTTTGGGCCATGCATCTTATATAATATCATTCTAAACACTAATTAAATTCAACCAGGCATTATTCTATTCTACCCGACATTACCCTATTTGCGGTGGCAAATAGGGATAAAATGATATTTAGCCATTGCTTACCTGTCATGTTTTTGACAAACATTCGTTTTTTTAACACAAACGTAAGTAAACTTGTCACGTATATTTATTTACAGCACAATATATCTTGCCAAATTTAACCAAACGTGAATGTTTATCCAAAGATTAATGGTATCTGTATAAATTTGCAGTCATTCTTCGTATATTCTCAAGCAAGTCGTTGAATAACATCGCTGGCGTACACGGTTTTTTTTTACATTAAATTCACACTTCCATGTACTCGGCAGTATATGCTGTCTATTGTTAGCTCTTCGAAATCATACTTTTATTCATTATAAAGTAAACACACACCTAGCTTTCAAATTCAGGTTTTTCCAAAGAAATCAAGTGTGAGTTTCGTCCAAATCTCAAATTCGGATCTTACAGCTGGTGCTTGTAAGCATAAGAGAACTGCGTCAAATGTTCATTGTCACTGGCAGGCTACAAGTTAAAGAGATTGCGCCAAAAAAGGTTTCATTTACTCATTCATTTCAAGCTTTTTCTTAGTCTTCATATAAGCTTCAGTACCACTTCCTTTTCTTTATCGTGCGTGTCACTGAAAAGGTATATTAGAAAGGGCTACAATTACGAAGGGGTATGTTATACAAATGCGTGGAACTTAAGAAAAGTGGCCCTACAATCATGGATAGAACTCCAAATTGTGGTGTGATTGCAAAAATTTCTATGGCTCTAAAAGGATGATAATGATGGTGATGGTCATCGCTGGGTATAGCGCTTTGTTATCATTATTTGACTAAGACAAAACACTAATAGAGGAAATAAATTTGAATATCCAATATTATAACAATACCCTACCTCTGAAGCAATGTTGAGCAGAACATCAAAGATTGCTCTTTCCTGAATTTAAAGGTCAAGAAACACCCGCAGATTCAATCATTCTTTTCTAACCACGCATACCAATTAGCAGGAATTAATTGGATGTAATATTTAATTACATAATAGATCATTCATCATAATTTCTTTACTGCATAACTTATTTTATAATAAAACAGAATAAAGCTAATTTTATTTTTAATGAGTATAAATTGAAGGATTTTTGTATGATCATTTAATTTGGTTAAATAATTACTTTCATCTCTCTTATTAAATTATTTTATGTTATTGCCGAGAGTTAGTAGCTCAAATAGTATCTCCCTTGATCCTGTGCTAAATGATAAATTAAAGGAATCGTATTTGACTTTTATTGGAGGATATATAATATGTTTGACCTAAAAATATATCTGTCTTTGAGAGAGAAAAAATTATGCTATTTCTTGATTTGCTGATTTGTTGGTTACTAGTTTATGATATGTTTTAAATCTAGTATGTAGTATGTTCCTGACTTATATGTTCAAGGTTGTTGCTACTTGTGTTTTCTCCTTTGCAAAATACACGCATCCATTATCTTGTAATCTTATTGTATTCCACTATCGTGCATAGAATTTTTACATGTTTTCAAGACTTTTATTATTAATGTTTATCATTACAGAGATTCTTACATTGACACAAAGCTATTACTTTAATTTTATGCACATTCATAATAAAAGTGAATACTATTAATTTTGTCAACGAAATGTAAATATATTGGCTCATTAATAAGTTTCATCAATTTATTATGAGATGATAAACTTGTATCCATCAAATATTTGTAACATTAATTATTGCATTAAAAATGTAAAACTACAATGATCACGAAACACACACAAACAATACTTGAATTTTGTACACCAAACGGAATTAATAGAAAATCATTAAGCCTTGAGGCCTTCGCGAACGAAATTTATGAACTGAAAAAGAAATCAAAATAAACACGCACAACAAACACTCTTGAGAGAATCATATGCTATATAAGTAACATCGATAATTGTAAATAAAAAACATTTAAAAAAAAAACTCAAAGCCATTCAAATCATGGAACAACACCACCGCCTTTTGTCCTTCAAATTATGGCTAACAATTCTTTTCATCTTCCTCTTAAACTATCTAACCTTAACAGAATCTTTGGTGAGTCCAAGGTTGAGTCTACTTCCTGAATGGGAAAAAACAACAACCTTAAACGACCCTGCATCCTTGCTTGCAAATTCTGATGATGATGTTGAAACATTCTATTACAAACAGACTGTTGATCACTTCAACTATAGGCCTCAAAGCTATCAAACGTTTCAGCAAAGATATCTCATCAATTTCAAGTACTGGGGTGGTGCCAATTCTAGTGCTCCAGTATTTGCCTATTTGGGTGATGAAGGTCCAGTAGATGGTTACGCTCAAGGCAAAGCCTTAGGATTTCTCACTGACAATGCTGCTTCCTTCAATGCTCTCTTAGTATACATTGAGGTCAGTACTGCATTTTTTCTTTACTATGCATGATAATGTTTTAACTTTTCAATTCCAAGGACTAGTGCATGTTTGATAACTGATTGTTTCTAGAAGATAAGTAGGGCCTTTTTCGTTTCGATTTTTATTATGTTCGTGATTTTGTGAAAGAAAGAATTAAACAAGAAAATTGTGTCTGTATTGGTTTGTTGTTTTCGATTTGTTTTTCTGTTGTTATGGATTTTGTGCAAAAAAACAATGAAAACAACATAAATTTAATAGGTCTTCTGTTTTGGTTATTTTTTTCACAATATATCAAAACAAAAAACAAATTGAAAACAAGAAACTAAAAATTCAAAGAAACCCTCTTCTTGTGTTTTCATTTCTTATTTTCAATTTTTTTTTCTTTACCAAAATGAAATTTCAAATAAAACAGAGTCTTACCTCTTCTTGAAAGCTATCTTCAAAAAAACTTGATTATAAGTTATCTCAAACCTAAAATAAGTTAATCCAATTCTGACTCTCACGTTTCTCATTAGCACCGATACTATGGGAAATCAGTGCCATTTGGATCGAGGGAAGAAGCAATGAAGAATGCAAGCACAATTGGTTATTTCAACTCAGCTCAAGCCATAGCAGATTATGCACAAGTCATCATACACATAAAGAATACAGTACACGCCAAATATTCCCCCGTCATTGTAATTGGAGGCTCATATGGCGGAAGTAATTAATTAGTTCCCTCTAATAATGGTCTTCACTTATTTTTAATGTAAAAAATGTTATTTGTACTTATTTGTTATGAGACATTATATCAACTCATACGGTGGAAGTAATTAATTATTTCCCTCAAATAATTGTTTTCACTAATATTTCTATGCTGAGAAATGTTATTTGTACTTATTTGTTATGAGACATTGTGTTAACTCATTAGTTATCTACCATTAGATGAGATCTCAATGAGGTGTAAATCTCATTAAAATCTCATCCAATGGTAGATGATTAATGAATTGACACAATATCCCATGATCAATGAGTCCAAATAATATAACTTTTCTATGCCATTGTTTATTCCTATATAATATGTTCATATATATACATATTTCTTTGTTATGCATGCAGTGCTTGCTTCATGGTTTAGGCTCAAATACCCTCACCTTACCATTGGTGCTCTGGCTTCATCAGCTCCAATCCTCTACTTTGATAACATTGCGCCACAAAACGGTTACTACTCTGTTGTCACAAGAGATTTTCGAGTAATATGCCATATAATTTGACATTTTCTTTTTTATCTTTCATTTGTTTAATATTTATTTTTTATGATCAAAATGCATTATATATAAAGGTAGGCTTGATGAGGAATTGATATGTATGCGCAGGAGGCCAGTGAGACATGCTATGAAACTATACTAAAGTCATGGTCTGAAATAGATAGAGTTGCTTCTCAGCCAAACGGTCTTTCCATTCTTAGCCAGAGATTCAACACTTGCAAGTATCACTATTTCTATGCCCTCCCTTTTATTTTTGAAAGATGCTAGATTGACAGAATATTTTGTTTGGGAAAAAAAAGCATTTCCCTTGAATTAAAGACCATGTACACTTTATTGTTAACTTTTAAAAACGTGTAAATTAATCTCTAATATTTCATAGCAATGTAACCATTAATTGATCAAATTACCTTGGTCTTCTTTCTTTTCTTATCCTCTTTTTTCAGAATATGAGAATAATTTAATCATATAAAAGTCGATTTACATTATCATAAAAGTTAAAGGATAAATTTACACTTTTTAAAAAATTATGGATAAAATGCGCATAACCTACCATTCAAGGAGTAAAGTGCATTCTTCCTTTTTTTGCTTTTGCAAGAACTGAATTGAAAGAATGTGGTGCATCTATGTTATTAACTCATAGTTGAAATATAATTCAATCCTATCACTTCATTTTATCTAATAAATTTATGAATTTTAAAAATTATTCTAGAATCAGCATTTCTCTCTCACTCTTTTGTAATCAAACTTAAAATTCCATTCACTGATCACACTCACTTTTTTCCTTTTTTATCTTCTTTTTGGTAGTCCATTAAAGCAGACTGATGACTTGGTAGAGTACCTGGAGAGAATGTATGCTTCTGCTGCTCAATACAATCAACCTCCAAGATACCCAGTTAGTGTGATCTGTGGAGGCATTGATGGAGCTTCTTCTGGGAGTGATATCCTTAGTAAGATATATGCAGGTGTTGTGGCTTTCAATGGAAACACCACATGCAAAGTTAATGGCCCTACCCATAAATCTGAGACCACTGATGGTTGGAGTTGGCAGGTAATGCATTGCATTCACTAAGTGCAAAGATATATTCAAGTATTTTTATTTTATTATTTCCTCTTTTTTTTCTTTTTTCTTTTTGCTTGGACTTCATTGGTCTAATTTGGTAGTATTGGAATATAACACTTTGTGATGGACATTAATCTCTAAATTGCAATCCATCATATAAAGAGCAGTTCCTAGCTATACCAAGCCATGTCTTCTTCATTTGATTAGTGATTAAGTAATACTCCTATTTTAGGGTGAATTTGGTATATCATTAAAAGTGTTGGGCAGGTAATCAATGTATTAGGTCAGCATTGAAAGGTCTGTGCAAAACTAGTCATTAAGAGGCTAAAGTATATAATTGTAACAGTTGATGAAAAAAATTATTGAGAATAGTTCATGCATATTGATAAGTTGCACCAGATTAAATCTATTTCTTTTTACCTAATTTTAAATTAATGGTTTTGGTTTTCTCATCAAATATTATGATTATGTATTTACTCAAAGATGGTTGATACAATTGACAAGGAATAGACTTGTATCTCAAAAGAAAGTTAGTTTAATGTCCGTTGTCGGTGTGAGGTCACTTTAGTAGATAATTTGTAAGTGTTCCAAGAGTTTGAAAACATGCTCTAATCCTAATAAGATGATTAATGTCAAACTCACCAAAACTTTTGTTTATTAAAAAAAAATTATGACTATATATTTTTATATAAAATATAAAAATCATTCAATTTTCTCAACCGAATAATAATCTTTTGGAATAGATTTTTTTAACATGCTAAAGTCTTTACTAACAACCGGTCTAAAATTCCTGCCGCTCCTTTACATTTTACCTTAAAATGATAATGATATGAAACTTATTCTATGTACATTCATTCAGACATGTAGTGAAATGGTGATTCCCATCGGCATAGGAAATGATACAATGTTCAAACCTGACCCTTACGATTACAAGACCTTTGCAAGGGATTGCAAGAAACAATTTGGCGTCACACCTCGTCCTCATTGGGTCACTACTTACTATGGAGGCCATGTAAGTAGTATCAATTCTTAATTTGTACTCTTCCCATATATATATATATATATAGAGTAACAAACCACGTAGTTTAATTCTCCAAAGTTTAACAATTTTATGCATCGTAGCTTCAACAAGGAATGGGTGATCAGCAATTAAATATGATTTCTCAATTGTAAGAATTAAGATTTATATGGACACCACGAATCTTCATATTTTTCTTTTTCTTCTGACAAATTAATGAGCAGGATATAAAGTTGGTCCTTAAAAGGTTTGGAAGCAACATCATTTTCTCGAATGGGTTAAGAGACCCTTATAGTAGTGGCGGGTAAGCTACGTAAAATATAAAATTTCCATCTTTTATATATATATATATTGTAATAGGAAATCCTCTTTTGGTAATTGTTTTTGTTTTAGAACAATATTTTTAAAACAGCTAGCTTTGTGTGAATCTTCTGTATATTATTTCAGGGTTCTGGAAAACATATCAGACAGTCTTGTTGCCGTCCACACAGTTAATGGTATGCCTTGGTATTCTATTAATATTTTTTTAATGTCTATTTACATGGGTTTAATTATAATATAATATTAGGGCAATATTTACTATACTATATATGGTTGTATAGAATTTAAAATATAATTGATTGATATATAATATAATTTTTTTTTTACGGATATATAAATTAACCTCTTGCGCCTGAGTTTCCCAATTTCTTATTTAAAATGATTAAGATTTCCCAAACACCATTTATAGTGAATAGTGCAAAGGAAAACTTTACGTCACACTAGAGACTAGACATCTCAAAAGTTATTTAAAGAAAATTGGATGACAAAGGGTATATATTCTATCAATGAATAATTGTGTAACACAATAACAAACTAATAAGGAGAACCGAATAAGCCAAGAACAATCTAGTTAGGGATAAGAAGCTGGGATAATATATATGAAATTATAAGTTTCAGTGTTATCAATATTAAAAAAAAAAAAAACTAAAAATATGAAGAACAAAGCAATAGTTCCTCTCAAAGAATTATGGACAATTAATTGCATCATTAGCTACCACAGAACGTTTCTTTTGCCGGGAAGCAATCACACAAATCAATTTCAAAATACCAATCAGCACAACAATCATTTAAAATTTTGGTCTTGATTTGAGAAGAAAACTTGGATTCAAACAAATAATTAAAATTTTGAAAGAGAAATTATTTGACTAATTTATTCACATTATTTTACCAAAATTAAAATGACGGAGTCCAACATATATACTACTAGTCCAACCAAGAAGATAACATACTCCCCTATAGTCTTTCTTAATTATATTATATTATATTTTATTAAACCAATAAAATGATACCCTGGTTGACCAACGTTTACTTTTTTTTTTTTTTTCCTAAGGATCTCATTGCTTGGATCTGCATGCAAATAAAGAAACGGATCCAGAATGGTTGGTGGAACAACGGAGGAAAGAGGTTGAGATTATGAAAGGGTGGATCAATCAGTATTATGCTGATCTTAGTGCACTCAAATTGGGGACCTCAAAATTCCAGAGACAGAGTTAAAAGTAAATTAACCATTAACTTATAATTGTAATTAATTGAAGGAAGAAGAATTCTTCTTTTCTACACTACCAACAATGTAGTAAATAATTATAGGCATGCAATAGAAGGAGGAGGAATTCTTCTTTTCTACATTACCTTTATTTATGTTCTATTTGGAATGTATAAGATTTTCTAGCATTCAAGAATCACTAATACTCCCACTACAAGTGTGGTAAAATTCACATCATTAGGAATTTATTATGTATTAAGACTATGTAAGCATCAAGACCTTTAATTGTCTAAAGTTCTAATTCAACCTGCGACGTCAGATCCACTATCATGATTTTTAGCTTAATTTATTGACAATGATGTCTTGGAAGAGGGACAAAATCATGGCATTTTTTTTTTTGGGGTAAACACGAGTTTATTACTTTATTTTTAGGCATATTTATAATAAAATTGATGAGATTTATAAAAGTGAGTAAATTTAAAATTTGTCGGACTTATTTTTTATTGTGTGCCTAAATATAAAGTGATAAACTTGTGTTCATGCAAAAATCTCCTCGTAATCATGATCTTTGTACATTTAATTTGCTCATTCCACCACATTAATAATTTCCTTTACATTTTTATTTTGGATATTATTCTGGTACCCCATTAAATTCAAAAGTATTAGTATTTTATGATTATTTATGGCTAAAAGTTAATCACGTATCTCACTAACCTTAAATACTTATTATTTTAAGTCTGAAAATAAATAATAATCGTTAAAATATAAATAGATATTAATACTCTTGTAAAAACATGGATACTAAAAAAGAATCTTTTATTTTATTTTTATTTTTTTTCAGAGCTTTTTTTTCCCTCATGTTTACATTCTTTTTTATTAGTTGAATGTTCACATTCTTATGTTATGGCTAAAAGATTTCCTTATTAGACTTCGGAAATCCTTCACAAGAGAGATGCTTACATACTTTAAAAGCAAAAACTTTTTGGACCAGTAGTATGAATTACAATATTGATGTAGTCGAAACCTAATACAGGACAAGAAAAGGGACCAATGACGGCCCATTGCTCAGAGGTAGCCCAATGCAATCAAAGATGGTCCAATAGATCTATTATATATTGGGCCTCCGGTAAATCAATCTACAAATCCTTTTCCATAGTGTTTGGTAAGTACACAAAATACATAGATACGCAGATAGCACAGAAGTGTCCATGCGTCGTATTGGACTTGGAGATTCAGAAATTTCCTTAAAAATCACCTTTTAAGCATGTCTCTTGTATTTATTTTTTTTTAGAGGTATAAAAGTTAATTAAAAAATTATCATGAACTAACGATAATTTCTAAGTTTTATTTTTTTTCTAAACATATTTTTACGCCCATTATCTTTATATTCTATCTCAAAATGCTTGTCAAACCCTACCTAAGCTAAGCTCGGATTGTATACCACACCAACTCATGGCTGTACTCATCTGTAATATTCTCCCATGTTTTAGTTCGGGGCCAGGAATGAAATCGTACTATTCAAGACAAATAATAATAATAATAATAATAATAATAATAGGAGAAATCAGCATTTCGTTATTGGAATATAAGTGTGAGTATTCTAAAAGTTTCACCGTGGTTGACAATAGGACCCATAAACTCGTTGTCTTAGTATGTATTTGCGAGTTGTGTTTTGAATGGAAACAAAATAATTTAGGGGCTTAGAGTTCAGTTTACATGTAAAAACCATAACTAAACATCTTAAAACTATATTCCTCTCTTTCTAAAACCCAACTCTCAAGCACACCTTTAAAGTTTGTAGGTTAAAATGTGACGTCCAACTCACTCCTAATACATCATTGTTAATTTTTCCGGATTATGTACTCCCCTCCCATCAATTGCTTCCCCGTCGTGTTCTAGGCAAACGGACGTTTTTTCCACACAATCGTAAGTGAACTTGTCACGCATGTTTTATTTACAGCACAATATATTTTGCCAAATTTGATAACCAAACATGTATATTTATCCAAAGATCAATGATATTTGTATAAAATTGCACTTGTTCTTCATAAAATCTTTATTCATTATAAACTAAACACACACACCTAGCTTTCAAATTCAGATTTTTTCCGAAGAAATCAAGTGTGAGTTTCGTCCAAATCTCAGAGTCAATACTTGGATCTTTTTGCTTAGTCTTAATAGAAGCTTCAGTAACAATTCCTTTTAGACTCAGATTTCTTTTTCTTGTGTGTCACTGAAAGTAATAAAGAAAGGACTATGATTGAAGCATGTTATACAAATGCGTGGAACTTAAGAAAAGTAGCCCCACAATCATATATAGAACTCCAAATTGTGGGGTGATTGCAATGACTTTTTTGTGTGTGCCATTTCTAAGCCTTTAAAATGATGATGAGGATGGTGATGGTCACGACCGAGTATATCGCTATTTTTGTCATTATTTGACTATGACAAAACAATAGAGGAAATAAATTTGAGTATACATAACAATATCCTATCTTTGAAGCAATATTGAGCAGAACATCAAATATTGCTCTATCATTCTGTTCTAACCACACATACCAATTCACTCATAAAATGGTCTAAAACTTCATTGTTTTCACCAAAACGTTCATATCAAACTAACAAACGTTACACTAATAAGCTAGTTCTAGAGGACAATAGTCATCATATAATGCAAGAACAAATTGGCCTAAAAATAGCCTTTCAAGGTTAGGAGTACAATTTCTTAGGCTGCATTAGGTTAGAGACACATGGCTAAAATACATAGATATGAGACAAAAATATAAAAAGTAAGTCTTGTATTCAATCTTATTTTATTTAATGATAATATACAAGACACAATTTATTGTATTCGTATCTTTTTTAGTTTTATGATGACAAAACAGAAAGGAAAAAAAATATGAGAAAAAACATGAAATACCCTTTTGTCCACAAAATTATCAAAAAGAAAAATGAAAAAACGAATACGAGAGGAATCAAGACCACTTCTTCTTCTTCTTCTTCTTCTTCTTCTTCTTCTTCCTCTCATGTCGTTGCTTTGTGCTTCTCATGCCACTATTGTGTCATGTTACGCCGCCATCGACCTCAGCTTTGCGGATCTCTATTACCATCGCAAGAGCATTTGTTGTGGTGCTGGGTTTGGATGGTGGTGAGTTTACGGAGAAAAAAAATATCAATGATAAAGTGTAATGATGTAAAATTGTGTAAACTGAATTATGGGATGAATAGTATATTTTTGTGTATTTTCATGTATTTTTCTACATATGACTACAATTGAAAGGAAAGGAATACAGATAGAGACTCCTTCCTAAGGAATGAGATGACTAAGAGCTAGAGAGAAAATCCTATAGAGAGAGGGTAAGATTAGACCAATGCAAATTTTTCATATCCACTTACAATTCATAACCCTTATTTATACTAATCTAGAGCCCCTGTGTCTCAACATAACAGATATATAAAAAATACACTAATTTGTATTTTTTTTTAGGAGGACAAGTTTTTGTGCTTGTGTTTCATCACTAGCATGTGTCTTTAACATACCGAGTATCTTTGAATTCTTCAGAAAATGGGTGTTCCCATTGTAAGTGCGTGTTTTAATCTGTCAAAACTGTCATCGATCACAAACCAACTAAAGTAGCTGCCTCGGTGGAGCATAAAAGAAAAACATTTCGATAATGACCACACTAGTTGAATTGTCACTCATTCATTCCCTTCCAAAATATATATAAGTGGTTATGACTAAACAATGTCTTTGTAAATTGGAATGATTGAATATACTCTATGAATTAATTTAATTTACAGATTAATTAAATCTTCATTTTAAAGTATAACAGTTATGAAATAATTTAATTTGAGTTATGAATTTTTTTACTATTTCATAAATCCTATGAAATATTTGAAGATTCAGTAGGGATTAATCGGATTTTTTTTTCCTTTTCGTGCTGAATCTGACTTAATATTTAATTACATGGTAGATCGGTTTTTTTTATCGCATAGCCTATTTAATAATAAAACAGAATAAAATCAATTTTATTTTTAATTCTAGATTTGCTTATGTATCGTGTGTGGTACTAGAAAGTAGAAACAACATATGAGACAGAGAAATTGTGGCAAAATTTTTTTGTATCTTTTGTGCATCGATGGAGTTGGGATAGATGAGATAGAAATATTTTGTCTGGAAGGACATAGAATTGGAGTCTAAAGGGATATAAATTTTTTATATCTCTATCACTGTGTCTATTCTCTGTCATGCCCCTTATCATTTCTTTGGTACCAAATGTAGATACTCTCTTCATATATTTAAAAATTTTTTAGAAAAATTAACTTTTAAATATATTTATCAATCTACATACTTTAATGAATGACATTTAATATTTTATTTCATATTTTATCCTTTTAAATGTTAATTATCTTTTATCAAAACATATAAATTGACATGTAAAGTTACAAGCTAAGTCATTCAAACACAATTCTATTTTAAATCTAATATGTAACATGTCCTCTGACTTATATGTTCAAGGTTGTTTAATTGTGTTTTCTCCTCCGCAAAATACATACATTCATTAGCTTGTAATCTTATTTGTAGTCCACCATTGTGTCCAGAGAAAAAAGACATTTTTTTCGCTTATGTTTATCTTTTTAGAGAGATTTTTACACCAACACAATTTATTTATTTTTTCCGTTAATTAGAGATGCCAATTTTTTTTTATTAGACCTGAAAAGAAAAGGTTGAGCATTCAAGTTTATCAAAGTGATATTAATCAAAGTGATATTAACTTTATTTAAGATATATAGATATACTCATTTATTAACGTTACTTAAGATTCATTGACTAGTTAATGAGTTACATCAATTTTAACGTGAGTTTACTTAAAGATAAAATGATAACTTGTGTCTATAAAAAAAATTATTCGTAACATTAATTATTGCATTAAAATTGTAAAACTATAATGATAACGAAACACACCAAGAATCATTAAGGCCCAAGGCCGGCAAGTACGAAATTTATGAGCTGAAAAGAAATCAAAATAAACACACACAAACACTCTTGAGAGGAGCATATGCTATATAAGTAACATCCATAATTCTATATCTTGAAACACGAAAAGAAAGCCTAAAAAAATAAAGCCATTCAAATCATGGAACAACACCAACCACAACAACACCCTTTGTCCTTCAAATTGTGGCTAATAATTCTTCTTTTCATCTTCCCCTCAACCTATCTAACCTTAACACAATCTTTGGTGATTCCAAGGTTGAGTCCACTTCCTAAATGGGAAACCACAACAACAACCTTAAACGACCCTGCATCCCTGCTTGCAACTTCTGATGATGATGATGTCCAAACATTCTATTACAAACAAACTCTTGATCACTTCAACTATAGGCCTCAAAGCTATCACACATTTCAGCAAAGATATCTCATCAATTTTAAGTATTGGGGTGGTGCCAATTCTAGTGCTCCAATACTTGCCTATTTGGGTGCTGAAGCTCCATTAGATGGTTCCCCCAGAGCCATAGGATTTCTCACTGATAATGCTGCTTCCTTCAATGCTCTCTTAGTTTACATTGAGGTAGGTACTATACAAAGAACTGCATTTTTTATTTTAACTATCTATGATAATATTTGACTAGCCAATTTCAAAGCCTGTTGCACGTTTGATCACTGATTGTTTGGTTCTCATTTTGTTTTCTGTTTTAAATCAATTTCTTGTTTTTTTTTTTGGGGGATTTTGAGAATGAAATAATCAAACAAAAAAATTCTAGATTTGTTTAGTTTCTGTTTCTATTCATGTTTTCAATTTGTTTACAATTGTTTAAAATTTTGTGAAGTACTGAAGAAGAGAAAATCATGTTTCTTATTATACTATTTCCTTTATAAAATTATCAAAAATCATAAAATAGATTGAAAACAAAAATTAAATATATAAATTATACGGACTTTCTGTTTCTTATTTTAATTTCTTATTTTCACTGTTTCTTGACAGATAAGAAACATAAGGAAAACATGAAAATGAATCTAAATAAACTTTTTTTTTATTACAAACTATTTTGAGTCTAAAATAAGTTAATCCAATTATGCCTGTCGCGTTTCTCATTAGCACCGATACTATGGGAAATCAGTACCATTTGGATCGAGGGAAGAAGCATTGAAGAATGCAAGCACAATTGGTTATTTCAACTCAGCTCAAGCCATAGCAGATTATGCACAAGTCATCATACACATAAAGAATACATTACACGCCAAATATTCCCCCGTCATTGTAATTGGAGGCTCATACGGTGGAAGTAATTAATTAGCTCCCTCTAATAATAATAGTCTTCACTCAATGTTTTTATGTCGAGAAATATTTTTTGCACTTATTGATCATAGAACACTGAGTCAACTCATTAATTATCTATTATTAAATGAAATATCAATGAGGTGTGAGTTTCATTGAAATCTCATTGATGACCAATGAGTTGGCACAATGCCCTTGATCAATGAATTCAAAAAATAACATAACTCTTCTCTGCCATTATTTATTCCTATATAATATGTTCATATATATACATATTTCTTTGTTATGCATGCAGTGCTTGCTTCATGGTTTAGGCTCAAATATCCTCACCTTACAATTGGTGCTCTGGCTTCATCAGCTCCAATCCTCTACTTTGATAACATTACTCCACAAAATGGTTACTACTCTGTTGTCACAAGGGATTTTCGAGTAATATGCCATATAATTTGACATTTTCCTTTTATCTTTCATTTGTTTAATATTTATTTTTTATGATCAAAATGCGTTATATATAAAGGTAGGCTTGATGAGGAATTGATATGTATGCGCAGGAGGCCAGTGAGACATGCTATGAAACTATACTAAAGTCATGGTCTGAAATAGATAGAGTTGCTTCTCAGCCAAACGGTCTTTCCATTCTTAGCCAGAGATTCAACACTTGCAAGTAAAAAAAAATCACTATTTCTATGCCCTCCCTTTTATTTTTGAAAGATGCTAGATTGACAGAATATTTTGTTTGGGAAAAAAAAAGCATTTCCCTTGAATTAAAGACCATGTATACTTTATTGCTAACTTTTAAAAACGTGCAAATTAGTCTCTAATATTTCATAGCAATGTAACCATTAATTTATCAAATTACTTTGGTCTTCTTCCTCTTTTTTAGAATATGAGAATAATTTAATCATATAAAAGTCGATTTACATTATCATAAAAGTTAAAGGATAAATTTACAATTTTTAAAAAATTATGGATAAAATGCGCATAACCTACCGTTCAAGGAGTAAAGTGCATTCTTCCTTTTTTTGCTTTTGCAAGAACTCAATTGAAAGAATGTCGTGCATCTATGTTATTAACTCATAGTTGAAATATAATTCAATCCTATCACTTCATTTTATCTAATAAATTTATGAATTTTAAAAATTATTCTAGAATCAGCATTTCTCTCTCACTCTTTTGTAATCAAACTTAAAATTCCATTCACTGATCACACTCACTTTTTTCCTTTTTTATCTTCTTTTTGGTAGTCCATTAAAGCAGACTGATGACTTGGTAGAGTACCTGGAGAGAATGTATGCTTCTGCTGCTCAATACAATCAACCTCCAAGATACCCAGTTAGTGTGATCTGTGGAGGCATTGATGGAGCTTCTTCTGGGAGTGATATCCTTAGTAAGATATATGCAGGTGTTGTGGCTTTCAATGGAAACACCACATGCAAAGTTAATGGCCCTACCCATAAATCTGAGACCACTGATGGTTGGAGTTGGCAGGTAATAATATATTGCATTCACCAAGTGCAAAGATATGTTCAAGTACTTTTTTTATTTTTTAAACGTTTTTTTACTTTTGCTTGCACTTCATTGATCTAATTTGGACATAATTTCTGAATTGCAATCATCATATATAAAGAGCAGTGGTTCCTAGCTAGCTATACCAAGCCATGTCTTCATTTGATTAGTGATTAAGTAGTACAATTTTAGGGTGAATTTGGTATATCATTAAAAGTGTAGGGAAAATAGTTATTGTATTAGGTCAGCATTGAAAGTTCTATGCAAAACTAGCCATTAAGTTATAATTAACTAAAACTTAAACGTAAACGTGACTCTCACCTTGTAATTAAGAGATTTTTTTTTTTACTTTGTTCCATTAGATGTTTCACACATTTATATCGTGACCATTGATACTGACCTGCGATATTAATTTGTAAAATATATAATACAACGTAACAAAAAAAAAAGTCTTGGTCCAAAAGCATCTAAGAATCTCTTTTATAATAGTTGATAAAATTTTTTTAATGAGAATAGTTCATGCATATTTATCAGTTGTCACCAAATTAAATGTTATTTTAACATAATTTTATATTGTTAGTTTTTCCATCAACTATTATGACTATATATTTTATGTAAAATATGAAGACAAAAAATTTCCAATTAACTCTATTTAATAGTTTAAGCTTTTTAGATAAATAGTTTATATTAAAACCCCTACAATCAAGTAGTACAAAGTTTGATGACTTGTTTTATACATTCAGACATGCAGTGAAATGGTGATTCCCATCGGCATAGGAAATGATACAATGTTCAAACCTGACCCTTACGATGACAAGACCTTTGCAAGGGATTGCAAGAAACAATTTGGTGTCACACCTCGTCCTCATTGGGTCACTACTTACTATGGAGGCCATGTAAGTAGTATCAATTCTTAATTTGTACTCTTCCCATATATATATATATATAGTAACAAACCACGTAGTTTAATTCTCCAAAGTTTAACAATTTTATGCATCGTAGCTTCAACAAGGAATGGGTGATCAGCAATTAAATATGATTTCTCAATTGTAAGAATTAAGATTTATATGGACACCACGAATCTTCATATTTTTCTTTTTCTTCTGACAAATTAATGAGCAGGATATAAAGTTGGTCCTTAAAAGGTTTGGAAGCAACATCATTTTCTCGAATGGGTTAAGAGACCCTTATAGTAGTGGCGGGTAAGCTACGTAAAATATAAAATTTCCATCTTTTATATATATATATATTGTAATAGGAAATCCTCTTTTGGTAATTGTTTTTGTTTTAGAACAATATTTTTAAAACAGCTAGCTTTGTGTGAATCTTCTGTATATTATTTCAGGGTTCTGGAAAACATATCAGACAGTCTTGTTGCCGTCCATACAGTTAATGGTATGCCCTCGTATTTTAATATTATTTAAATATCATGTATAGTCACGACACCAAAATTAGCCGGCTTACTATAATTACTTTTAAAATAATATAAAAACAAAATATATTTTATAGTTCTTCTTTCAGTACTTAAGTTTTTATAAAGGTACTAATATCTTATTATATATAAATGATTGTGATTTAATCACAAATTTAAAACAATAAACACTTTGAGTTAGTGAGATATTTGACAAAATCTTAAATGTTATAGTATCAACACTCTTAAAGTTTATGAGGTAGTAGAATAAAATTTTTTTATACTAACAGAGCATAAAAAGTTAATCTCTTAAAATATACTTTTGTAAATGTTTCTTCCTTTTCCTATTTGCAAAGAATTTCCCAATTCCTTATTTTAAAAGAAATAAGATTTTCCCAAACACCATTTATACATGCAAAGAAAAACCTTGTATGATAATAGACATCTAAAATGTAAAATAAAAAAAAGAAATATTTTTTTATGTAAAAAAAACATATATTCTATCTTACATGAATAATTGAGCTGTAGCACAATCACAAATTAAGAAGAACAGACCAATTGTTCCTCTCAAAAAATAATAATGACAAATTAATTAATTGAGTCATTAGCAACAAATTAAGAACGTTTCTTTTGCCACGAACTAGAGTCGCACACATCAACTTCAAAATAACAATCTACACGGTAATCATTTTCAAGTTTTGTCTTAATTTGAAAAGAAAACTTGGATGCAAACAAACAAGTACTTTAAAATTTGAAAAAGAAATAATTTGACTCTTAATACATTTTTACTAACAATTTTATAAGATAAACAGTCAAACATACTACTAGTCCAACCGATAACATATTCTCCCTATTGCCTCTCTTAATTATATTTATATTAAGGTAGATGCTCTTGTCTTATGAGGTAAATATTTCCTCCTATTAAATTTTTTATTTTTTTACAAATTTTAGAATCATATTGATTGAATTTTGTTACATATTTTTTACATTTCATGTTATATATGATTTTGACAAAATTTTTATTAGTTAAATAATTAAAAGAATTATAACTTGTAACAAGTTTAAAGATTTGCAAACTATTTGAATTTATGATACACCTCTTTACGAATATTATATTAAAAAATATTAATTTATCACATTAAAATATATAACACATCAATCTATTATATTAGATCATGAAATGATGAAAAATTAAATAAAGTTAGCTCTAAAATTTGTCAAAAAAAAAAAAGATTAGTAAGATTATATTTATATGAGGCATGTGAGAAACCGATACGCTAGTTGACGAACATTTTTTTTTTTCAGGATCTCATTGCTTGGATATTCTGAGAGCAAATAATGAAACGGATCCAGAATGGTTGGTAGAACAACGGAGGAAAGAGGTTGAGATTATGAAAGGGTGGATCAATCAGTATTATGCTGATCTTGGTTCACTCAAATTAGGAACCTCAAAATTCTAGAGCAAAAGATAGATAGGGTTAAATTTTAAATTATAATAACTGTATAATTCCCATTGATAACGATGCATGTTTCCAATATGAGAAATACTACGGTGCCCGAATAAATATGCCCGATTATCACTGTCGGACACAATTCCCACAAAATGATTCACTTATTTTTAGACTGGGACCCACTCATTAATTCTATTACGAATTGGCTGAAGTCTTTTAAAGGAGTAGAGGTTTCTTAACAATTTTTTATTTTCATACCTAAGATTCAAACTCATCTCTAATTTAGAAGCCTATTTGTCACCTGGACTAATCTCATGTGGATATTTATCCGGCTCTTTAGTATTTTCACTAAAATATTTCCTCATTTAGGCTTCAGAACCTCTTTTTTTGTTGGGTCCAATGAAGTCGCTCATAATTGTACTGGGGTGAGAGGAAAAGGTTCCAACGTTGGCCCATTTCTATATAAACCCCAAACTGGCCCAAATCAATCAAAGATGGCCCAACTGAATTCATCAAACAACCAGTTTTTTTGGCAGACCTAAAATCCATGAAGATCTATATATTAATGTCATAATAGTGAATCCGGTGACACTACTCACAGACTTAAGACAATGAGTGCTGAATCGGATTTAATATTTAATTATGTAATTGATCATTTCTTCTTTATTAATGCATAGCCTATTTAATAATAAAACAAAATGAAATTAGAGTTTAATTGCTATACATGGATAGTGTAAAACTTCTTACACCATCTTTCAATTAAATCACTTCATATGAATGATGTTTTAAGTAGTGGATAAAAGAATCAATTATTTTTGTTTATGTGACAATATTTAATTAAATGAAGGTGTAATAAAACTTTACACTGTCAGTGCATAACAATTAAACTCATAAAATTAATTTTATTTTTAATTCTTGATTTACTAATTTGTTAGTAAATGTATCTGAACTTAATGAGTGAATATATCATAACTTAATGAGTGATATTAATCTTATGTGACTCAATAAGGAGTGAATGTATGGAGATTATGAAAGGGTGGATCAATCAGTAATGAGTAATACACTTGGTTAAGGTGATAAACTAAAAGAATCTACAAGCATATTAAAGCCAGGAACTCTCACCCCGGACCCACAATCAAAATGGACACATGTCAACATGTCAAGCAAAATTTTCCCGCCCAATTCTTCCTCCATCACGTGCGTCGTCCATCTCATAAATCCCTCCTCACACAGCTTCATCTCCAATTGCTGTGAAATTTGCTGTGAAACAAATCTGAAACAACAATATCTAAACCAAAGCCCATCTAAAGCAACAACGTGCGTCTTCCCTCTCATATTCTTCCTCACACATCTTTGCTCTAACAACAATACAAACCTTTGTCAAATCTTTGCATTGTTGTTTTTCAAATCTCACCCTATTATTCTCCCATTTCCTCTCTCTGCAACCTCCCATTTTCCATTCCTATTTTGTTCACAAACCCCCACCACAAACACCCATCACGGAAGAGAAGTAGAAGAATAGGAACGGTTCACGTTCACAAACCCCCATCACACACGACTCAAACGACACCATATCATTGCCCCCACCTACCTTAGAAACCCTATTTCTCACGCACACACTTCCTCTGTCTTTGAAGCCAAAACAAAGAAATCAGAGATAGAGAAAGAAAAAACAAGATTGGGTCTCTCTCCTTACAATTCACTAGATCTGTGCAGCAAATGGGGTCGACAGTGACTTTGCCGCTAGAATCGAGCACAGAAACCCATCATGCGTTTGCATCTAGAGAAGGCAATGGAGTGGCGAGGCTATAATGAAGAGGCAATAACCACAATGGTGCTCCCTATTCTGTGATCGACAACTCTTCTAGTGTGACCTGTAAGGTTCTCATTTTTCTTTTAATTTTTTGCTTTCAAATTTTGCTCTCTGGATCAATATCGAAGCCCCTCTCTTAGTTATTTGAAGTGAAAAGGGAGTGTGACAATTTATCCGTGTAAAATTTATTAATTTCTAAGTATAATTTCTGAAAGTTTATTAATATTTCATTTCTAAGTATAATTTCTGAAAGTTTATTAATTTTTATTTTTTTTTGAAAAATTTCATAGCCTGTTGCCACAGGCAATCTGTAGCATTCATCAATGTATCAAATGTATGTTGTACTTTTGCCATGATGGTTAGAGAGATGAGATATGATTTTTGCCAATACAATCTATATCTTTCCTGTCACATACAATTAAATTACATTTTGACCAAACCATTTGCTTTCATAATTTCAGGTACATTTTGAATATCTTTGTTGATAACCTTCATGATTGAATATAAGTAGGTAACAAAGATCATTTCAGTTTAAAGTCAAATTAGTGTATGTTTTGATTATGCTTTTGCAAATTTAATTTTTATCAACTGACACTTTTTGAACTTGATATTAGCCTTGCTTTGCACTTGAAAAAGTTGTAAATACCTTGGAGTTCAGATGAGGTCTTTCAATGATAATGTCATGAAACAGACTTGTACTTTCAAGACGTTTCATTTCTTACTCAAGCGACTTAAGTTGTGTTCTTTTAAAATTAATGCTAACTTTCTACCCTATTTTAATCGAATTATTATATATGTTTTTAGTTTGCCTTAATTTGTTGGTTTGCTATTAATAAATCAACGTTAAACATAGTCATTATTGAGCTATTTTATTTGATGCAGTACGGTGATTTTAGTGCTTTGAGACCTATATTTCTGCCAAATAGAGATTTTATTTGCAGACAACTGAGATTCAAAGTGTTGTTGAGATTCTAGCAAAAGGTGTTTCAAAAGTACACTTGCTTTTCGTAATTGCACAACCTTGCATTAGTTTTTAAGGGGAAGGATTTAAAGGTAGGATCTATCACGAACTTATTATTTTGATGTGGATTGATTAGGTAATTGAATTTGTTTCAATGGGAGAACCAAGAGGACAAGACAAAGTAAGTATTCTATGAGGTTTTATCAGAATTGGAAACCCCCTTTTAGTTATTTAGAATATAGTTTAGTTACTCTCTCAGTTAAAATATAGTATTCTATGATATAGTTTAATATTTAGAATATAGTATTCTATGATATAGTTTAGTTGGAAATCTCCATTAACAAGACAATTGCATCTGTTATTATTACAAACTCCATTGACCAACCTATTAGAAGATCAAATGAAATCAAAGGTTAGATATATTATGTATATTAAACTCTGAACAACTTACATATGAATTGACAACGTTTCATTTGAACATTGTGTAGTTAAGTCTTTTGGTCCAAATATAAAGAATTTCACTATGTGTTATTTGATTTGCAGGTCTGGATCAAAGTCATTCCAATACCAGAAACAACCACGACTTACACATCGACATATTACGTTTAGTATTTAACTTTGTGTAATGAACTATGATTATCTTTGTTCTTGGAGTGTTGTCAAACATTCATTGTATCTGAGTTAGAACAATATAATATTAAATATGATGTACAATTATCATTAGAATATATGTATGTACTTCATGATTATTTCATTTAAGTGTTTGTTAGTCAAAAATTAATTTAGATTTAATAAAAATACTCATCTTTTTTGCTATATTATAGATATTAAAATCACTCCGAGCATTGCGCGGATTAGAATCTAGTATCTCTTAAGAATGGATCTCTATTATGAATAGATGGGTAATAACACGCACAGTGAGACATTTAGTAAACAAATGTCAACTTGTCATTGAAAATTTTCCGGCCTAAAACATTGGCCTATGCGTGAACCACAACACTTTGACGGTATGGCTGTGTGAACCACCACAAATCCAATTCCTCAACTGTGTAGCAAGCTGGTTGGCTGTATATATGAGTTCTGCTACCTGTACAACAAAAATCATACACCATACATACACCTCGTACTTATATACATAAAGTTTGTATTTTAACTCATAATGTTTGTGCACTTAATTAAGTATATTTGAGAGTATTATTTATAAGTTTGTAATGTTTGTGCACTCGTAAGAATAAAGTTTGTGCATTATTAATGGTGTATATATGGGTGTATGAAATTGAGTGTACATGTAGCATTTTTGTGTATATATTATATTTAATTCAACTTTAAAAAAGTAAGCATCACTTTGTAGGCACTTGTGGTACGTTTTGATCTGTGTGGTGAGTTAACAAGTCATGCAAGATGTTAGTACCATATATTGCAGCCTACACTTTAAGGACATAAAAGGTCTCTCTTGGACCGACCAGCTCCAACCCCTTCATGTTGTTTTCGTAAAACGCAATATTGTCTCCCTCTCTATCTCCTAAACAAGCTTCAGTGGATATATATGCATTTCAATTCTTGAATTTTGAGTTTCAATTTAGGGTTTTCCCTTTTCACACACTACCCACTTTAATTTTCTTTCTCTTACAAAAACTGTATTTACAGAAGCAGCAAAAGGGGGAGAGAGAGAGAGAGAGACAGAGAGAAGAAAGAAGAAAAGACGCGTTTCCAGCAAGGCAGATGGGGACGGATGAAGCCACCTGATGCAGTCCCACGAGTGGTGGAGACGAGGCCGTCAAACAGGCAGGGCCGACAGAGATCTACCCCACGAGCAGCCACGTGCAGATGAGGATGAACGACTTTCTCAATTGTTGTATTTCTCCCAGATCCCCCCTCTTTCTCTGAGTTTAGCAATGAGGCATGGATGGTGGTGTGCTGTGAAAACGAACAAGGATCCGATAGATGATCCACCGCATCTCAAAGCATTGGGAAAAAAACTAATAGAAAAGCGTTTAGCTAGGGTTTTGAACATATAGGTTTTAGCTATTTCTACAGTTCATAAACTAGCATTTTTTTAAGGTTTAGATTGATTAGACTGATGAGGATCGATGATGAACAAGTTCAACAAAGGATCTTGGAGAATGCTTTTGCTTATGGAATTAATATTCTTCTAACTTCAGGAGGTGTTTTGATGAAGGCAAAGATTTTATCAAGCCCTCATTTGAAGAGCCAAGATCAAAAACACATTTCATTCTTATTATTTAAAAAGATTTTGACATCATGTAATTTGGTAGTCATAGATACAATGTTGTATGTTGCTATCAGAGATTCTAACATGATGTAATTTGGTAACCAAACTTTTTTTTTTTGGTCAAAAAATCTCCACTAGTAAAAGTAATTTCTTATATGTATTCCAATTAGTTTTTGCTTGATTTGAGTTTGGATTTACAATTCAAAACTGCAAGCCTTACTAATTTGGATTCTTTTAGATTGATCTTCTTTCTGAGGTGATTGTGATGCTAA
The DNA here is from genome assembly GCA_003254905.1 of Nissolia schottii. NCBI lineage: Eukaryota > Viridiplantae > Streptophyta > Magnoliopsida > Fabales > Fabaceae > Nissolia > Nissolia schottii. Next base: position 328,973 of record QANU01071046.1, on the reverse strand, counting down.
TCATTCTGTCTTAAAGGTAACCATAAGATCATTTCAAAGATTAAGACATATTAACTAGGTTAAATACAGACTCAGCACAACAGTCTTGATTAAATTAATCATCTTGTGCAGGCCGCGAGAGTTGATGTGCAAAGGGTCTCCCAAAGTCGAATCAAAGACGACAGATATCTAGGCGGGAATGCAGCAAATCCTCTGAGTGTGGTCATAAGAGATGCAACCGTTCTTAGAAATGTAGACAATCATGAGCAATTTGGTGAGTTACCTTATTAATTCAAATGTTGTTTTCCATTTTTGGTTTATGAGTTAAGTTGCTTGCTTTCTTTAATACTAAATTTAGATTTAGATGGAATAATAGGAGAAGTAGTAAGCAAAGATGATTCAAAAGAATTGATGATAAAAGGTTTAGAAAAATAAGCGTATTGTCATTGAAGTGGAGGACTTGCAGTAAGCAAAACTATAGACCATCATTACTATTAGAATGTGTTTTTAGTGTTGAAAAATTTTTAAATTAAATTTATTTGCTAAGCCTTATGCATAGTTTACTTTTAGCTGAACAATTTTAGATGGCAGGAGATTTGATGATGAATGGACGTTGTATTCAGTTTGAAAATAGCAGATAGCTAATATATAGGCTTGACCTTTTTTCCTGCGTAGCTACTCCTTACATCTAGCATTACAAGTAAAGTCCCCATAAAAGTTGAGTAAACATATGCTGAAAAGGAGTACTACTGTCGTACTCATTGCAGCATAATTTAAGGGTATTTTACATTTTTAAAAGATTTATGAGTGTACTTTAGATTACATAGGCAAAAAAGCTATATATTAGCTTCACATAAAAACACATTGCACATAGAATAGGCTTTTAAAAAGCACGAAATAAATTGGATTTGAAACTCTTCTCGTCTCATGCTCCTGATTAAATTTGCAAAATTAAGATATGATGACAAACATTGTATGAATACTTTATTGTGTGTTAAAGTGTTTCAGAAAAAGTTAAGCTCAAAGTTTTTAATTGAAAAATCATTTCTTGGTTCTTGGCCCAAGTTTATAAGCCCATCACTTTCTGCCAAATGAAAGAAATAAAATTGTAGCAGCCCAAATAACAAGGCTCAACGCGTGGAGAAGCAAAAGAAGCTAGATTTATTATTTTATTTGAAAGAAAAAGAGTCAAAGCATAGAAGGAGTGAAATGACATGATAAGACAAGTGAATATGGGGAAGAGAAATGCATATGCAGCTAACATAAAATGATTTTTTACAAGGAAGTAAAGAAATAATATAAAAAGGGAGAAAAGGAAACGTGACAAAGCTGTCACTCTTTGAAGAAGGAAATAAAGAAATTAAGAGGAAGGAAACATGCTGCAGAAGAAAAATAGGGTGGTGTCAGACTTTTTCTTGGAAAAAGCAAGAAAAGGTAAAAGGAAAGCTTTCTCTTGCACTACAAAATAGGAAGTGAAAAAGAAAAATAAAAAAAGGCATCAACTTTTTTATTTCATAAAACAGAGCAAGAAAGAGATTTAAAGTTGCTTTTACACTGCATTGTCAACAGAAATAGTACAAGGAAAAATGAAAGAAATCTATGACACAACAGATAAAGGAATGCATGAAGAATATGATAAAAAAGAACTTATACGAACCAATGAGATATAGACAACACATCAGATTTTAGCAACGTTTTGAATTTCAAACCTACAACGGTCAGAGAAATCAGCATATAAAAAGAAATGATGTGACCATTCAGAAGGCAGAAAAAGAAGAGCAAAACAGTCTACTATCAAGCTTGCAATATGAAGCATTATTTTATTCTTTTTCTCCTCTCAAGACCTACTTACTCTGAAATCTTCTTGTTCTGATTTACTTTTGTGTGAGAGAAGCATTTTTTTAGAGTCTTTGAGAGTAAAAGAGGCAGAGTATAGAGAGATTTTTGAGAAAAGTCATATTTGTGTATCTCTGTTCTTGAGTGTTTTTCTGTTTGGATTATTTGAGAGTTTTGTTTTGAATTAGTGTTTGTATTTGAAAGCCTTGTGAAAGAAAAGTGATTTAGGTGTTTGAAGAACTGAACGTAGATTCCTAACTCTTAGGAATGGAACTAGTATAAATTCTGTGTGTGGTATTCTCTTCCCTTCACTGTTTACCTTTCTCATCTTTTAAAAGGAACTCTGTTTTTCGTTTGAGAAAAAGAACTTTTTCAAAAAACTTGTCTCCCAGAATACAAGGAGATATCTCCTGAAAGTTTAGGAGATAACTTTTCTAAAGAGAATTTGATTTTTCGAAAACGTATCTACTTAGATTCAACTCCCCTTTTTCTAAACCACATAAAACCATCATATACAAATATAAGCCTGCGAAGGGACCATTTCTTTACTTACAGTGTCTCCCCCCCCCCCCAAAATATGTAAGTGCATCTGAATTTCAATTCCATTATTCGTGGTATTTTGCTGGTCCAAGTAAATTTTTCAGTAAGCTCATACAATTACCATAATTGCAAGTATATGTAATTTGATCGTTATAATTAATTTTTTTATTCCTTTTCAGTTGAAGATAAGGAGATGGCTAATCATTTTGATCTTCTATTAAAGGTTAACCTTGAGCAACTAACATAGAAGTTCAAAGTGTATGTTACTCAGATGTGAGAAGTCTCGAATAAGGACAAAAAGAACCTCAGATACACACTAGAAATGACTTTTGCTGATGAGCAGACCTGATTTTTCATGTTATGATTCATTATATTCAATATTTCAAGCCGTTATTGTGGCTATATTGTTGATATCTAAATTCTTTTCTCAAAATCTATCCATACATCCATGCTAAAAAAATTTGGTAAAGACTTACAAGAGTGTATTGCAAGAGGGAAATTTTTACGTCATCAAGAATTTTATTGTTGGGCCAAACAATGGTAAGATAAAAACTGTAACACTTTAGCTAGCTGCTTATGCTTAAGTCGCAAACAATGCTCACTAGGTTGTTATCTGCTTTGGTTTGGATACTTTTATCCCTTATATTAATCTTTGAAAATATTTCTTAGTAAAAAATATGGACCATTTCAAAATATTTTCCTTTTCTTTACAAGTTTATAAACTATGAGTCATGTGTGTTCAAGAAGATATATGTATAGATACACAAACGGTAGAATCCCAAAAGACTTAGGCGATACATAATTCCTTGGAAAATCATACAAAATATCTCCTGTCATATATATACATACAACTACATGGTGCAGAACATGGCACACATATGAGTAATAATACATAATACAGATAACAAAATACAAAACATAAGCTATCATCCTTCGGCTTCTTTGGAGTCTATTGACGCCATGACCTCCAATTGTCCTGTACTTCCTGCACCGATCCGATGTGTCCTTCATCCTCGTCGCGCTCGCCTAGAACCATAGGGGGTGAAAATGTTGCATTCTCAGTGGGAAACCTTGGTCATCGCAAATCATTTTATTCTCAATTATGATTTCACCGCTCAGGGGGTCTCTAGGTGTCAAAGTTATACTACATCCCTACTAGTTAGTAGTTATTAATATCCATGCTAATCGTGAGCATCTTTATCTATATTACTAGGTGACTAAGGGAATTTACTCTTTCCATTATCTGGGTCTTCTATTCTTTCTCATAGCTCTTAGGGAAACTAGTCCTCATTATAACATACTTTTGAATCTTCTCTTACTTAGCTTGCACATATATTAGCTTACACATAATTCACATACATATGCATGAAAGAATATAGGGTTCTTTTATAATCATCATTCATCTTATAAGTCTTGACTTATAAGCATCATCTTAAAATCATCATTTATCTTATGAGCATCAGCTTGCATCAGCTTATAATCATCTATCCTCCTCCTTTGCAGTTGTGACCAAACCGCTACAACCTACTTTTAACCCCGTATCGTGATGACCAGGCAGTGCTTAACCTGAGTGGTCTTGAGCATAAGTCATCGTTCAATGACCAGAATTACCATTCTCATCAAATAATGGCGAGAGGTCAGACCTTGGACTCGACCAGGAGTTAGACCTTCACTCTCTAGCAGGCCCTTGGAAGCTACCAGAAGTGGTCTCATTCTTTATTAACGCCCTTGGACTCTCTCATCATTTAATATCTCATAAAGCATCAACACATATATGGTCATATATTATTCCTCAATANCCTCTTATGAATAATTAATTAGGAACCAATGACAATTAATCCTTGATCTAGAAACGCCGTATGCAGGATATTGCTTTTTATCATTGTTAATTTACTTTTATCTTGCTTTCTTTTTATTTTTATTCATCAATCCAAACCCCCCTTTTTAATTGCAATTTTAATTGGTTCTAATAGCTTCCTTGTGAGACGACCTAGGTTAGCCCCCTTTACTACGTTTTTGGGGTTAATTTAGTTTTCTAAATTATTATTTGATCTCTCACTGAAATTAACGACGTTTTGGTGTGTGTCAGGGCTCAAGACTTGGCCTTAAGGTTTTTGATAGTTCTAAACCCATATTTTCTGAAAATCAACCCAGTTTTTCAGATCCTAATTTTGAAATTCCATTTTTGCCCTTGTTTACCCAAAAACGTCGTTTCTGTTGATTTTGCTGAGGAATTCGTCGGGGACTCCAAAAGTCACAAAACTTAACATCCCCGCTCAATTTTTTGTGTAGATTTCAGAAATAATATTATTTTTTCATGATAAAATCCCCAGCATACAGTTTCAGTTCAAAACGTGTTATGCTCCTATTCCAAGCTTAAGTCTACCTAAATTCTGACAGAATCACAGATAACACCAGTAGTTTCCAGACGAATATCAACAACATATATACAGTCATAGTCACATATAAAACATCCTAACATCATACATCATCTAGCATAAAATCACATAGACAGTGGAGAGGTCGGTTTACCCACTTGTACAGTTACTACAAAGAACTCATGAAATCGGTGCAGAATCCTACCTTGCTCGGTTGCTTCCAAGCTCTTGCTTTGTGATAGATGTATAAGAGGTTTCTCTAAGAACCTAAGAGAAATTTATGAGGTTAAGGTTAGGAAAACTTGAGCTAGGTTTTGTGTAGTGAAGTCTCTGTGGTAGTGTTCTGATAGGGTAACGACTGAGTGTGTAAACGGGCAGAGCTTTGGCAATGTTTCTTCCATGGCATTCTTTGAAGCATACATGGGGTATTTATAGGGCAAGGAGCTCGAAATTTTCTTCCAATAATTCTCTCGGGACAATTTTCCATTTTTCCCTTTTGATGACATAAGCCATGATGTCACGTGGTGAGTCATTAGCCTAATCACCATGCTTAGTCATCTAAGCATGATTAGGTTTGAATCTTGACTTGCTAAGTGGAGCAATTATGGCCATGTGTTTCTTGTGTCTCTTGGCCGAATTTGTGGCCAAGAATTTTAGGGCCAAATACTGATCAATTTTGATCAGGTTTGGTCGTTACCGGTTTAGGTATTTCACCTACGGGTTTCTAAAAATATTCCATTCATATTCTTATGATCTACAAATTTTCCTAATGAAGAATTTGAGTTAGTATAAGGTATTTGTGAACTTTCTTCCGTAACAGTATATTTTACAGATATCTTAGATACACCATTGAATTTATTCTAATGTCTGCAGAATTTTCCAAAAATCGTATACAATTTCTTCTATGGACATTTTTAACACAAAACTTCGTGTGAGAGCTTGTTCCCCTATTTAATTCATGAAATCTTTACTAAGAAAAAAAGCGGGATGTTACAAAAATTGTTAAGCACAAATACAAGGTAAATTTCTTATAAGAACAAACGTGGTTGTTGTCAATGAGCCACAACTAAGTTCTTTTTTAATGTACATAAATTGAGGCTTTACCAAGTAATTGAATAATTTTGACATACCAGTGGTTTTTGTGGGACTCGTGTGATATATTACTAATTCAACAATAGATCAAGTTTAATAAATTAAGTAGTATAATTTTCACTCCACCAATGCACAAATTCGTAAGTTATAGCAATTTTATACCTTCCAACCTTGGCATTGTACAAGATTCTCACATATTGGATTATAGGTGGTTAACCTTCATATACTTAATAGAATTCTAATAGAATCAACTTGATCTAACTGTTGCCTTAATTAGAACATGTTTAAAAGCATTATGGTTGACTAGCAAAATTCACAAATGATGTTGCTATTGCGATGATGCCATACCTATATACGCCATCATTGAAAGAGTACATTGAAATATGTAATTTCTAACTTACTCCATAAAGCTCTTAAACTGCTATAGCAATTGTCATATCGTTAACCTTTTTATCTTTGTGAGATAACAAAGAAAAATGACCATGACGCTGCAATAATGTTAAGCAAAGGTTAATAATACCTATACCTATATAGATAGAAAGACCAAAGTGATTTTACATCATTGATATGACAAAAACTTATAAAATTATTGTGTGATGTTTGATGTGTAAAGGGTTGCATAACCAAACATGAAAATACATAGGCAATCATAAGTGCTTAGTACATAGCTGTTATCAGTAGAAAGGCTGCTATTTTTCAAAAGCAGTAGCCGTTAGATTTCAAAAGATATTACAATGGACATTTTTCCCCTTAAATTAGGATCTACCAATTTAAACTTGCATATAACCAAAAGAACAAGATACCTCCTGCTTATTGAAAGTAGCATAAAAAAAAATGAATGGTTTCAACTAACGAATAAATGACATATTTCCTTTGAGCTTAATTAATCATATCAGCAGTCCATTGTTAAGCATGAAGCACACTTTTCAGTATCCACGACCACGGGTTAACGTGTAAGACTCAAGGTGGCATTTCATTACAAAGTTTTAATTTGTTCTTGCTCAATATTCTTTATAAACTTGTCTGATTTAAACATCTATCTGTGGGAAGATATTTGTGGGAGTTGGATTATCCTTTGGGTTTACTACCTCCACAGAAAAACCGGATACTCAAATTGGGAGTTGGAAAAGGTATCTTTATATCTATATCACTTTTAGTTAACATTCAGTATTTACTACATATTCACAAGCTGATATTATATATATCTCTATTATCTAGATCTATCTGACATGTTACCTTACAATTACATGTTCCAAGCTGCACTCAGTATTAATTTATATTACAAGATTTTTATTTAATACATAGATAGAATTGTAGTGTGAATTATAAGTCACAAAATAGACCTTTGGCTACCAGCACTAGTTTTCAAGGATCGATCAGGATGGATCAGTAGTAAGAACTACATTTATACCAATCCTACAAGGTAGGTTTTACTATACATCCCTTTTTAGCTCTCTCCCTATATATGCTTTCCAATTCTTTGGTTTTACTGCTGCTAAAAAAGTCCTGTAATTAATTGTAGGGGAATACAATATACATACTTGAGGTGTAAGAACGACGCTATTGTAAGCCTCTTACAAAAAAGTCCTTTGTGAACGACGCTATTGTAATATATAGGCTCTTATCAATAGTTTATTAATGACTTTGTTGAATGCATATTTTGTTGTTTACATATCTTAATTGTTCGAATTTGTGATTGTTTATTTACTACGTATTCTTGATGTGGCAATGAGTATTTTCTGCTGAATGAGTACTATTGCTTGAGATAATTACAGGCTAAGAAAATATAGTTGTATTGGAAATTAATACACACAATGCTAAATAATAAATATGATCTACTAATATAAATAGATTGGCTTATATTCAGTTCAATCCACAACAATGACCTCTTATTTATATATGATTCTAAATGTTTACGAAAACAATATAAGTTTGAAGTACTACATATGTGTGTTTAGAACCTAGTTTCACTTTACAGGGTAAAGAGTCCAGAATACAAAATAACACATGGTTTAATTACAACGAGAAGAGACAAAATTTATGTTAAAATATAAAATTATTTTAATCAATAGTAAAAAATCACAATTGACAACATCTTAACGCATAATGATGTGATCTTAACATACAACATTTCTAGCATAAAAATATGCACACGCAAATCTTAGTATGTCATATCTATTTAATGTCTAGGGTTGATTTTAAGAATATTTCCCTTCTTAATATGCATATTCGATCCCATGAATGGAAGCTTCGAAGCAATTCAATAATTAATATATGGTTCATAAGAAATGTGCTTAATTTGTTGGAATTCTTTGTCACACTTAATTGGAACTTATAAGAGTGTTTCCACTATAACCTGATCTTTTGAAACCGTTTTCATGGCTTCTTTGGACAACATGGGTCCATGGCCATGATTAAAGTTTTTACATGTGAATAACGTGTGCTCTACAATTGCTGATGAAAGCACATAAGTTGAATGCTCAACCGTAAATCATATTATATCTTAACCCAAATTTTATAAAACATTAAATGAAAAACCACAAATTAAACACTACTTTTAACTAAAAGCTTTAAGACATTAAATTATACGTCCTCCTAAATATAATTATTTTAATTAAATTTATTCTTAACAAATACGAGACTTTTTATATTCACGCTTAAAATCACAAAAATTACATCATTACACATGGGTGGTGCTTTCTCATTACATCAAAATAGGAATGGTCTAACAAAGGCTCCATCTTGTAACAGAAAATTCCCAACTCCACATCTCTCTTAACCACTTTCATTCATTGTGCAACAATACTACTTTTTCTCTATAAACCAGGGCTTAATTTATCCACAGCCACCTTTTACAGTTTTCCATGTTCACATTTCGCTACACGTTAGTGTATTTCGCATTCCTTGTCCACTTTCCTTTCATTATTTTCCTGGAAGCGCCATCTCTTTTCATTACCAAAATGTCTTCATCATTGCGATAAAGAAAAAGCATCACATTTGATTGATCCTTATTTTTTCAAAATAAATTGGAAAAAAATAGTCAGCTACCCATCCGGTCAGCATACGTTGAGCTTTTCACCGCATCCCCCCCCCCCCCGCTAGTTAGAATCTTTATTTATTTTTTAATACAAATGACTAATTTTCTCGCAATAATTGAACTTATATAAAATGATAAACTATTAATCACAATATGTGTTTTCATTCGCATGAGTGAGAATCAAATTCACACAGCATAATCTAAAAACAAGATGAGGTACAACCGTGTCACCTCATGGTTGAATTACTATCTAGAGTCTAAAAAGTAATTGACTTGGTAAAGCAATATTTGTAATTATCTATTCCGATGCATTAATTTGTTGCATATGTCTTATTGAGAATGAATTTCTAAAAATAAACTAAATTATTTTTTGATAACATGAACTAATTTATTTACTTAAAAATATCTAAATTAATTCATAAAGAGTTTGTACATAGGTTGAAAATCCACTGAGACCCCCTGCAAATATTGATAAGTACACCAATTTTACATGTATTGTACAACCATTAAAATAAATTATATGGAGTGGAGCTGATCAATTATATTTTAACTGTCTCACTTTTTCTTCACGCCCACAAACATATAGAATGTGTGTATCACACTCTCATTCAAACTTTTTGCGCTCTCTTACTCCCACATTCTTGCTCATGCTACGCACTTCACATTCTCTCTCTCACAACGATTCTCACTCAAATAATGGTCTCTCACCAAACCCTTATCAAAGAATGCTACTACACAAACTTTTACATTTATGCACAAACTTTTAAGAGAAACAAGCGCAAACTTTATCAAACTCATACACAAACTTTTACACCCATATACACAAACATTTAAAACAACTTTCAAATACTTAAGGTGATCTACGTATTTTTGAACCATAGAACAAAAACAAAGAAGAGAAAAATCTAACTCGTGAAAACTCAACCGAAACACAGAAATAGTTTACTCGAGTAGTAGTAGTAAAACTTCCAATCTTAATCTTTACATAGTGACATCCTGTTTAAAGAGGTAATTAATAAAGTTAGAATAAAAACTTATTTTATCCAATTTTAGGATTTAGTTTTAGTTTATTTCATTTTATTCTTAGCTTCTAGTTCTAGGTTTATTTTTTTCTATATCTTATAGTTCATCTTTTATTGGCCACATACAGCCATGGACGTCTTGGAGAAAAGCATTAATCATAATATTTGCACTTAATTCACTAAATTAACCTCTCCTAGCACTTCTTTCTTTAGGGCATACATGAATACAATCATGAAGAAATTACCATATTGAGCGCTATAGACTTACAGAATTTTTCTAGCTAATGGTAATAATAATTTGTTACACTTCAACCCTACCAAAAACATACGCACACTACATGCTTATCCACATTGTGTTACACCAAAATCACAAGTCCATTAATTTTATGCAAGAAATGTTCGTCACACTTTCTATTTACTGCTTCAGTATTAGCATCACATTGTTCATCACACCGTCCAAATATTTTTTAAACAAATTAAAAAATCCATTTTTTTATCAAAAATTTTTATGGGAAGGAGTCGAGACGAGAGATGAGTGAAAGATGTGAGTTTTTTTAGTGCTTATTTTTAACTTTTAGGGTTAGGATTTTTTTATTTTAGGGTTGAAAATATTTAATATATAATAATATATAAATATATAGGCAGTTAATCGGGTGGGTCAAGTTTGATGGATCCAAAAAATTTAAATCCGCCACCTGCCCGTGTGTTGTACTTTTTTTTTGAGTCATCTAACTCATTGATTTACCAACTGACTCGACTCGACTCGTATAAATTGGATCGGACAATTTTAACGGTTTTCGTGGGTCAACCCAATCTGTGACCAACCTTAATACATACTACTCAAACCTCTCACCTTTAAATTAGTTTAAATTTAAATTCTTTAAAATGTGATTTTAGAAGAAAAAGTGAATGTTCACATTCTTATATCATTAACTTGAGATTTATATACACATTCACTTTATTAATTTAAAGATAAAAACTCTCAATTTTTTCTTTTAAAGTAAGATCATCACACTTTATATAGCATAATTTTCAATTGATTTAATTTTTTTCAGTAAAGTAACACTATCTTGTTTCCCCAATTATTTATATTCCTACTATTGCCCTACACGTTTTCCAAATCATATAGTATATATACATGTGCTTATATTACAACCCCAAAACATTGAAGCCTAATAGACACACACACCCCTACACTCTCTCAAAACAACATGAGATCCATTATGCACTCATTTCAATACCTTTCTTTCTTCTTTCTAATAATCCCAATTTGTGTTTTATCTCTCAATATTCCAAGGTTAGGAACTTTTAGGAGAACAATTAAGGAACACCAACCTCAAACCGTGTCTTCCCTAAAACCTCATCATGAAGAACTCAAGACATTTTATTACACACAAAGGCTTGATCACTTCAATTATAGGCCTGATAGCTACACCACTTTCCAACAAAGGTATATGATAGATTTCAAGTTCTGGGGTGGTGCCAAATCAAGTGCACCAATCTTTGCATACCTTGGTGCTGAAGCTCCTGTGGATGATGATATATACTATGTTGGGTTTCTTAGAGATAACGCTGCTCAGTTCAATGCCCTTGTTGTTTATATTGAGGTAAGATATTGCAGCATAAAACTCAACAATATTAAATTCATTCAAGGGCAAAGAAAAATGTCAAAAAATTCGCCAAAATTTACTTTTCAGAATGATTTAGAAATCACTTCTCCCCAAATTTTGTTACCTTCTTTATCGATCCCACCAATCACTTGTGATCACAGAAAGGATAAGGATTACATATTTGGTATTGGTTTAATATTTTAATTCTTTTTAAATACTTATTTTTCCATATTTGTAATTAATTTTTAAAAATTAATGATTTTTATCTGCTAGAATAATGCGGGCATAATTATTGATTTTCGGATGAATAAATGAATCAAGTTATTTCAATATTACAATATTTAACAACTACTATATCAAAGATGCATGATGAGAAACTACTAGTTAGTTGTTAATAACATGTTATTATATGAATGATGATGTTAATTACAGCATAGATATTATGGGAAATCAATACCATTTGGGTCAATGAAAGAAGCAATGAGAAATGCAAGTACTCGTGGCTACTTCAACTCAGCACAAGCAATAGCAGACTATGCTGCTGTCCTCTTACACATCAAGCAAAGTTTGTCTGCTCAAAATTCTCCCATAATCGTTATTGGAGGCTCTTATGGTGGAAGTAAGTAAACTAGTACAATATATCTTATAATTATTACTCCCTCAATTACTTATATGCGATTTTTAAATACATTTTTAAATTTAAATATATGTCAATTAGGGACTTCAGTAAATTCACATGTTTTTTTTTTTACCATATATATGCTTAATTCTGATGTACTAATAGTTTATTCAATTAATTAACTATCTTCCTTAATTATAATTAATTATTATGCAGTGCTTGCATCATGGTTCCGTCTAAAGTATCCCCACATTGCACTTGGTGCTCTTGCTTCATCAGCACCAATTCTTTACTTCAATGGTGTCGCCCCACAAGCTGGATACTATTATATTGTAACCAAAGACTACAGAGTATATCTACTCATTAATCCACACGCCAATCTTTTTTAATCAAAAAGAATAATAATTTTTTTTTGAATTAAATTAGACCCTTTAATATAAAGAACTTATTGAAACTGATGCATTATAATGCGTGCGTGGTCCAGGAAACTAGTGAGAGCTGCTACCAAACTATACGTAAATCATGGTCTGAAATTGATAGAGTTGCTAAGATGCCTAATGGTCTTTCAATTCTCAGCAAGAGATTCAAAACTTGCAAGTAAGCATAAACATTAATTTTCGAGTTTGTGTCATGTAAATTCATTAGGGCAAGATAGTTTGTCAACTGTCTCATTTGTTATTAAATGAGATTTAATGGGCCCACACTCTAATCAAATCTCATTTCATGATAAATACTTAAATAGAGTATGAGTCGATATAATATTTTAATTTTTTTCATCATATTTTTAGAACACATTTAATGTAAGCTCCTGAAGCACATTTAATATGTGTCTTAAGTGCATGCAATAAATGTCTCTAATACATTTGTTATTTCTCTTCATTATGTGCAGAACTCTTGTTCACTCATATAAAAGTTGATTTAATGAATTGATTAAAATATGTTTTTCATTTTCATATTTTAGGAAATTGAGCAAAAGTTTTGAGCTTAAGGACTACCTGGACTCGTTGTACACTGATGCAGCTCAGTATAATCACCCTCCTCAGTACCCAGTTAAGGTCATATGTGAAGCTATTGATGCAGCAGCTAAGAAAACCGATGTTCTTGGTCAAATATTTGAAGGTGTTGTTGCTTATATGCAAAATCAGTCATGCTATGACATGAATGAATACAATTATCCAACTGAAACTAACATTGGATGGAGATGGCAGGTAAATTAAATTAATGTTATGGACTTATGGTATAATAATAATTAATTAAAAGTCACATCTTAGTCTTGAATATACCCTTTTGTGAAAAGAAAAATCTCTTGCAAACGGGAAATTATTATATGCTCGTAGAGCACGTTCAATGTATGTTTTATGAACATTATAATTCATTAGTTTCAATGTATAGTATTTAAAAATAATATAATAATAAACAAAGAATTAATAGTTCATAAATAATATTCTTAGAATACACATTAAGAGATAAAAACAACCCATTTTAATTTATGTGTCAAATAGTGAATAAATTTTCTCGTTCCAAAACCAATTAAGAATTTCTCTATCATTTCTACCTACAATTTGAAATATTCTAACTTTGTTAATTAAACAGACATGCAGTGAGATGGTTATGCCAATAGGTCATGATAGGAACGCTTCAATGTTCCCACCAGCACCTTTCAATTTGAAGATTTTTGTTGATGAGTGTGAGAGCTTATATGGTGTCCTTCCTCAGCCCCATTGGGTGACCACATATTATGGGGGTCCTGTGCGTATTTTCTTATTATATTATGCTTCATGAAATATGTAGTTCCCACACACATATTAATATTCCTAATTTAATTTATTATTTTTTATGATAGTGTTATATAAAATATTAATGCTTTGTATTTGCACATTCACACAATGCAGGATTTGAAATTGATTCTCCATAGGTTTGCTAGCAACATCATCTTCTCCAATGGATTGAGAGATCCATACAGCTCTGGCGGGTAAAACAATTACAAAAAACAAAACGATTTATTTTATTTTAATAAAAAAAAAACATTTGTCGTTCTTTTTAATTATTTTCAAGTTTTGTCGACCAGTTTTTGATATATTTTTTTTCCTCCCTTTTTGTTCTCAATGGAACACAGGGTGCTGGAGACTATATCAGATAGTGTTATTGCTGTTTCCACTGTAAATGGTACATATACTTCATGTCTAATATACATTGTATATACATTCACGTCAAAAAAAAAATTATATATACATGAGAAATTCTCATACGTTCTCCTAAGAAAAAGGTTTTATTCTATATCATTCATCGTCTCACAAATCAATTTTATGAGTCATCACTTTCTATGATTTTAGCAAGGCATTACCTATCTTGCCAAGTTTCGTTTTATCCCAGTGACTTGAGAATCTATGTAATAGTGATCTTTGTGTTACCTATTACATTTTTCGGTGAAATAAAATTGGTGAAGCTACTTAATGAAAAAAGAAAGTGATAAATAATGGCATAGAACAAAACTTTTTTCTTGCTCTCGGGGTATTTAAGAATTGTTCGTATATACATATGTACTTGACTTCACGCGTTAAAATGCTACAATTTAGTTGTCGTGTGAATTGTCAATATAAAATATTTTATATTGACATTTAATCAAATCTTGTTACATATGATAACATGCATGTTTAACTTTCATATTCACTGTTTTATAAGTGATGCATATGAAAACATTTGATTGGATGATAGTAAATGTATAACACTTAAACTTAAAATGTTAATGCATTTTAATTAGTTAAACCTAGTATTTATTTATTTATTATATGACAATTGCAGGGTCTCATTGCCTGGACATACTGTCAAAAAAACCAAGTGATCCTGAATGGTTGGTCACACAGAGAAACAATGAGGTGAACATAATCAAAGGGTGGATTGCAGAGTACCAAGCTGATGTAATAGCACTAACTAAAGCCCCAAAATTCGATTACTACTGAAGGAATAAGGGGATTAACCTAGATAATGAGGTGCTTAGTGTTCCACTAATTATATATGTAGTAATTAAGATTATGCTCAAACAGTTTGTGCTGCAATATATAGTACTTAATTATATATAGCATAATGTTTGGGCTTAGTGATGAAGCGCCTGTTCCATATATATAAATTAATATGAATAATATAATACAGATAATGGAACGTATTATAATGATTTGGACCTTAATATTTCTTACGTGGAATCCACAAATACGTGCAGCGAATATGGGGCAATTAGAAAAAGTAATTAATTTTAATTAGTGAGTGATGGAGGAGGGAACAAAACTCAATTATGCTTCCTGGCAGCAAGCACTAGGTACTAATGAACATGCCACCTCTTATGACGACCACCTTTATCTGTTTGTTTGTGTTTTGTCTGTGGCTGTGAGAGACATGATTAAGGCATTATTATTATTTATTACCTTATTGGCCAATAATATCGTGCACAATTTCCAAAACACATAGGTGGTTGATTACGTAATAATTGATACTAACATGTACTGTAATTAAAACTTCATGTTGTAGAGTTTGTTCACTGTTGACAGAGGCATGATGATTTCAGTAAGTTATAACTCAAGTAATACCTCATATGGTCCTAAGTGACTAAAGTGATGAGCTTAGAATCAATTAAGAGTTCAATTTTACTAGCTAAAGAAATGTGTGATTCGTGGAATCTTTTTTATTTCTGAGAATAATATTTTTAAAACTGTTATTTCTAAGAAAAACTTTTACAAAAATATGTTTTGAAGACATTTGGTTGCAATTGAACTCTTAATAACATTCTCGGGATTACAATATATTTTTTCAAAAATACCCATGATAAAAGGATGTGTGTAGGTGGTGATCCGGCAGTGGTCCATCGTTTTTCGATGGTGGTCCATCGTTGTCTAACGTCCGTTTGTCACCGGTCGTTGGTGGTCTGTCGTCAGTCGTTGGTGGTATGTCGTCGTTCAGTGGTGGTTCGTCGCTGCCTGATGGTGGTCAGTCACCGCCTGACAATGGTCTAGCGTCGACCCACGGTGGTCTAACGTCGACCCGTGGTGGTCCAGCGTCAACAGATGGTCGTCCGACAAATGGTGGTCTAACGTTGATTGACGATGGTTCGCTGGTGTTTGACAGTGGGCGATTGGCGATGGTTGATCGGGTGGTGTATGCTAAGGGTGTACAAAGATTAGGGGGCAATTTAATCTTTTCATGTTTCAAACACATTCAAATCCCATGGAAATTCAACAATCCCATGAGAGAGGTAATAATGAAAATGAGACAATTTTCATTTATGAGATTGCAAGTTATTCGAAAATATTTTTTAAAACTTTGAACCAAACACAAAAAATATTACATTCATATGACCACATTCTAAAAAAATGTGAAAAGATTCTACCAATCACACGTTTCATTTCAGTTCAATGTAAAAAAAATAAAAATAAAGACATTATGATTCCCAAGAATAGTGACATCATGCACTCTGTGAGATGATGGTGTTTAGGGCTGTCAAAACGGGCAGACCCGTCCGTTTATGGTCCGCGAGCCTAAACGGGCGCCCGCTAGCCCGTTTATTTTTTTTTAAAAAAATTAAAAAAATTATAAAAAATTATAAAAAATTATTTGAAATTTTTTTTTAAAAAATTCACAAGCTCACGGGCCGGTCCACGGGCCAAATGGGCCAGGCCTAAACGGGCGGGCTTAAATGGGCCGGTTCAATTTTTTTTCAAATTTTTGCAGGCCTATTTTTTGCATGTAAAGTCCATCAATTTAACCGGATAAACGGATCGGGCCCATTTTGACAGCCCTAATAGTGTTGATGCACGATTTAAGAAAAATATGTTAGTTTAGTTTAGATTTGATTTTTTAAGACATGCTTTCTGGACTCAAAATTGTGGTAAGCAGAAAGCAAAAAAAAAAAAAGAGAAGCAAGTGAATTTATCCCTATTTATACACAATTAGTGTAAAAGAATTTTATACATTCATCTTAAAACTATGTGACGTATAAACTTTTATAAATATACATAAGTCAACATCATAAATTAAGCTCTTAAGAGGACTTGATTTGTTTAATTTTTTGAACACTATTTTGTAAAATAAAAAGATATTAATTATAATTTCTTTCATATCATAGAAAAAATTAAATTAAGTATTAAAATGATATAATATTTATTTTATTTCATTTATATATATATATATATATATATCATAGCAATATTATTATTCCCCACAAATAAAACAGAAAAAAATTAAATGACTCTTATGATATTTTTAAATATTTAAATTATTTTTGAATTAATTTATTTTGTATTAAAGAAAACTTTTAACCAAATTTTTTAAATATATATTTTACTCACAATTATATAAAACTACTAAATAATATAATTAACATATACATTAAATACTCCTTTTGTTTGAATCTACTTGTTTAGTTTTTTTATTATTTAAGCTTTAGATAACGTAATATTTTTTTTAATAATATCGTTTATATTAATAACTACAAGCAATTCTAGCAAAGAAAAATATCATAGTATTAAATTCATTAATAAAAGTAATCTTATTGATTTAAAGAATTTGTGCTAGTAATAAGAATATTTATTTTTTCCTATAAAAAAATAATATTTATTTATTTATACTTAATTTTTGGGCTAATCCTTATTACACAAAAAACATCAAGCTCAGCACTCTTGCGAACGCGATTTCGAGAACCCATTGCTCTTGGAACCTCTCTTCTTGGCTTCTTGCTCCACCGGTATGCTCTTTCTCGATTTCTTCACTTTGTCTCGATTGTTTTGGTGGGTGGGTTTGGATTTAGGGTTTAGGGTTCAATTATTTGAGGGGTTGAAGGATTCGTGACGGGTGTGACAGTATGAGTATTTTTTTTCACGCTTGCATGTTTGTCAAAATTCCCAAACAGAGAAAATGCTTTCCCAATTTTGCCGTGTGTATGTGGTAAACAGAGAACTCAATATAGGGTGGTATTTGCTGCCAGTTAATAGTTAATTCCATTCATTCACAATACTTATATTTATGGATAGTTAGATAATAGATGCAGTCATAGATGAGAAAGCACAACTGGTTTGAAATCTGTACACTAGATAGTACAAATGAGTGTATGAAACATTGTGAGTTGGGGATAGCGAAGGGGCGATGCTATGCTGTGACCTGATCTAGGCAAAGAAAGAGGGCCAGTTCGATCCCTGTTTGCGTGGAACTAACTATCAGCTCTTGAGGTGTGCCGTGGCCCGGCGTTGCTCTGGAATCTTCACTTGGTGCTTGACTGGCTTTTGCTGCCTTTATGCTCTATTATGTGGATTAGCATTGAGCAAATGACATGCCATCGGAAAAGAAAGTGCTGGATTTGTTGTACTTGTTTCAAAGTTTAGAAATTTTGCTGGCATTATGAGATTATGTTTAGGGTGTGTGCAACAAAACAAAAAAAGAAAAAGAAGAAGAAGAAAGGAAAGGGAGTCCCGTTATCAAAACTCTAACGTAAACAGAGACATAGAAGTAGTTATTGATAAGAAATGGCATAAAAATTGAGGCAATTTAAGCAGGAATGTGTAAGAACTGGTATCAATTAACAACTGCTTGCTGTAATTAGTGGAATTTTATTGAAAATAACAGGAATTCCAGTGGGAATTTACCTGTGCAGAACTACAATCAGTGGCCAATAGGCTGCGGAATTAATGAAATAAAATAGAACAATAATCCTAGGAATTGATGGGTCCCCTTAGTTCTGTCTAAAATTTAGAATACCCGGCCTCTTCCCCCAGGATCTCTCATATACTAGAGAGAGAATCAAGGCTAGAGATCTTCTCTTCCTACTTTAGTGCAACTAATTTATTTCCCCCTGATTTGTCTAACAAATCAGGTGTAACTGCTAAACAAATCAGATTCATTTCTGATTTAATTATTCTCCTAATCCTCTCTTTCCTTTTCTGGAATAATGGAATGGAAAAGGAATGATTCCCTTCCCCTTTCTATTAGGAACCGAATCAGTTACAGCAGTAGCTGGCTGATCTGTAACAGAATGATTTTTTTTAGGTTGCCTGCCTGGTATCCAAGGCTTAGCCTTGACTAATCCGGGTCGACTCGGGTCGCGCACCTGGCTATGACGGGTGAGTCTCCCAGTGGGGATAACTGCGTACATAAGGTCTCGAACTCGGGACCTTGCTTAAGCGATACCAAGGCGCTTATCACTTGGACCAACCCTCGTTGGTTATGTAACAGAATGATTTTAATATCACTAACTCATTACAGCCGCCTATGAAAAAGCATGCTAACTATATGCCAACCTGGAAAACCCTTTTAGAGTGCTAGAACAGAACAAAATTACATTTCCCTTAACCAAAATGTTGGCTACAAAGTATACACGGGTTCACTTATGGTTCATTTAAAATGACAAATGTTCATTGATTCATTTTTTCTGAATTCATTGTCTTATTTAGTGCACAAGACACTCTTTATGCAGTATATCTTAGTAAATCTGTCATCTTTGTTTATTGTTTATTTCCTTTAATCTAATAAACCATGGAGTACTTGATGGTAATATAGATATATATTTTGTTATACTCATGAGTCATCAGTCCATTTTTAGCTTTCATAAGTGATTCTTGTCATACTAACAATGTGATTCCATGTTTGATGAGCACTACTGAATGATATTCCAAACTTACAATTAATATTACTGTTTAGCGTGTTATGGAGTAATGAGAACTAGAGTTTCAATCCAAATATGTTTGTGCTCTGCTAAGAGACCAAACCAATGTGTGTTTAATTTTAAACTTTATATAAAATTATTTTTTTAAAACATTTTGATTTATTAAAATCAAACAAACCAAACATATTTCTAAAAGTATCATTTTCTGTAAACAGGAAACACAAAATCCAAACAAACATGTTTCCTAAGATTTGAAAATCTGAAAACTAAAACTTCTTCCAAAAAATGAAATCAGAAGGTGAAAATAGAAAACTTTTTATGAAACCAAACAAACCCTTACCGTTGTTGTAGTGATTTTCGGTTTCCTCGCTCATTCACTTTCGTATACCTCAACCCTCATTCTCTTTGATATATGTTCTTGAATTGGTTCAATTTGATATTTAAAATAATCTGCATTTGCATTGGCATTGTTGTTCAGCTTTTCCAATTTATTGTGTAGGCTGAGTTAGGTATGGCAGAAGAAGGCAATTGAAGGGAGGTGAGATGGAAAATCCACACTCTGTGAACAGTCCAAGAAGAATCCTAAGCGTCTCAAAATGGCAGAGGGCCACTGTGTCCTTTATTGATCCTGATGAAAAAATTCTGGCTTTGGATTGTCTGGGGAGCATGGCCCTAAGCCTTCTGAAGTTTATGGTTTTGTGGGATCTATAACCACTGTTGTTGCCTTAGGTCTTTTCTTCTATCATGCTTTTCACTTTTTTCCATGTGCTTTTTACTTTTTGTAGAGTAGATACTTGTGTAAAACATGACATTACATAAGTTAAGCAGAATTAGTTGTTATTTCATAACCATTCTTAAAGCAAGGTTTTCTAATGCAGCATGTGTGGAGATTCACTCTTTTTCTCATACCATGGATTATGTTTCTGGAGAGTCTTTGTATTGCTTGTAACTTAAATCTTTTGATTTAGAGTAAAAACAAGTAGAAGTAGGGTTCATCTCGAAGCGACATTCTATCAAACTTATTTAGTGTTCAGTTGCTTTTGTTGGCTGCAGCCACAATCATAATGAATTTTTATTCACTTCAATAGAATCACTAATTTTTTATTTGTCATTATTTAGTTTTGATTTCTTTTATTTTACTTTGCGAATAGTTGTTTTCTTGATATGGGCATATGTTCCAGAGTTGTGGCTACAATCTGTTGGCATCTCTTACTACCCTAGCAGGTTAGACAGCTTGACTCCTGTTATTATTTGAAGCTTTCGCAATTATCAGAGTCCTCTACCATATGTAATTCTATGGTGCATCTATCTAATAATTTTCATTGAGAAATCTCTAAGAAGTATTCTGAGATTTGAGGTTGTACAAATGTATATTCAATTAAGGTGCATAAAACAAGTGTATTGAGCTCTTCCATTGAGCTGTTAAATGAAGAAGAACTTCGATTTGGGGGAGGGAAAGGGAGCGAGTGACGAGTCACGAGTGAACCCAACCTGTTTTCTTTCAAGGGTGCTTAGTAATGAAAATATGTGGATAGGGATTGTAAATCAGCTGTATGTGGAAAAAGGATGTACAAAATGCTAGCAGCTCCTGCTTTCTTGATATTGGGCTGGGTAAATCAACTAAAATATATGGAAAAATATTCCAAATTCAGCTGTTATCATGAAACGATGAAAATCTTAAGCAACTTTTGCTTTTCAGATATTGGGCTCTGGCGGTACCAACTTATCTGATGGTGACCATTGTATTAATGCTGGGACTTTACATTGGCCTTAACTTCATTTCAACTCCTTCTCATGCATCTATAAACACAGTTTTTGGTGAGTTTGATGCTGATTTCTTTAGTGGTTAATTTTTCGTAAGCATGTGATATTTCTAGATTACCTTCTAAGCTTCTTGCACTGGCGAATACTTTTAAGAGTGTATTTTTCTGCATAATCTAAGTAAAGTCATCTTGGAAATGGAGAATTTCATTTGGAATTTTCTTTTTGGAAGGCTATGACGTCAAGATATAATGCATTAAATCTGAAGTTTTCAGTGATTGATATCAACCTCTCTTTGTCCAGATGAATTCAGTAGGGATCCTTTGAGTCCTGATTGTTCTCAAGAGGGAGATGAGAAACCTATTGAGCCTATGTCAGATATCGGCATCGACAGAATCAATGAGATCATGTTTAATAATGCAACCTAACAACCATACCTGTCTCCAATGTTTTGTTGAGAATGGTTACTAATCTGAACGCATGCTGCTAATTTGGTTTGAGAGGTTATCTATCTCTTAGACGTGAAATTGATTGAGCTGCTAATTTGCAATATGTGAGTAGAAGATTGTGCATAGCTTTTTACCCCTATATGGAGGGAGGCTTGATCACGTGACCACCTTTAATCTAAGTTGGGGTAACCCTATATATGCTCATGTTATGAGGCTCTCTGCGCTTCCGGTACTAATTATTCAACGGGGATTTCCATTTACTACAAATTCTATGTAATTCCCTCTTAAATAGCATGCCCTCCTTTCACTTGATGAGGGATTTCAACAAGCTACAAAATCATTGTTGAGCCTTACATATGAAGAAACATGCAAGTATTGTTGTCAATAGAAAGAACATTTTACTTGATTGGGGCATTGTGTTAGAACTGTTACCTCGACCATTGTACCAGAAAAGAACTGTTACCTCTATATGGGAGACTGAGTATTCTGCATTTTGATTATTTGGAGTTTTTGAGTACATTCATTGAGTTTTCTTGCAAATATTGTTTTATTTTATCATTCGTAATATAAAATTATTATTTAACAGTAAGAAGTAACACCTGAAAGTAATGCAGTTGTGTATTAAGTGAAAATGGTAAGGACAACTAGGTAATATTGTAAACGGTATTGATAGTGAATCCAAAATCGAGTGCATATGAAAAAAGTTCAAGTGGAGGCTCTTATTTTCATAATTTGATTCGGAAAAGGTTGAGGTGGGCCAATCATTGCACTATGATCTACTGGGGGTTAGGTTGAGGCATGTCTTCTTGGAGAGTTGGCAAATAGACTTATAAATGATCTATCAAAATGGTTTTTACATTGAGGTTGAGAATTGAATTTGAGTCCTTAGAGTTATGTTAATGTATGTTTTTAAATTTTTTCATTAAAATGGATTTTACATTGAGGTTGATAATTGAATTTGTGATTTTGTGAGATATAAGACCGTTCTTTTATGTTGCAACAATTATGTTTAGTTCTAATGACATATCCTATAAAATAAAACAAATAATAATAATAATAATAATCTTTACTTTCTTTACTTTTATATATAAGACTGTTGAAAGGTTTCAATTATTTTATTTTAAATTTGTAAATATGTCCTTCGTAATGTCTTAACATGTTTATCTCCCATTAACAATTACAATTTAGTCATTTTTTCATTTATGCAATTATGTGGAATTGCCTACGCGCAGTTTTCAACTTTGGTACCACCCCTCTAGTAATAATAATAAGAATAATAAAGTTTTAAAAATACTATTCTAAAAAACTTATTTCAATTATGAACAAATCAAATAATATTAAAAAGGAACTTATTTGGGGAAATAAAAAAGTTAGCAAACAGTACAGTCCAGAAGGACACGGAGGGAGAGGGAGAGGGAGAGGGAGAGATCGAAGAAGAAGAAGAAGAAGAAGATGCAATTTCAAGGTTTGAAGCGATTGATTCCAAGATGCTCTTCCATTGCTGCTGCTGCTGCTTCTTCACCAACCGCAACACTTCCCTCTCGCCTCACCCCTAAACGCTTCCTCGATATCCACAAGGTCTTTGGAAATTTTCAACTTTCTCTCTCTTTTATTTAGAGTGGATTCCTCTCTCTCTCTCTCTCTCTCTCTGTCCATAAAAAATGAATTGTTTTGCAGATTGGAAGCAGGACAGCGATTGAGAAGGAGCGTGCTCGAATGTGAGTTCAATTTTGTTTGTTTTCGTTGTACAACGCTTTTCACTGTACTAGTGTAATCAAGAGTTAGTAGGCACTAGGCAGTGATGTTAATTGGAGGGTTTTTCTGCAGTGCAGATGAAATGAACAGGGGAATCGTCGCTGATATGAATGAGTTCAAGCAACATGGCGGTAAGGTACTGCAATTTATGTTATGAATTTGTTGCACTGTAAATAATATTGCATTTTTTTTTGTTTCTATAGCATGTGATGATGAGGTGGAATGCTTCCGAACTTCCGAGAGATAATGATTGGATCTCGTGTGCTTAGTTTTGGTTTCTAGTTTTCTATGTTCCAATTATGGTGATATCACATTGCTTAGTTTTGGCTGGAATTTTGCCATATCATTGGTCCATTGAAGCTTTCTTCGACGTTCAGACATGACTTCTCTGCTAGGCTGACTTCAAAGTAGTTAGCTTTGTATTGCTTTGATCTATTTACATGCATTTTATTTTATGTTAAGCAAGTGCTCGGTTTGTTAGAGATGAACCGTGTATTAGGTGTACCAGATTAGAGTATGATAAATTTTTCTGAGTGGTTTGGGGTCTGTGCAGATTGCTGCAGCTAATAAAGTGATAATACCGGCAATGGCAGCCGTGAAGTTTCCTGATTTGGAAGTCAACTTCTCAGATGGCAAAACAATGAAGCTTCCTATCCGTATTTCTGACACTCCAGCTGATGCCAACAAATCATCCGTCCCCAAAGCATCTTTGGTTTGCCTTTCATTTCGAGCTAGCGCCCAGGTAATGAATCGTTGTAGTAGCGTTTTGTAAAGACATAACTTTGGTTATCTCAACTGGGTCTTGTATAGAATTTTAGCCACTGAGTACCTTTTACACCTTTGGATTAGGGAACTAGCAAGCAACTAGCAAAAGAATAATATATTATGTTCATTGTATTGTATAGTGACAGTTTTTTGGTTTGGTTTTGGCCTGCTGTTTCTGCAATAAAATTCCTATATCCTTTACAGGAACTGATCAATTCATGGAGTGGGCCTTTTGTTGAAGCATATAGTAAATCAAAAGATGTTCATTTTTATCAGGTAATTATCTGTTTGGTTCAGGTTATACGTCTTCTTTTTTTTTTTTTTAAATTAAAAAGCAAAGTTTTTCTATTTTATGCTATTATTTATCTGGGCCACAAATCTTCCAGAGACTCATTTGGTTTAGCTTATTGAAGAGAGCTCAGCTCATCACTTGCCCAATAGAAACTAGAGGTCATTATAAGTAATTCATAAGGAAAAATCAAGAAGTTATTTGTATGAAAATGTAAGTGATTTTTAAATCATATATAATTTGGAGCATCTATAGACTATAATATTAAAATTTCATCATGCTTAAGATGTAAGATTTTTGTATTGCAAAAATATTATTGGTGTAGCATATTCAGGCTTTACCAGGCTTGTGCCAAGCTTTTTGACAGAGCTCAAGCCCAGTCGTCATACTGAATGAACCTTGTTGAAATAACTAAATTTTTTGAGCCTGAAATTTTAAGCAGAGATCCCTTTTTCTGGGCCAAGGTTGGATCAGGTTTAGTTGGAAGGTGAAACACCATCTAATTATTCCCTCTTTTTCAGGACATTTTGGATTAGTATTTGTCAATTGCATTTATATGTGGTTTAAATCTTCAAATTGGATGTCTGGATATTTTTAATCTAATCCATTAGGGAATAGAGATAGTTCTTTCTGTTTCCACATTTTGAATGATCAAATTCATTTTCATGGCAAAGCTGTTTCTATTTTGTATCAGATATCATTTATAGATTCATGGCTTCTATGTCGGTATCCTGTAAAGCGCTTCCTTCTCTGGTCAATGAAGAAACCAAATCATCAGGAAAGCAAGGATGCACTTCAGAAGCATATGGTGTATTCATTTGGTGACCACTATTATTTCAGAAAAGAACTACAGATACTGAATCTCCTAACAGGGTATATAGAAACTTTTGTTTACTTGTTCAATTCATGATTAGCCAATGAAGTCGGTCCTTATTTATGCAGATCATTGTTTTTAACATTTCACTTCACAGGTATGTCGTTCTACTTGATAATTTTGGTAGAGTAAGATGGCAGGGTTATGGAATGGCCAATGAAGATGAGTTGTCTTCCCTTATTTCTTGCACGGCCCTTCTTCTAGAAGGGCAATGAGGTTGCTACTTGTGTAAAGCCTATAGACTCTTCTGTTTTATGGCTTAGTTGTGCTTTGAATTGGTAAGAGTCTAATCTTATACTATTCTGTATTTGCAGAGTCTTAAGGCTTATGATTAGCATAGCATGGTGAGGTCACATTACACAGACTAGATTTTTAGACATTTATGCAACTACTACTATTTTATTGGGGGCAAGAAAACTGCAACCCAAGGAAGAAGCTGCAGGAAAATAACTACTACATTGTTTTTCTTTGAAAAAATATTGCCTACATGTATTTTATTGGTTTTTTTATTCCCGGCCAACCATTGATTTCCAATTTTGGGTTGAAGCAATTCGTTTCCCATGTTCCTGGAAGAGTGGAAGATGTTAATGTCATTTCGTGTTTGTAAAATAAAAATAACGTAGGCATGCTCTTGAATCTTTTCTCTTATGTTATTTTTTATTTTAGTCCTACACGAGTTAGCGTAGGGTTGTTTGTGGGTTATGCATGTTGTAATCTTAACCAAATAATCTTGATTTGGTCAATTTTTCAGTCTTCATCATGACTGGATTATATTAGCTAGATTAGAATTGGGATTGATTTGAAACTTAGGACTTGGAGACATATTATATATGTATATATATATTAACATGAAAGTATTGTTTGATATCTAACCGGACTGAACAAATGTGAAGTCTGCTTAGGTTTTGAACATTCATCAAAAGCGTACAATACTGCAATACATGGCGAGAGTAATCCTGATTCCTTGTGGATTTCAATAACAGAAAGTATAGAGGAAAATAAATACATAAAATGGGGAATTTTAGCCATTTTTGTAGGGTGGTTGCTTAAATGTTTTATGAGGTAAATATTTCATGTTACTTAATTCATCAATTTTTAATAATTTTTTTAACTAAATTCATCAAATTTTGTATCATTTCATCGTAATAAACTTTTCATTAGTCAAATTATTAAAAGAGCTAACTTATAAGAAATTTAGAGATTTGTGGACCGTGTGAGCTTATGATGCTTCTTTTTACAAATATTGTATTAAAAAAATATTAATTTATCATATTAGATTATGAAATGATAATAAAATTGGATGAATTTAGTTAGAAAAATTAGTAAAAAAGGATAAATTAAGTAGTATAGAATATTCACATAGGGTATTTAAAAAACTTTTTTTAATGGCTATTTATTGTTAAATATGGTTTATTAGAAACGGTATCTACATGTAAAGACTAACAAAATAAGTAAATATCATGCAAGATGATAGCTTTATTTTGTGAAAGAGGAAACATCCATTACTATAATGCAAGAATTGTACAAGACAATTGTGGTCATGTCTTCTCTAAACTCGTCCCAACCATGTTCTTCGTTGGACGTGAAAATTAAAAATGTAAACTATCTAATATAAAATCCACATACAATGACACGAATAATGACCAGATGAAAAATTCATGAACAATTCTTAAGCGGGTATGACCTACATAAGCACTCAAGTTAATAATTAATAATGTGTATGAAATTATATAAAGTATTTAAAAAATATGAATTAATTTTGAAACACTACTAAAATATTTTACACAGTCATCTAATCCTACATTATTATTAAAACTTAAAAACCACATGTATAATAACATCTTAACTTTTTTTATGTAGATGCATTGCTAATCCAGGAAACGTAATGTTCATTAAGTCATGATGAGCTTATATATGCTTTGTTGAGATGAAAGACATTCTGGTTGATTTAAAAGCACGATTGGTTTGAAAAGTAACTTGTTTTGTGATGAATGCAATGTTAAACTGTTTGTTTATTCAGATACCTGTGGCGTGGGAAGCATCCATTTGCCATTGCTCAGCATAAGCATCACCTTAGTATATGAGGAGGCTGATGCAAACAAGATGAGAAAGTAATATGAAAGGCCCCTTATTGATCTCCACATGAAAATCTACTATTACGAGGGAATGAAGCCATGGAGTTCAAATAAAAAAACACTATTAGTGGTAAGACAGGGAATGAGGTTCTTGGTGTTTTTGTATTTTGTTTCCAAAGTTTGATTTCAACATCAATTCTGGTATCCATCTGAGGTGACAAGTCCTTGGTATTTTTTTAGCGCATGAGCCTTGGTAGATAGAATTACAAAGGATTGAACGGATTCACATTTAAAATTATTGTGTACAAACAAATGTAACAAGTATCTCCATAATATATAATGAAGTTGAAAGACATTTCGAGTATCTCGCAATAAATACCAGAAGAAATCTTTTAAATTTATGAATTTTATGACACAGACTTTGTTGTTGCCACTCATGGCTGGTTATTGTACCTTAACCATCTTTGATCACGCCAACGTAATTGATGATGACGAGGAATTCTCCTAGATGAAGAAATCCTCCCAGCAGGATTAGTCTCAGGAATGTGTTCTGATGCCTGAGGCATTCTTGTTGCAGACAACCTGATCCCATGGCTATCTTCTCTATAGTATTGAAGTTCACGGTGTGTTCTTGAAGACAGCCGATTTGTTCTCCACCTAGCGGTCCGATTTATCACTGGTTGATTATTGTGGGGTGGTGATAAACTAGTTCTCCACCTACCGGTACGAATTCTGTCGCTTCGATGCATCGAAGGCAAACTGGTTCTCCACATAGCTGATTGATTTGTCTGCGTATCATCGGATACCCTCTGCATTGATCCAGATCGATGCCTTGAATTATCCAACAAACTAGATGCCTGGTTAGCCTCTTCAATCGAGGAAAAGAATTCAAACAAGAACAAGGACATCATGTCAGCAAAATCCTCAGTCAATATGGTGTCTGCACCGCGGTAATCCATATCAAAACTTGCATGGATCGAGCTGAAAAGATCTTCAAATTCCCTTTCCTGTTCTGTTCGGATCCAATCCCGCCTTCGCGAGGGATCCACCTCCGATGGACGAACAGAAGGGTGCTCTGACCTTGCATGATTCCTGAGTTCTGAATACATGCCCAGGAATTCGCACGTCTCAGAGGAACAACTCCTTGGTTTAGAATTCATGTACCTGCGAGCAGGCTCCGAAACCATGTATCCATACACTTCTCCACGGCAAAGAGGGCACATGACCTTTAGCTGCAAATGGCTCTCACATTGTGCCAGGTGCATAGGCTCTGAATGAACTTCGCCGCTCCTGCGAGAGGTCGCGCCTGTGAGAGGAATTTCTTGCAGTATCGCTGAGGAGAGATGAGAAGCAAATGACTTACAAAACTGATCGAGGCAGTTCGAGTGCCGGTAACTGGTATCGCACATATAAGGACGGCAACCCTTCTCGTGGGAAGAACATTTCAGAAGAACAACATTATGAGGCGGTTCCATGCAAATAGAGCACCTAGCTTCCTCCCATTCTTTCAAATCCTCCACCGTTCCCAACAAATTGGTGGGTTTGTGCAGCTCAACATCTTTGGAATTGGAAGGGTAAGGACGTGACCTAGTGGAATTATCAACAGATGGGGACTGCACTCTTCTAACTTTCGGCATTTTGAAAACCCAATCTTGCTGCTGAAAAAAAAATAAAAAAAACCTGCCTTATATCAAACAACCCAGAAAACAAAAAATAACTGGTAATTCAAGCATGAAAACATGATAAACAAGTCAGAAATATTCATAGAAAACCCTAAACATCAATAGGCTTCTCACCTGGTGCAATTTGAAGTAGTGAAGATTGGATCAACACAAAACCTAGAAAAATGAATTGGACATAGAAAAGGTGCAAAATTGACTCCATCAATAACTATTGGTCCAACATAATAACTTAGCATGACCTATCTGCACTCAATTACATACAAACCTACCATTCATCATCCAAATTATTATGTAAAGCTAAATACACTAAATAAGGTTCAGGATTCCAAGTTTTTGAAAGCAAACACCAAAGCAGGTACATATTATAGAGCAATCGAACAAAATCATAACATAGAAATTAGGTGAACAAAATCTATAAAATTTAAGAGTGAATGTTGAAGCTTTAATCAAAGGAACCTCTATCTAACCTGGTTAATCAGGAACAGGGTTCACGATCAGCAAGCAGAAGAGAAAACCTAAAGTACTTAATTTTTTGATTTTGATTTTAGAATACCAAAAATACAAAGAGAAGAATATAAAATCGCACTTTCCTACTTTTCCTATATGGAATTGTGGGGTAAGTCAAACTCCATTTCCTTCCATTTTCTTCAGTTTGGTTAAGCCCTTTCCGTGTTTTTTCATCTTTCTTACCTTTTTTTTTTTATACTTTTGTTCTAAGCAACATTTGGGCCTTAGATGAGATGTTTTGTTTGATTGATGGACCTTCTTGGGCTGAGCTTTTAGCCCATCAAAGGCTCAAAGCCATGCCAATTACCGTTATGCCATTACCATGTAGAGATGGCAATTGTACGGTACCCACGGCTACCCAACCCAACCTGGTGGTTAGGGTAAAAAACCTGCTCTTGTATGGATAATTACCCACACGGGTAATTATCCAAAATTACTAGTATGGGTTAGAATTAGAATTTTAATGAACTTGTCTTGATCCTGCCCACTCCTCATATATAATGGACTAACTTAGGTTATTGTTAAAAGATTGTTTTAGCTTATTATATATGTCTTAGTTTGATTTTTTTTTTATTTATGTATCAAACATATTACAATGTTATGTTTTCTAATTGTTATGAATAGAAATAGAAATTATGGTATTTGGTTTAATTTATGCTTTTTTTTGGTGTTAAAATGATTATTTTGTTTAAGTTTTATGAATTGTATGGTTGTTAATTTAAGTTATATCATAGATATGGACTAAAATAATTCTTTTTTTTAGTTGACACTTATGTTATATAAACATAAAAATATTTTTTAGAAAGGAATGGATAGAATAATATAAGATTAGAGTTAGGATTTAGATATTTTTCTGTGAATAAGATTAAAGTTTTTATTTGTAAAATCTACCTATAAAGTAGCGTAAAATTTTTCTTTTATTTAATAAATTGAGGGTAGGATAGGATCCCAAAACCCTACCATTGCCATCCCTATTGCCATGTCCTTCGGTTCAT
>QANU01071046.1:260378-287885 GCA_003254905.1 Nissolia schottii | reverse complement strand
ATATATATATATATATATATAGTTATATAGTTAGATAGGTCCAGAGAGGATAGAAGGCCGCCAGAAGCAGACAAGTACGGCTCATTCATTCTAGACGGCCACGCCCTCCACCATGCTTTTCATGACTCACTGCAATTTATTCAATATACTTGAAAAAGGAAAGTTTCCTATATAAATTGATGAATACACTAATCGAAAATTCAACTCAATAAAATGACAACTTAAGCAGATTAATATGTAGTAGATAATATTTTTTTCAACTTTGCAAGAATTTATGAGGAGTAATATTAAATAATGACAACAACAAAAACACATAAAAGGAAGATACATATATTTTAACGTGAAAAATCTTCTTAACGTGAGAAGTAAAAATTACAAGTACAAGTCAGTCAATCAAGTTCCATTATGATTAAAATAAGGGTACAAGAGAGTTTTGAATCACAGCACAAATCGTGCTCAATAATCAGCCAAAGAATAAGGCAAGAATAATGAAATAGAGAACAAGAGAAACTAGAAAAAAAAATCTAAAATTGCTGCTGCTGTGTGTGGCCGATTTCTCACTGCTTGGGCAACTGCTCAACGATCCCACCGTCCAGATTGAAGCAACACGTGTTCCGAATCTGTTGACAAAATTTCAGCCCGATCCAACGGTGAAAAAAGCAGTAGCGGCGGATCAAAAACTGCTGCCCAGACAAATCTCCATCGCAACTCCACCATGGGATCATCAGATCCACACCGCAACCACCACCATAGGATCTCCACCAATACAACAACCACCATCGAAAAACCATTACAATTACCACCACTAGATCCACACTGCAACCACCACTACCACCGAATCTCCACCGCAACCACCACCACAGGATCCACACCATCACCACCAACACAGGATCTCCATGAATATTTGAATGCTTGACGGTGGTGGCCCAAATCCGCCAGGTCGTTATTCTTCTTGATCTGTCGTGTCGTTCTTCTATCAGATTTGCCGCCGCTATTCCAGATTCACGACACCGCAGCCACCCATCCTGGGTTTACATCGGTTCCACCTCCCTTTCCGATGCCAACCTCCAAGCGCCTCAACCCTTATTGTGGCGATGGACGACTGAGATACGTTGAGGAACCATGTTGTTCTATTTTTCTTTATTATTTTCAATTTTTTAAATTGTTGTATCTTGCTGGACATTGAATCTATTATTGCATCTTTTTGGATATTGAATCTATTGTGTCAGTTCTACTTTTTTGACATTGAATCTATTAGTGTTTGAGTATTTAAATTTTAGTTTTGGGATGCTAAATATCTTGAACATAAAGATCTTGTGTTCTTGTTGTGGTTCCACCATCACCAAGCACCACATGTTATGAACAACAGAACAAGGTTGGAGTGAAAAGTTTAGTTCTTGTTGAATGCGGCTTATGGGTGGAGAGGGAGTTGCCGCCGGCGAGGTCGATAGTGGAGAGGGGAGGTGAGAGATGTCGGCAGGGGAAGGGAAGGCCAATAGGTAGCAGGTAAACCATAGATACACTTTCTTTCCATCCCTACAATTACAAAATCACAAGTCTATCATACACCTCATTTTAATGTCAAGGTGCATCATGCACCAGATTTTGTAAGGTTCATTTAAGCCTTCTCCATGTAAGTAATTATATGATTAATTTAAAAATTAATTAAATTATAATGTTTAATCTTATTTTCTATCCTACCCTTCTAACTCTTGGGCTTGTCCCCTATTGTCGCCGCCCCATAGCACCACGCACTACCAGCGTTGTGACCATATGACATCCCACAAGATCTGTTCTCACCACCAAGTCCTCTGACCATCCTAGCCATATATGACAAGGGTGTTCAGTGTGGAGGAGGGCGGTGAGATTCGTAATTCGAGAAGCGGTAGCATAAGGAGGCAGAGGCGACGATGAGCACCAGCAACGGGTGCTATAGGGGCTGGAGAGAGTCAAAATAACTTACCCATTCTTAAAGTTATAATTTAATTTGATAATTGTAATGTTTGCCCAAGGATCAAAGTGATTCTTGATTGGTCATAGACCAGGTTAATACGCTCCATAAATTGATTGTATGAGAATTAATTTTGGTTTAAAATTGTTAATGTTTGGTAAAAAAAATTTAAGTGATTTTGATAAAAAAAAAAGTAATAAATTATTGTTTTTTCTAGAATTAATTCTAAGTGTCTAAATTAATTTTAAAAGAATTCTGCTACACGTACACTAAAAACCATACACCATACATACACCTCGTACTTATATACATAAAGTTTGTATTTTAACTCATGTAATGTTTGTGCACTTAATTAAGTATAGTTGAGAGTATCATTTACAGGTTTATAATGTTTGTGCACTCGTGAGAATAAAGTTTGTGCATTATTAATGGTGTATGTATAGGTGTATGAAATTGGATGTACATGTATCATTTTTTATTTTAAAAACAACAATTCAAACAAGATAATTGTGCCTAGAATAAATTCTTGTAGACTAGAATTGATTATGAGGTTTCAAACTTAAAACTATAGAAAAAGACACTATATATATTATTTTGAGATTTTTTTAACATTTCCGTGTATTAAACTCTGTATGAGAATCTATAAGTTATTTTTTATGCCTTTTTCTTTTTATGCTCCATTTTCTAGAATTAATCGATGTTGTTATTTCAAAAAATAACATTCCGGGTCAATTCGTACGAATAAAATGCTTGTTTTAAGTTTAATAACAGGTTTTGTTGACGTAAAAACTATCTTATGACCAGCTGATGAAAGTGATGTGTTCTTGTTGTTTTTTTATTAATCTGTTTTGATATGAACGCTATTATTTGTTTGATTATCAAAGTCTCAGAAAGATTAAAGAGGTTGATATTTTCTAGAAGATAGATACATCATAGATCTACAACACCTGTTTTGTTGTCAAAACCATTGACCAAAAGTTTGATAAACTAAACTACCCTAACATTGACTTTGTTGGTCAATTCTATTTGTCTCCCCACGTTACTTTTGAGAAAATTATAACGAAATTCTAAAAAGCAAAGTTTTTATGAGGGTGATGTGCCAAAGAAAATTATAATTTTAAAAGTATGAGTTTTTTTTTTTATACCAGCACCATTCCTATATTGAACGATTATAATTTAACAATAAGTTTTATAAATTTTAAATATAAAAATTAATGAAACACCTATGGACAACTAAAGGATATTAATACTCGTAGAGTATCAGAGAATTTCCTAAAAAAGTATATATTTGCAAAAATATAATTAATTTTATTGGCAAATGAACCAATAATTTAACAATTTTAAACTCATTAGAATATGAATCTGTCAAGTAATGTTGATGTTTCCATTTTTATTTTATTTTATTTTTCATTCAATAAATTGACCTATAGTGGTTAGAGTTAGAGTAATTAATGAGTTGAATGAGGTGGCTGCTTGAGTGAAGAGCATATAACTTGTGCACCAGGTATACCCAAACTCTCTTCACCAACTTGTGCTGAACTTTTCTTGTAAGAGATGTGGTTCCAAAATTCAAATATATATAGTTTCCATACGTAATTAATTGAATATAATAAACTCACGTAAAAATAAAAATGAATATAATTAACTCGTTCAACCAACTAAGAAATTACACGTAATGAACTATGAACATTTTGGCCAATGAGATCGGCAGGTCAAAGTAGCTAATATGGAGCAATAAAATAAGAAAAATGTTATTCGCTCCAATTTATTTTTGGGTTTTGCTAACAAGAGTTTTAAGAGTACTTGTTAAAAAATTTAAAGTGATATGGTTTTATTGGAAAAATAAAATTAACAAGTATTAAATGTAATAAAAGATACTATTGTTCACAAATACACTTTAAGTTACTTAACAAGTATTTTTTTTTAACATTTTTAAGGAAAGCTTGAGTTGATTATTAAACATTAATTAAGAGGGAATGAGTGCATATATGGTTGGTCAATGTGATAATAAGTTTTGGGAATAGAAAAACTGTCACTTAGATATTCATATCACTTAGAGAGAGAGTCTTCAGTTGGGTCGGATCGAGTTGGTCGAATTTCTAGTAATAAGACTCTGATGCTAGGTATTCATTCAAGACAAAAAAAAACACTAAGTAAGTGAATTTTAAGGGCACTTAACGATATTTCAATTTCAACTATCACTTTCTAAAATTTACTAGACTACAAAAAACTAACTTGAGATAAAATGACCCAGTATAAGGTAAAACTTTCTTAGCATATACTAATTTTATAGTTTTTCCCCTTTTTCATAATGCTTTAGCTTGATATTCTTACTCTATGTAAAGGGATTAAATTGTTTTATCTGCTCTTTGGTCATATTTTTACTCTTTTCTATTATACCCTACTTCTATCTCTATAGGCATTTACTTTATTTGAATAACTTCCCCTCACAACTTAAATTCATTTATATGCTAATCTCTAATGCTTCTTGGGTAGGGGTGTCAAATGGGCTTGCCCACCCCTATTTGGGCCAAGCTCATGTGGGCTAGGGCTAAAAAGCCCATAGGGTCAAATGACTTATATTCATGAAAGCTCACATGAGCCCAAAGGCACAGGCCCAAGTGGGCTTGGGCTAGCCCCAACTTTTCAAAAAATTGTTTATTTTTCTTTTTTTAGGTGTGTTAGGACTAGGGCTTGCAAGTCAACTCGAGCCCATGAGTCGACGTAGACCAAATCGGGCACGCATGTTAGCACAAGTTGACTTGGGCTCTCAGGTTGACATCAGTCAACTCAGATCTGCAAGTCGACGTGAGCTGACTCGGGCTAGTAGGTCAACGCAGACAGACACAAACCTATGGGTCGACGTGAGCTGACTAGGTACCATGGAGTTGACTCAGGCCCATAAGTTGAGGCAGACCGACCCAAGCCCACGGGCTGACTTGGGCCCATGATCTGACGCAGGGTAACTCGGGTTCACAGGTTGTCTCGGGCCTGCGGGTCGTTATGGGCTAACTTAGGCTTGCAGGTCGACGCCGCCTGACTTGGGATTGTAGGTCAACGCGGGTTGAAGGGGATCGACTCAGGATCGTGGGTTGACTCGTAGTGGGCTAACAATGTAGGCACGATGGCTCGCGAGTACAGTGGAATGTCGTGGTAGTGGGCTCAAGGGTGTTAGTGGTGGTTGCAGACAAGGTTAGCTTGGGTTTTACTCTGGTTGAGTTTTCCTCTGCGAACGGTGATGCTTGGTGGTTCTAATCTAGCTGGTTCAGGTTTAATAAGGCTAGCTTGAATTTTTCTCTGTGAGTGGCAAAGTGTACAACGATGGTAATTTTGATCTGGCTATGGTGGTTCTGATTTGGCTATGGGTGGGCGGCGGTTTCATTCCTTTTAAGCTCATGCTCAATGACATCTCTTGTTCACTTGAAATGGTATTTATTCATTATTTTTTATTGAAACAAATTTTAATGTCATTTTTTGTGTTTTATTTTCAATTTGCTCAGCTTTTTTGGTGTAGATTTATTGAAGGTTTTTTTTTTTTTTGTGAAGAATAAACCTAAAATTGATGGTGACAACGTGACATGGAGGATGAGTAGCAACTTCTATAACCTTTTTGTTTCCTATTTATTCAATTTTTGACATTTCTGCTTTCTTTTTGTTCTTCTTGCTTTCAAATTTAGAACTTTAATTTTTTAGTTTGGGGTTTGGGGATTGTTGTTTTTCTGACTCTTGATTTTATTGTCTGAATATTGATCTTCCTTTTCCTTATGGTTTTTCATATAGATGACGTGCTGGGAATAAGATGATTTTAATGAGGTATTAATAATATAGTGGTTGCTATCAATGTCGTAGCATTGTTCGGCCAATTCTTGAAATTAGAGGTAAGTTTGTTGGTCTTTTGTTATCAAAGTTTCTTTCTAATGTCCTAGTATTTAAGGAATTTGTTAATGGTTTGGTTTCACTATTTTTTCTATAGTTTGGGCATATTGGGTACTAATAAGTGTCATATTTTCGTAATTTTAGAAGCTAAATGGACACTTATATTGAGTAACTAATAGGAAATTCTTAGCAAACTCTCCCATTTTGCTTTCTAATTGTTAAAATGTTAAGAATGAATACTATATGTTAAATGATGACTTTTATGTCATATTTTGATAATAGGAATGAAGTTTGGAGCAAAACGGCACAAGGCAAGAAGAATGGAAGGAAGAAAAGGGATTATGGCCGCTCAACGCCCCCTCAGGGCTACTCAGCAACCCCTTAGGGCCGCTTAGCAACCCCTGTAGTGCATCAAGGAACAAAAACTGACTTTCTAGCCGCTCAGTGCCCTCTTCATTAATTTTACTGAAAATGATTGGTATGACAATGCTCTCCTGTAATTTCGGTGCCAATTTCGCATCTTGAGATTACTTAAAGCGTGAGAGAAAATCAAGCGGTTCCTTATTAATCTCATCTTCACAGAACTCAAGCTTCCTCAATTGCTTCAGTCTCTATTTTCTTTCACCAATTTTCTCTGCACCTGTGATTTTCTTCCTGCTTCATTTTTTTCCTTTTTTTCTTTGATTTGCAAAGTGACTCATCATGGAGAATCCAGAACAAGTCACCTATCACACAAGAGGAATTGATCAGAATTCAATTCTTCAGCAAATTCAACATTTATAGCAATGCTGAGGTTAGGGAACCTTTCCACCAATCAGCCACCAGATCCAACCTTGGATCCTTACTACTTACACCTTGGTGAAAATCTTGGTGCATCTTTGATTTCAACTACTCTTACTCCTCAAAATTATCATACATGGGAGATAGCTATGAAACTTACATTAAAAGGCAAGAACAAAGTCAAATTCATTGATGGCCGTTGAAAGCTTTTTACACTCTCGTCGTTTTATATATCCTCCTTTATAGCTTTCAAATCCTCAAGGGATTCAATTGCAGTATTGTCGGGTATAGTCGTATCCATATGGAGTTGAATAAAGTCATTCTTAAGTTTCACTAATTAAGCAATAGAGTGATGGATTTGTAAAGTGATTTTTAAGATAAATAAAGTAAACAAAAAATAAAATGACACCGAGTGAAAATCAGATAAGGAAGCTTGTTGGGAACTACTCGTAATACAGTTTTCATATACCCATTAACTCAAAGCATATGAATTATCAATTCCATTGATTCTTTGCCACCAGTTCTATCCTTAATCATCTCTTTCAATCATGAAGAGATTGCTCAATTCCCTTTGTCATTTTGTCAATCTCTTGCACAAACTAACAAAGCAAATCGATCTATAATTTCAGGTGTTAGAATGACTAATAACCCTAAATCTATTTCTTGCAATCAGGAATATTAGATGATTTAATCTAGTTCCAACTTAATGAATGCAGTTCTCACTCACAAACAATCAAGTTTCAAGTCATGTTTTAGGTATCTAATCTAAAACAAGCATTAAACACAAGATCAAATCATGTAAATCATGGAATATTATAAATTCATATATAACAGAGTTAAATGGATACAATCAAATCATAGTACTTGTCAAAATCCCAACAACAAGAGGATTATAAATCCATCTTACAAGAAAAAAAATCAAAGAACAAGGTAATGGACGTTCACCATGACACATTTTCACGCCACCATGGTGAGTGCCGCCGTGCTCCTTGACCTCTCTTGGCTTCCTTCTCTAATTCTCTTCTCGGTGTTGTGATCTTGGCTCTGTATTCTGTGTTTTCCAAGTGATGGAAGTGATAAAGTCCCTGAATGCTGAATGCTCATGTCCTTTTATAAGGAAATTTTGCTCTGGCCACTGAGTGGACTGCTTGACTGTTAAGGGTTGCTTCTTTCTTAAGTTACTTCACTCTTAAGCAATTCCATTTGGAACAGAGCCCTCTGAGCGGGTCTATGAGGCGCTAAGCAGTCAGGACTTCAATTAGTCCTTAAGTTCTTCTTGCTTCTAAGCCCTTTGCTTCACGCCTCATATCTTTGCGGGAAATTGACAAGGATTGCATTATTTCACAAAATAAGTATCCATTCTGTTAACTATGCTAAATTTATATAAAAATGGGAAAATTGGATAGTAAATTCATAGAAAACCAAGTAGATAAGTGTCAATCTAACCTATGAAAATACCAAAATATGACACTTATCAATGGCTCAATCATTAAGCCTTCTGTAGATGATCCTCAACATGCTACTTGGGACAAGTGCAACACATACATTCTTTCTTGGATTACTCACTCTTTAAACCCTGAGATTTATCAAAGTGAAATATGGATTGATGACTGCTATCAATTATGGTTGGATCTTAAAAGGAGATATCACTAAGTGGATATATTTCGGACTACAATATTGTGGGAAGAACTTTACACTATCAAGTAAGGTGATCTCTCCATTATCAATTACTTTACCAAGTTAAAGATTCTTTGGGAAAAATTGGACGGTTTTCTGCCTATTCCCACTTGTCTCTGCAATTCTCCTTGCACATGTGGTCCTGGTGTTGTCAAAAATTATAGGGCTAATGAATACGCTATTAGATTCTTAATATGTCTCAAAGAGCAATACACTCACATCTGCACTCAGGTTATGATGATGAAGCCTCTCCCTGCCATTTGATGACATTTTTCCTTTACTTATAGAACAAGAAAGACAGCTTACTATTTCCTCCCTTGATTCCATGGTTTTATTTAGCAACTCTGATCAGACAAAACAACAACATTCTAAAGCCAACTTTGGCTTAAGAGGCAGAGGCCGAGGCACTGCATCTACCAAGGGTGGTAGGAGTTCTAGTGGTAGAGGCCAAACTTCTTCCAGGTTTTGCATTTTCTGCAATATAGCAGGCCACACAATTGAAAAATGCTTTCACAAGCATGGTTACCCTCCTAGATATCCTGATGATAGAGGTGACTTTACAGACCATAACTTATCTGGATAGGATGTAAATTATGATTCTAAAACTGTATCATTCTCCAAGGAACAAGGCATAAAGCTCCTAGCTCTTTTGTAACAACATGAATCATTGCATTCTACCAAACACTCCACCAATCAAATTTCCACTCTACAACCACATAAATTAGGTAACCAAGTCACCTTGTCCTGCACATTAGCTAAAAATAAATGGATCATAGATACAAGAGCCACATATCATGTGTGTTACTCCTTGTCTATGTTCCATAGTTATCACCAAACATCACCTATAGAAGTCCACTTACCTTATGGAAGTAAGGTACTTTCTCACATTTCTGGTTCTGTCATATTTTCCAATGATCTCAACAATGTGTTATACATCCCACAATTCACCTTTAATCTCCTATATGTTTCCAAACTCACTACTAATCTCCATTATTCTCTCACCTTTTTTCTTAACAAATGTGACATTCAGGACCTGAATACCTTGAGGATGATTAGCACTGCTGACTTTGAAGATGGATTGTAAGCAATGAGCACTTCTAAACCAATTACTCCACCTGGAAGCTGCAGTGGAATAGGACATATTTCTACACTTGTTAATGCTTGTAATATTTCTTATTCTTTTAATAAGTCAGATATTTGGCATATGAGGTTAGGACATCTTTTAATAGACAAGTTGCAGCTCATGCAAAAGGAATTTTCTGATGTATCATGTTCTAACTTTCACAAACATTGTGCAGCTTGTCATTTTGGTAAAATGAAAAAGAAACCTTTTCTTACAAGCACTACTACTTCTAGTAATTGTTTTGAACTTTTGAATGTAGACATTTTGGGGTCTATTTCTACTCCTTCTATGCTTGGTCACAAATATTTCCTCACTATTATAGATGATAAATCTCATTTTACTTGGCTATTTTGTATGGAGTTAAAATCTGAAGTTGTACCTTTACCGTAGTCATTTGTTCAAATGGTTAAAACTCAACACAATGCTATTGTCAAAATCATAAGAAGTGACAATGGTCAAGAATTTCTCATGCATAACTTTTTCAATAAAATAGGCATTCTTCATCAAACCACATGTATGGAGACATCCCAGCAAAATGCTATAGTAGAAAGGAAGCACCAAAGTATTCTAGTTATTGTTAGATCCTTGATGTTTCAAAGTGAGATCGTAACCTGTTTTTGAAACCTTCTTATTGGCCATGCCACTTTTCTATTAAATAGGTTGCCTAGCTCTAAGATTTCCAATAAGACACCATATGTTGTTCTGCATAACCAGAAGCTTGACTAATCTCACATAAAGATTTTGGGTTCTCTATGTTATGCTTCTACACTTTCTGCTGGCAGAAAGAAATTGGACAGTAGAGCCAGACAATGCATTTTTCTTGGTTTCAAAAGAGGCTCCAAAGGATATATGCTCTATGATCTCAATACTAAGGAACTTTTTGTCTCTAGACATGTGGCATTTCATGAACACATTTTTCCAACCAATTACTTAATCAATCACCTTCTGATTCTTCAACCACTAATTCTACTGTTCCAACTGATTTTCATCTCACAAACTTAGATTTTTTTTTCAAGATTTTCATCCTTACTTGCATATAATTCTGCATTTGTTTCTCTAACATATGACTTATCTGCTCCACCTACACAAGTCACTACTCACTCTTGTTCTGATTCCTCATCTCACACATCACAACCTATTCTCTCCAATATGCCAAATTCTGAAAAATTTCTCTCATGCCATAAGTAATCCTTCAAGTGCTCCTATAGTTCCTTCCTCTAATGTTCCATTAAGGAGATCATCCAGAGAAAAGAAAGCTCCCTCCTATCTCAAGGAGTATCATTACAACCTTTCCAACACTTCTACAGTCCATTCACCCTCAGGTATTCAACATCCTCTTTCTCATGTTCTCACCTATAACAACATATCTCCCTCCTATAGATAATCTTCCCCAGCTATCTCCACTCACATAAAACCTACTAGCTACAAGCATGCAATTATTCATGACTATTGGAAACAAGCTATTCAAAGTGAATTTCAATCACTTAAGGACAATGGTACATGGATTTTGACTGATTTGCCTCTTGGAAAGAAAACAATTGGCTGCAAATGGGTGTTCAAAATTAAATATAAGTCTGATGCCAGCATTGAAAGAAATAAAACAAGGCTGGTTGCTAAATTTTACAAACAAACTGAAGGCCTTGATTACTTGGAAACATTCAGCCCTGTTGCCAAAATGACAACAACCAGGGTTGTCCTAGCCCTTGCTGCTGCAAACAAGTGGTTCCTCAAACAACTTCATGTTAACAATGTTTTTCTCCATGGTGACCTCCATGAAGAGTTTTGTATGCAAGTTCCACCTGGTCTGCAGGCTCCTACAAAGTCTAATAAGGTGTGCAAGCTAGTTAAATCTCTCTATGGTCTTAAGCAAACAAGTAGACAATAAAACTTCAAGCTCACATAATTTTTGTCCACAGCTCGTTTTATTCAGTCCAAAATCGATTACTCTCTATTCACTAACTCCACATGCTCCTCTTTTACTGTTGTGCTTGTTTATGTTGATGATTTACTCTTCATAGGCAATGATCTCACTGAAATTCAGTATATTCACAATCTATTGCATACAGAATTCACGATTAAGTATTTGGGAGATGCAAAATATTTCCTAGGCATGGAACTTGCCTGCAACTCTAAAGGCATTGCACTTTTTAAAAAAAAAAAATGCTCTTGAGCTCTTTCAAGATGCAAGGTTATTACCAACAAAACCTGCTTCAGCTCCCTTTGATTATGCTTTGAAACTTCAAAAGCAAGGGATTGCTCCCTTAGAGGATCCTACTAGCTTTAGAAGATTGATTGGTCAATTAATCTACCTAACTAGCACTCAGCCTGACTTAGCCTTTGCAGTCCATCAATTAAGCTAATTCATTTCAAATCCCATGATTGAACACCAACAGGCTGCCATTAAGCTTCTCAAGTACATGAAGAAGGCTCATGCTCTTAGATTATTCTTTCCTACCTCCTCAAACAAAAAGTTGTCTAGATTCACTGATGCAGACTGGGGGTCCTACTTAGATACTAGAAGATCTATCACTGGTTTTTGCTTCTTCATAGGAGATGCCATCGTTTCTTGGAAGAACAAGAAGCAAGCCACGGTGTCCCACAGCTCCTCTGAGGCTGAGTATCGCGGTATGGTTGCAGCTGACTGTGAAGCTCAATGGCTTTCATACCTACTACATGACCTCTATTATCCTATAGTTCAACCAGTCCCTTTGTTTTGTGACAGCAAATCTGTCATTCACATTGCTAGCAACCCTATCTTTCACGAAAGAACAAAACACATTGACATGGATTGCCATAGCATTCGGGATAAGCTCTCCTCTGGTTTGATTTATCTTCTTCTGATCTCCTCTCATGACCAAACAACAGACATTCTCACTAAACCTCTTCAACCTGGTCCTTTCACTCACATGGTTGGCAAACTTGGCCTTCAAGACATTTATGATCAAGTTTGTGGGGGGTATCACAACCACAAATAGACAAGGGATGATTTCTTGCACAACAAGTCACAATAGCCTAGCCTAACTTTAGTTAGTTAACAATTCTATTAAAGTTAGTTATTATTTATAGTTAGTTACAAAATGTAACTTGATTTTGTTTTCCATCCCTTGTGTATATAAACCAATCCTACTAGTTCATTTGCACTCATCATGAATTAGAGAACTCAATATATAACTCCAATTCCTCTTTTCCTTCCCTTTTGTCATCTTCCATTTTTCTCTGGCTCATGTTCATTCTGCACAATCATAGTTGCTGTATAACCATAACAAAGTTTAACATTTTCTTTCGTATTTTCTTTTGATGTGTCATTGCCTCCATGGCATTTCACTAAATTAATTAAGTTGTTTTTTGTTACTAGGTATGTTTCTCACTGTATCTATGCAGTTTTTCACTATCTACATCTACACTTGCATCATACTGCTATATTGTACTATCTATACTTTACCTATGTATACATCTAAACATGCTATATCTACGACTTCTTCCTTTGTCATTTCAAATTGGTGAAGTGGTTTGAAATTATCCAATGATGGATGTGGTGTTTTGAATAAGATATTTAACAAAAATTTTGGAATTTGGTAACATAACTTCTTCCTGAGAAATTATGCTTATTTTTATTCTTTTGCAGGGTGATGTTGTTTTGCCAAATTGTTGCTATGTATTTTTATCAATTTTTTTATGCTAGTGTTACAGTCATTTTAAATTTAACATGGAATTATATATTTGTGAATTATTATGAATTTGTTTTACTATATTTTTCAATTTTCAGTTAGATGGAGCTTGATGACCGCGACAATGTGGTCAGAGAGGTGGTGGTTACAACGATTTTTTGAGTAGAGGTAAGGTCAAATCTACTTGCAAATTGTTTGGATGAGAATGCTTCCAATAGAGTAATTGATTTTTTTTTCTTTAGTCTTTCAATTGTTAATGTACTATTGTGTGCTTACTGTTTATATTAATGTGTTTCTATGAACTATATTTTATTGTTGGAAGTAG
Organism: Nissolia schottii; assembly: GCA_003254905.1. NCBI lineage: Eukaryota > Viridiplantae > Streptophyta > Magnoliopsida > Fabales > Fabaceae > Nissolia > Nissolia schottii. Next base: position 274,485 of record QANU01071046.1, on the reverse strand, counting down.
AATTCAAGCTTCCCTTGCTTTAAAGGGTGGCGCAAGGCATGAGGCACAAATCTATATATTATATTTCTTGCAAAAAAAAATGTCGTTATTTTTTAGTTTTCATGAAAGGGAAATATTTAGAGAAATACATTTGTGCTCTTTTGGTGTATGATTTTTCTACTCTTTTGTTTTAATATGTTTATTTGCAAATATTATATGCTTGGTCAATGGTGAAAAGCTCAATGATGAAGTTTAGATAAGAAAGGCAAGGTATGGGCACACTCTAATTGCATCTCAATACTATATTTTGCTTGATTCATTTAAATATCATTTAGTTGAAGGAGTTTCATTTATAGGAGGATGAAAAATACCAATGGTTAGAGAATAGAATGTGGTTGTTGTTTAGAAAAAATATATTTTAAAAGTTATTTTCATGTGGCTACTAGGATAAGTGTTCCACCTTCTCACTTAGATTTTACTTTGAGGATAAACCTTTTGTTGCCTGTAATTTGAACTTTTATTTCCCTTTGCTAAGGCTATTTGGCGTAGAGTGAAACATGTGTTGTAGTTCTCATTATTAATGTATTGCATCTATAATTGTGGAATTTTACTTATATATATGTAAATGAAAGAAACGTCTATTGGTGTTTATGCAAATAAAGCCATGAAGTAGAAGCAAAAGCCTGATGTCACTTATGAAGGTGATGAGATGGTCTCAAGAAGTACATGTACTAAAGAATCATAAATCAAAAAAGGAAATGAAAGAAAAGGAAAATTTTGACTAGGAAATGGAGCTTCATGTTCAAATTGAAGGAGCAAGATGGAGTAGTTAAAATGAAAGGAAAAAAGTAATGTTTTGTTTTTTCAAACACTAGATGTCTCGAATAGAAAATAATAGTTAACAGAATAGAGATGAGGAGAAAAGAGAAAATTACATTCATCAATGAGCATAACTCTATATATACAACATTCAGTTGCTTGTACAACAAGCAAGCTAACAAACTTAACTAACCTCCCAATATAGCTAACTTTAACTAACTCTAACAAACTTTAACTAACTCTGACAAGTTAAGTTAAGAGTTTCCCCATATTAACCCCCCCTCAAACATGGCATGGGGTTCAATGAAAATGTTAAGCATGCCAAGTTTGGAATCCAGAAACTGAAAAATTGCTGGGGGCACAGGTTTAATTATCAAATCAGCAAGTTGCAATTTGGAGGCAATGGGAAGAAGCCGAATGGAACCACTTTGAACATTCTCACTAACAATGTGACAATCAGCTCGATGTGCTTTGTGTGCTCATGGAAAGTAGGGTTGTGTGCTATTTGCATAGCAGAGTGATTATCACAGAATATGGCTGGAGATTGAGCAGGTGCGATACCAAAGTCATTCAACAAATAAGAAAGCCATTGCAGCTCGCATGACATGGGCTCAAAAGCTCAATATTTTTCCTCACATGACGATCGAGAGACAATGGAGCGTTTCTTAGATTTCTAACTCAACAACAAGTCACCAAGAAAGACACAAAAACTAGTGGTGGAGTGACGAGTGTCAAGGAAACCAGCCCAATTGGCATCACTGTAGGCCTTCAACTGCAAATCAAAGGCACTTGAGAAGAAAAGACCTATGTCTAGGTTGGATTTTATGAATCTAAGGACCCTTTCAGCTGCTGATTGATGTGTTGTAGTACGATTCGAGATGAATTGAGCAAAATGGTTCACTGAGAAGGAAATATCAGGCCCGGTTGTAGTTAAGTAGATTATTCTACCCACTAATCTCCTATAAGTACCAGGATTAGCCAAGGGTTCTCCCATATCTTTGGACAAGGGCTGAGAGCAACCATGGGGGTGTTGAGTGGCTTGCAGCCAAGCATTCCTGCATCTGAAAGGATTTCAAGGGAATACTTTCTCTGTGAAACTGAGATGCCTTGATTGGATCGAGCTATTTCAAGGCCAAGAAAGAACTTGAGGTCACCCAGGTCCTTGATCCGAAACTGATTGTCTAGGAACTGCTTAATTGTTTAAATTTATGACAAGCTATCTCCAACCAAAATAATGTCATCAACATAGACTAGGAGAGTTGTAAATGAACCATCTGCAGTTTTAAGGAACAAAGAGTGGTCGGATTGAGATTGAGCAAATCCAAGAGACAAAAGAACACTAGAAAGCTTGGAAAACCACTGTCTACTTGCATGTTTTAAACCATACAGTGATTTCAGCAGCAAGCAGGCCTGGTTAGGTTTAGGACTCTTAAAACCTTGAGGTAGCCGCATATAAACTTCCTCATGTAAGTCACCATGGAGGAAAGAATTATTAACATCTAGATGCTGCAAGTGCTAGCCCTTAATGACTGCTAAAGCTAACAAAAGTCTCACTATTTTCATTTTAGCAACAGGACTGAATGTTTCCATATGATCAATACCATGAGTTTGAGTGTAGCCTTTAGCCATTAACCTTGCTTTGTACCTTTCCATGGTTCCATCAACCTTGAGCTTGATTTTATATGCCCATTTGCATCTAACAGGAGTCTTTCTCTCCGGTAAGTCAACCAACTTCCAAGTTTAATTTTGCCCCAGGGCTACAATTTCTGCACCATTGCATCCCTACAGCATTGGTGCTTAACTGCATCACTATAGCTAGTTGGCTCAACTAATGTAGTCATGGCAAGGGCATAGGTTCTATGAGATTTGGAAAGAGTTCCATAAGATAAAACAGACTGCAAGGGATAAGAAGTTGAAAAGACTGTTGCAATTGAGCTAGAATTGCCATAAGAGCCTGCAAGCAAATTGCAGTGGTAATACTGGAAATAAGAGGGTGAGTGCCTTGTACTTGTAAATTTTCTAGTAGGAGCTTGATGATTAGAAGAGTTTCCCCTTCCCCAACAATAGATGTAGTGGTAGCAAGGCCAAGCACAATGTTGTAAGAAAGACTGAAAGAGGAATTAGTGTCATTAGTGGGAGCAGGAACTGCAATAGGGAGGACATAGAACCACTGCAAAAGGATCACCACTGCAATTTGCTTGCAGACTCTGATGGCAATTCTAGCTCAATTGCAACAGTCTCTTCAACTTCTTATTCCAAACTAGTGGTAATCCTGTTGCAGTGGTAATCTTGTTGCATCAAAATGCTGTAATGGAATGCCATGATATGGACAGAATGCTCATAAAAGTAGACATTTTGATTGATAAAGATTTCCCTAGAGGTCATGTCATATAAAAGAAAACCCTTAGTACTATGCTTGTAAGCCAAAAAAAACACACTTCCTTACCCTTGAGTCCAGTTTTGTTCTGTTCCTGTGTAAAGAAGTTGCATAGGCTAGGCAACCAAAAACTTTGAGAAAACTCAAGTCAGGTAACTTGTTGTGCAGCACACTATAAGGAGAATTGTTCGCTGATCCTTTGGTAAGTATCCTGTTAATCAGAAAAATAGGCATGAGTTGCTGCAAAGGACCAAAATAATGTTGGTAAATGAGCTTGAAACAGAAGTGCCCTTGTGACATTGAGTAAATGTCAGTGCTTCCTTTCAATAACAGCATTTTGCTGGGGAGTTTCTACACAACTAAGTTGGTCTATAATCCCTCTTAATGCATAAAAGTCCTTCATACTAAATTCAGGTCCATTATCTGACCTTAGTGTCTTGATTGACTTCGCAAACTGTGTTGTTACCTGAATAATGAAGCTTCTGAGAGCATTGGAAGCCTAAGCTTTAGTTTTAAGCAAATACAACCATGTGTGTTTGCTTTTATCATCTACAATTGTGAGAAAATGTCTATGTCCTTGAATAGAAATGATTGGCACAGGGCCCCATATATCAGCATGTAACAAATCAAAGACAACAGGGGAAATAGAGTAGCTGAGTGGAAAGGGAATAGCTTTTTGCTTTGAAAAATGACATATATCACAACGTGTTTCTGTTTTACAAGCAGGAACAAAATTGTATACATCATGAATGAGCTTTATCTTATCTGAACCTATGTGGCCAAGCTTAAAATGCCAAAGATCAAATTTATTTGCAGAAATAGAATTGATAATAACAGGATTATGCCTAGAAAGAATACATGGTAAAGGACTTTCTAGGATGTATAGACTAGCCTTGGCTCTAGAAATTCCAATCGGTCATAAGCTGAGGGTGTCCTGAATGAGGCAGTGATTAGAAAAGATATGAGTTTACATGCCAAATTAGTGCATAGCTTGGTAATTGCGATGAGATTGAAATGGAAATTTGGCAAATACAAGACATTGGATAGGCAATATGATGGGGATAACATGATTGTCCCTGCATACTTGGAGTGTAAGACTTGACCATTAGGAAGATTAATGGCTATAGGTAGAGTCTATTCCTAGTAAGATTGAAAATAAAGCAAAGAACAACAAATATGATTTGAGGCTCCAGAATCCAAAAGCCAAAGTGTACCTGTGTTAGGTGAGAATCCAAAATTGGAGGCTTGAGTCATATTGACTTGTGCATGACCTGAACTAGTGCAAGGTTGCTGAATCAGAGCAAGAAGACTTTGATATTGCTCAGTTGTAAAGTTGAATGCACCAGCAGAGGGATTCTGTGAGGAATTGTAATCTCCATCAGCAGCAGTGACAACAACATTAGCATTAGCCCTTTTGGACTTATATCCAGGAGGATAACCATGTTTCTTGTGGCATTCATCAACAGTGTGGCCACGATAACCACAAAAGGTACACTTCTTGCCACCTGATTTTCCTTTTCCATGATCAGAATTAGGCCTTTTGCTAGTGTCAGAAACAGCAGAAGCAACCTTGGGTGCAGCAGCATAATTCAGGCTAATCTTGGCATCGTTTGCCTCATAAGAAAGTTGGTTTTCATGCTGGAGCACCAATGAAAATATTCTATTAAGAGGAGGAAGAATGTCCATTAGAAGGACTTGAGAAAGAACCGTGTGAAAAGGCTCAATGAGTGCTTTAAGGAACTTGATGGCGCGATCAACATTCAAACGAGTCTTCAACTCAAGGAATGCACCACGTTTACACTGCACAGTGCATTTACAAACAGGGAGAGACCTGAAAACATCCAATTCATCCCATAGGACCTTCAAATCGGTGAAGAAGCAAGGCAGAAATTTCCTCATGCAAATCAACAATGCGAAGTAAATCACCTTGAGAAAACCTTTCCTTGAGCTCAGTCCATACTTCATATGCCTTATCGATTTGAGCTATAAGAGGATCAACCGAACGGATGAGCTAAGATAAAACCATGTGATTGCAACGCTCCCATTGTCCATAAAGAGGAGAATTAGAACCAGGCATGGTGATGGATCCATCAATGAATTTGACCTTGTTCTTGGATAAAAGAGCCATACGCATGATACAAGACCAACTATGATAGTTGGCTCCATTAAGAAGAGAAAATTACATTCATCAATGAGCATAGCTCTATATATACAGCATTCAGTTGCTTGTACAGCAAGCAAGCTAACAAACTTAACTAAACTCCCAATATAACTAACTTTAACTAACTCTAACAAGTTAAGTTAAGAGTTTCCCCCTACTATAGTCTTTCACTATTTTATATTGTTTTTATTTATAAAAAGAAAGGAAGTGTTTCTATGGTCACTATGTTGAATCCATTGCGGCGAAATGCATACTGTTTTTATGGTCATAGTTTTATTTGTGTTGTTTTAATTATGGTGAAATGCGTAATTTGATTTTTCTTTCGGTGTGAACTAACTCAATTTCTATCATTAAGATTTTCACAATGTATTAATTTTAATGTTATGGTGTTGAATAATCATAAATAAATTTTTACAAATTCTTTTTTATTTTAATTTAATTTATCCTAGTGCATTGCACAGATTATCACACTAGTTTTATTTAAAGATAATAAATATCAAATTACTCGAATCATCAAATATCAGTGTGTACTTAAAAAAGAAAAATATATCATCGTGATTATTAAAGTTTGTTATATTGTTTCAAATATGGTATTTGCATGGTTTGGTGGTACTAATCGATTTGAATTTCGAATAGCCCTACAGTGGTACATGTAATCCAACTTTGACCCTCCTCTCATGTTCCTTAATTTGGGTCCTCTTTCAATTTCTTTTCTTTTCTTTTTCATACATTATATTCTCATTCATACACGTATCTCTTGGTCGTAGTCACCGGATGCACATTCATGAACATATCTTCAGCATTGATGTTGAACCTTTTGGTACATAGTAAGCAACAACTTCTTGGGGGCATGTATCTTTATTCTAGATAATGAAAATCCTTAGGGAGTGGGGTATGTAGATGGCTATATATCTTTGTAAGGCTCCACCACGTTTGTTTTTGTTTTTCCCAATTCCCTCTTGGTCCCTCCGAATGGTTAAATATGTCTTTATCTATTTTATGTACAACAAAAACAAATAAAAACAACTTCTTTTGTTTATATTTTAGTTTATACTTTATGCATCGAAATCATCATCCACCCAATATTAAAAAAAGTCTTGCACTCCATGCTTTGTATAACTTGAAGAAAAAAAAATTGTGTATATTTCTTTTGGTCATTCAGTCATAATAGACTAAATAAAAAGTATATATTTAATAGAATTTATAAATTTATTATTTAAACATTTTATGTTAAGATGTGACATTCAATATACTTTTGTGACTTTTTGTTTGATCAATCAATTTAAATCTCAAAAATTTTTAGGCTCATATCAAAGTTATGATTCAACAAGTATTAAGAGATGTACTAAGTGGTGATTGGAATGATCTACAAATTTATCATCTTAATGCTTTTAGTTGAAGTATGACGTTGGGTTTACTTTTTGATTTCTCACTAATCCGTTGATTTAAATTTCTTTAGATTTTAGCCTCTCCCTTTAACCAATTGTTATATTGTCAATGTCTAGTTGTGAGGGTGCAACCCACCGAGACTTGGGGAAATAGGATTTTTAGGTACCCCAACGTGCAACAAACTATTGTGGCCCAATTTAAAACAGGCTTTTGGGCCTGTGTATTGGTTGGCAATTTTATTTCTCAATTAAATTACTAGCATTTGAACTATATTAATAAAAATTTAATTATCCCAATTCAATTAAAGACTCTCTCTTATGAGGTTGGGATCTCTTAACAAAAATTAATTTTTATTTTTTAATTTATAGAGCTTAAATTTTAGACCTTTAATTGAGAGATCAAGATTTATCACCACCTTAACCAACTAAACTTAACCATTTTTAAGAAATAAAAGAAAAAATTATCCTCCTGTTATCTCTTGTCACGGTAATGTTTGGTTGGTTATATGGACACTATGATGCACCCTTTTTTATTTTTCCCCTTCGCTATGATATTGCTATGATATTGCTTTGTTACTTACTTAACACATTTTGTGCCTTTGTCTAAATTATTTATTTTTTTTCTTTAATTAATTTGCATATTAACCTTAATTTGAAAGCTATTTTAAATCAAAGAGAGAAATTAGTGACCTGATATTGTAACTAACCATAATCATTAATCACATATAGCTAACATCCATTAAGAGTACCATCAAGTTCAAGCTACTCACATAGTAGTAACAAATAATGTGAGTAAAATCATTAAATTTACTTTACCCGAAACCGTAAATAATTAATGTGAGTTAACTAAGCATAGACCAAACCTAAGACTATGTAGTCTTATAGTTGTCGCTTTCACTCGCGTATAATTCACTTCTCTCGTTTTGTTTTCCCGGCAACACCAAAAACCCTAATTGCCCAATTTTTTTTCACCGTTCCCATTGAATTCAAGGGTTTCTGTTCCCTCCAATCTCACCCCTCTAACCGTTGTTCCACAAATCGATTCATCTTTCTGGAAAGTTTCGTTTTTTAAGTTCTGATTATATCTATAGCTCGTGCTTGTGCTCGTGTTGTGTGTGGTTGAATAAGGTCCTTCAATGGCGGAGGACCGCAATGAAGGAAGTGACTTCAGCTCGGAGGACGAAGGGACCGAGGATTACAGGCGCGGAGGGTACCATGCGGTTCGGATTGGGGATTCTTTCAAGAATGGGTGCTATGTGGTTCAGAGCAAGCTCGGTTGGGGCCATTTTTCCACTGTTTGGCTTGCTTGGGATACTCAGAAATCGGTGCGTGCCCATTTGTTTCTTTCCTCATAAAAAATGGAAAAAAAAAACTGTTAGGAAATGAATGATTTTGACTTTTGACAATTAGTTTTCTGTGCTAGTGTTTTGGGTTAGGAAAGAGTTGAGTTTTGTGCTTTTGTGTGGGTTATGACTGAAGGAGTGACACTGTCAATGTTATTTGAGTAATATGCTTTGAGCAATTCCTATTTATCATTCTTTTTTAGTAATGTTATTTGTAAATCAAAGGTGGAAATTAAGCGTGGACACCATTTGTGAGGGAAAGACACAGAGCGTTTGGTGGTGTTGAATGTGGCCAAGGCTTTGTGTCTTTCTGTATGTGGTGTGCACTTTTGATGTACAAGTAACATTGTTCATACTTTTTTTTTATGCTGAACAATAACCTATGGGATCTGTCCATTGGTTATTCGACCAATGTTGTATTTTAAGCTTTTTTGACATTGGCCAATGTTTGGTTTTCTCAAGAACCATGTCTTTCTCAAAGCTCAAATTATAAAAGGATAATGAGATTCTGCTGCCTAATGTTTTATTCTTCATACACTTTTGCTTCCTTGCTGCTATTTTTTTTAATTTGATATGTCATCGATCATGTATGCTGGGTTACATTAGAGTTCCTGTAATTAGATGGCAGTAGAATATACTCTTACTATTACCTAGTCAAAACATTTGTTGCTGTCTTTAATTTGGAATTGTATTAATGATAGTGGAATTATTTGTTGTAGCAATATGTTGCCCTAAAAATTCAAAAGAGTGCTCAGCACTACACCGAAGCAGCAATGGATGAAATAAAGATTCTCAGACAAATTGCGGATGGAGACCCACATGACAAGAAATGTGTCGTAAAGCTTTTGGATCACTTTAAGCATTCAGGGCCTAATGGCCAGCACGTTTGTATGGTTTTTGAATTCCTTGGCGACAATCTTCTTACCGTTATCAAGTATAGTGATTATCGAGGGGTTCCCCTTCCCATGGTTAAGGAAATTTGTTACCATATTTTGGTGGGTTTGGATTACTTGCATCGCGAGCTTTCTATAATACACACTGATTTGAAGCCAGAAAATGTCCTGCTTATGTCACCAATAGATCCATCCAAGGATCCTAGAAAATCAGGCGTTCCACTTGTTGTTCCAAATACCAAGGACAAGACTGTGTCCAAAAATGGGACCACAACAGATGACAAAATTGTCAATGGAGATCTGACCAAAAACCAGAAAAAAAAGATGCGGAAAAAGGCTAAAAGGGCAGCTCAAGCCGGTGTTGGGAAGGAAAGTCCCGAGGAAGATGATGAGGATTCTAAAGTACCTGAGCAAGATGAATGTAGTAAAGATGTGAAACCAAGTGTAGAATCTGGTGAAGAAGCTAATAGTCCTGTGAGCAAAGATGAATCAACAAAGACTTCTGAAACTAAGGATGTTCCACAAGGAAGTCATAGTCGCAGGAGAGTTAGTTGTTCTGAAAGAAAGAAGTTACTTGCAGGTGTTGATCTTAAGTGCAAGCTGGTTGATTTTGGTAATGCATGTTGGACTTACAAACAATTCACAAATGATATTCAGACGAGGCAGTATAGGTGTCCCGAGGTTATTCTTGGATCTAAATACTCAACTTCAGCAGATCTGTGGTCTCTTGCTTGCATTTGCTTTGAGCTTGCCACTGGTGATGTTCTTTTTGATCCTCACAGTGGTGACAACTATGACAGGGATGAGGTAGGTGCTTCTATTTTGGATTTCGAAAGTACTGGTTGGCTTCATTTCTTCATATTATCTTATGCTTACTGTTAATAACTTGATAATAATAATGGCTTTGAAAATTTGCTCTAACTTCAACCAATTGACTATTTAAATGACATTTCAAATTTTCTCTGCAGGATCATCTGGCCTTAATGATGGAGCTTCTTGGAACGATGCCTCGCAAGGTAAGCATGTCAGACATTTTGCTGAAAAGCGTCATAGTTAAAATTATTATCAATTTACATGTTGATATGCCCAAGAAAACAAATATTCAATATACCTACTACAAATGCTTCCCACGCGTAATTCAATTACTCCACTATAGATGCTATTTTCCTTGTCCTATTGTATCTTACTACTTTTCTGTCTTAACGAACTTTTGATATCAGAGAAAGAAACATGGTAGTTCAGTGCAATTTATTTTTGGATTTTAATTTTGATGCTTGGTCAGAGTAAAGCTATTTGCACCATCAACCAATTATGTGTGACTTTTGAGATAGTCATTATAAGTATCAAGCACTTTTAGTTACATGGCAATAGTGTGTAAAACTATTACACCAACAATGGATCAATATTGAATCCTTATTTTTGGTTGACTATTATCAATATTTTATCTATTACCATCCGCAAAAAAAATTGAACAAATATTTCTTTCAGATTGCATTAGGTGGCCGCTATTCCCGGGAATTTTTCAATAGACAAGGTGACTTGAGGCACATCCGGCAGTTACGTTTCTGGCCTCTTAACAAGGTGCTGATGGAGAAGTATGATTTCAGTGAGCAAGATGCAAAGGACATGGCCGACTTCCTTGTTCCATTACTTGATTTTTCCCCTGAAAAGAGGCCAACAGCTGCTCAGTGCCTTAGTCATCCATGGATCAGTGCAGGTCGTCAGACTCTTGAACCTTCATTGACCGCTGTTGAACCTGATGCTAAGGATAGAGAACCGTCTGAAAATCTGAAGAAGGAAAAGGCTGAGCTGGAAGCTGTGGAAGTTGGTATTGGGAATATTATTATTGATGGAACTCCAAAGCCACTTAAAGTGTCTCAACCTATGCTGTCATCAAAATAGGTGGAATCTGCCTCGTCTGGGTGATTTGTGCAACTTGTTTTTCTTTGTATGGCAAGGACCTTGGAGCCTGGTATTCATGGAACTGTTATATTAGACCTTATATACAATATAAGTCATACTTGAGGTTGTGGATTTGGGTAGCTCTTCATTGGGTGAGGCCAGTTGGATGTCTGCTTTTATCGAGTAATATCACCCTCCAGTTATTGCAGAATAGAATGCCTCAGATAGCTTCCTTCACGTTCAATAGAAATTACCTCTGCTATAAACACTGATATCCTTCTCTCTCTTTTTTACCCTTTGAGTTCTTTTTTAAATTTCTCCCTAGATTAGATTTTCAACTGTTTTGAGGTGTTTGAATTGTACATTTGGATGAGTTGATTATTGATGTGTTCATATCAGATTTTGTCGCTGAAGACTTCCGCATCCTTTGTTTCCCAGTTTTTGGCATTTTGTGTTATGGTAATTCATACAAAACGTAACCAAAAGCATAGCTTAAGGTTCATTGTATGCATAGATATTATATACTTTCCGGCTCTGTTTCTAGGTTTGTTTTAAGCAGCCAAATTTGAGAAAATTACAAAATTACATGCCGGTTGCGCAAAGAGCGCTGTTAGTTGGGGTAGGTGAAGTGTTCACAACTACTCAATCTTTAGATCCTTTAAAGTGAGATGATTAAAGTGAGGAGTTTACACCTTTGGATTGAACCTATACACAATGTTGCTTTATTGATTAAATAGTGTAAATCTCTTCCCTTGTCACCTCAGAGGATTTAAATCCATTCTTACAAATGCCCATTCTATGATTCTATCCATGATTTTCAGTTGAACAACGAAGCCGGTTCTTGAAACTCAATTGGCAAATGTTAGGCTCCACTATCATAGTATTGTGGCATACATAATAAATTGGTTGACTCCGTTTCCAAGAAACCTGCCAAGCAACTTTACCCCAATATCCCCTGCCCGCTCTTGGCTCCAAAAAAGAACAGGAAGAAGCGGAGGCTCATCCTTTGTTGAAGTTCTGCTTTGAATCTTCACAGAACCAGGAGATGCAATTACAAAGGAATTACATCCTTGAAAGCCGTACGAAAGTGGTGCATGGTAAATTCAGGAAAGACAACAAATAACCGGATCTTTACAGGACATGCCACCTAGGCACAACGAATTTGGTGCCCCGATATTTGCACACTGCATTTCCTAAACGAGATGGTGAATATTTTTACAGTATTTTAATTTCCAAAATGAGTTTGGTTCAATCCTGCCCGTGGGTTTGAACGCCATTTCCTATTCTTAGCTCAAACTGATTTTAGACACACACTACCCTAAAATAATTCAACATCCTTTTTGATGCAGTGCTGCATATAGTGTGAAAGTTGTATGTCTAGAGCACGTACACGCACGGGCAACAACCAAGTGAAGAATCTCTTGATGACTTTGGCTGATCATTGATCATGACTATCGTACCCATTACGAACTCATGAAGCAATGAAAAATGGCCTGCCCCACCGATTAGTAATGTCAGTAATATCACGTACACTTTCCAACCCATTTTAGATGATCCTCATGCACAATCACTGGATTCATTGGGTGCTTATTTTTCTTCATAATCTGATATCACCTGAAAAATGAATTAACTTCCCTTCAGGTTTGGAGGAATTACTAAGAAATTGCTATTTATATTGATGGCTAATCCTTGGAAGGTCATTAGAAGCCTTAAAGATAATTAACATGTCTTGGGTTAAAGATGAAGTGAAGTTAATTCATGATAATAGATCCACAGCTATCACATACTCAATCTGGAAAGAAAAAGGCTAAGACTATTATTTAAGAGGTAGTCAATTTTATTACCTAAAAATGAAGTTTCTTCCAATCAAAATATTTTCCTCGCCTTGAGGTAGTAATACATAAGAAAAAAACCAATAACAGCACCAACAATTATCCCAGCTGTTGTCAGCCAAAATGCAAACTGCATACAAATCCAAAAATTTGGTTATTTTGATAAGACTAAGTGGCAACAATTTGCAAGAAGAACCAAGCAAGTCATGCATGGAATATGATATTGGAAACCAACATACCACATGTTCTTCAAGATAGGACTTCAGGTTCATGCCAAATATACCTGAAATCATGAAAATATATAAAGGGTGATCCAATGCATGAAACCATGAAAATTTATCTCGGTATAAAATGTTTTAAAGTGCAACCCACCACTGTACAAACTGTATAAAAAAATCGCCCAAAATCTGTACCTGCTACAAGGGCACCAACTGCCACACAGAATGTTCCAACCTGGAGAAGCAGTTCCACTCGGCTAACCTCAAGCCTTCGTGAGCTGTTAAATGAAATCAAATTTGTTGGAACAACTAAGGTTAGTAGTTAGTGATGACTACAAACTGCTGAATCCCCTTTTCCATAAGTGAAGTAAGATATCCAAACCTCAAACTGACAGCTATAGAATCTTCCATTTCCCTTGCAGAATCAAGAAGCCTTTCAGCTTGACCATGACAAGATTCACATCTGCATGTGCAATTAGAAGTAGAAATCAACTTTTCCATGAAATCATTAGGTATTTTAAACTTTTATTAAAAAAGAAGCAGCATATAGCATTTGCTAGAATCATCAACTTATGGTAGTGTTTGAAACCTTCATGAGACTTGTTTCTTAATGCAGATTCCCATCAGATATTGTAACAAGGATTACAGAGCTTTCTGAATATCCATTGGGCTAAAACATGCAATGCTTGTGTATGAACATTAATGGTAAATAACAGCTCTAGATTTATGGTTTTAACTTGTTTACATGCAATGCAGAAATTAGAAATGAGAATAACCTTTGAAGATAATTTTCCAGAAGCATCTCAATTTCCTCTTCCTCCTCTACATACAATGAAAAAGAAAGCAAATGAGAAGTTATATTATAGGTCACTAGTAGAATGTAAGGATCCATATTGATGTCAGCAACAAAAAACATACTTTAAATAGCAGCTTACCATCAGCAATCTGCTTTTCCAAGGGCACTGAGCATTCCACATCATTGTTTCCTTTCGTAATTGTGCAGTTTCTTCCCATAATACAAATACGGCGTATTTCATGGGGATCCTCCAGAAGGTCAAGCAGCATCTGTCTGAGAGCACCTGCTCTAGAACCTAACTCAACCTAGCAATTTGGCATGAAGCAAATAAACAATTTTTGTTTTTCACCATTACCACCGAAGGCAGGTAACATTGTGTGTGTGCGCGTTTTTTTTTTT
>QANU01071046.1:175645-260095 GCA_003254905.1 Nissolia schottii | reverse complement strand
TATAGAATGCACATGGAGAGAGTGTCAGGAAAATATGACTCAAGTAATAGTTAAAGCAAGGATTTTAAACCAGTTTTGGTTCACAGATAGGTTTAGAAATAACAACTTATGATAATAATATAACAAAAAAACAAAGAAACACATCTGCAAGCACTCCTAAATGGGGAAAAAAAAATACAACCATAAATATACTCAGTTACTCACTGTGATCCCATACTCACACGAGGTTCTAAATTCATCAGTCTCCGCTCCAAACGCTGTATTCTTGAAAGCAATGCTGCTTCAACAACCTATAAGAAGTTCCACCAAACAATGTTGGTATTGATCGAAATTCTTATTTTTCACACATATTGATAATTTCCTATTTTACTGAGATTCAAATTTTACATGTAACTATCATTAAAATATTTCATAGATATGAGAAAAATTCAAAGATATTTGTTAGATATCAGATATCTCCCTAACATAGGAAACTAAGAATCGCTTACTAATTGGGATATAACATGGAAATAGTTGACTGCCATGTAAACTGTTGTGGGGTATCTAAATTGTTATGTGCTATAGATGCTTGTATTGAGAATTGTTTGCAGCATGAGAAAGGGTGTAAAGTTGAAATATTTGGTAGAGATGTAAGGGTAATGGTGAGTAGTTGTGGGATAGACAAGACTGAGACCACCTACAAACATTATCATGTAATCTTGTTTTGATAGTAGACCCTATTCTCATCCACAAGTATAGACGTATTTGGCTGAACCATGTTAAATTGTACGCAATTTGTTTGATACTTTTCCATGCTTGTATTTATGTCAGCACATGAAGAAGGGTTGTGGTATTTCCCCCAACAATGACTAGGGGGCAGAGTTCACAACAGTAGGCCTACAACATAGAGCCAACGGGATGACTCAACAACATACGAAAAATGGGAAAAAAAATTGGGGTACACTGCCGAACAGTCAAAACCATTTAGGTTCCCATGTGTGTATTCTTTCTATTCCCAAGCGTCCACCACAACCAGCTTTACCTTTTCCAAAACTTGGGCCATAAATATGTACTGAAGTATAATTCTAACGTTGTTCTTGTTTATCCTCATTCCTCAAAATATAATTTGGAAAAAATGCATGTTATTTTGATATCTGAATTCATGGAAATGACTGTTATCACAATGATTCAAGCCTGAGAGCTGGTTATCATATTTCAGTCAGTGGAAATAAACAATATTAAAATCAGCTTTTTTTTTTTTGGGAGACTTGCATAAGAGATGGGAGGAAAATTATAACATCCGCGCACAAGACTATGCCAGGAAGTGACTGCAACTCTATTCACTAATCAGTATGTTAAACAAAAGAAGCAAATTTCATGCTAACCTCAAGTTCAAATGGCATTGATGGCCCTCCATTGTTGTTCTTGGGGTTCAACCGAGGCAGCAATGACTCTAGAAATGCTTGGCCTCCTTTACTGATAATTATCAACAGAGACAGAAGTTTAGTTTTACTTCACCCAGATACTTCATCAATGAAACAACCACCATGATGCAGCCCTTAATATACATTAATTTGGAATTAAAACATTACCAATTATAGTCAAATATAAGCACACAATCCTTCATTGCTATTGCTCGTAGTGAACCCAGATTTAGAAGTATAGCATACTCACGGACCTAATACAAGACATACAAACTGCAAATTAATTGATATACAAGGCAAGTTCAAATTCCTATCCTTAACTTATGTGATGACTGATGAAGGATACAAAGTTTCAGCAAAATCATCTGGATTTTACGATAACATGAAGCACAGAGCACTCCATGGACATCTTCATGAAACATGAATGTTTTAGTGTATACCTTCAACAAGTTATTATTAATATATATGACAAAGATGAAAATTAAAGAAATGATACCAGCAAAGAAGGGGCTGAATTTGTCAAAAACAACGACGGATCCACACTTCGAATGTCCCGTGGACGAAGACCTGATCCATCATCAAACAGAACAATGGGTTTACGGTACTCAATAGCCAGGGATGGGGGCAATACATCATCACATCACAAAACAAACAATAGGTGCAATGGCTCATTACAGAAACAATTATTACACAAAATATAGTTATGTTACAGAAGCAGCTGCATAGAATTTGAGCCCACCGAAAGAGAAACAACTCAATTTTGCATAACATGAAATCATGAACAAATTAACATGATAAATATTCTCTAGTTGCAGCTCTGGCGTAGCGTTTTACTCACCACTTGACTTCAACAATTGTCTCCTGTTGATTTTTCTAGTCGACATTATCCCATCTGACCTCACTTCCACAACCTTCACAGTTCACAAACATACAAAGGAGAAAAAGAAAAACAGCACAGCAATCACATGAGCAAAAGCAAAACTAGAATAGTATAAAAACATGAAGAAGCTGCAACAAAATTCTAGAAGCTTCCAAATTATTCCTATGGTGCAAAATGCTCAGTATATTTCGGAAGCATCAAACAGGTTCTAAGAACGAACTTCGTAAACCGGTTCCCTAATTCCGAGAGAGATCGAGTCGCCGGAGGAAGTGGTTGCAATTCTCTGAGACTCAACACGGTCGGTTTCCGGAGCAGAGGTTCGGCTCGGAGGCTGAGCGTTTCCGTCATCGTCCTCCGGAGAAGCTTCAACGGAATCGGAGACGGCGGTTTCGGCGTCGCTCCACTGCTTCTCCTCAGTGGATCTGGCAAAGCATTTCACCGCCGGCCGGAGAACCCTCGGTTTAAGCGCCGGAGCTGGGATCTTGCTCCGGCGGAGTAGAGCGAGGGAAGAAGCAGGGCATGGCACGTCGAGAGCACGCGATTCAACGAGATCGGAGAAGGAGACGGAATTAGTTGGAGCGAGCAACGGTTGGGAACGGAACTGCAGCAGGAGCGGCCAACTCAAAGCCATGGTGATGCTGTTATGGTGTGGCTATGGGTATGGTTATGGTGGTCATGCATGCCGTGCAATAACGGAGTACTTGGGGAGCTTTTGCAGTTGGAGCTGTCTATAACGATCGAAGCCGAAGTGAATAATTTTATCCGGATTAGTTTTTTTTATTTTTTATTTTGAGGGGGGTGAGGGGGGATTACTCTAATATTTCTAGTTTCATTTTGTTGTGTTTCTGATGGAGAGAGGTAACCAGGAAAAATAAAAATAATAGACTTAAGCGGAAAAAAGAAAAAGCATATTTATTTGTGGCTGAAGTTTGCCGTTCGATGCAGATGCAAGGTCCTTCTAGCGTTATAATTGTTAAACAGGACCATGCACAAGTTAGTCCATGTTGAAATCGTGAGTCACCTTAATCTTTAAATTTTAAACTAAATAATTTTGAAAATGCGTATTGTGAATTAAATTAGTCTCTCATCGCATTTTAGTTATAATATTATTGATGTGTCACGTTAAATTCTATGTTAACATTTCACATGACACTTACCAAAATGATAACGTTTAACAAATAGTGATCTAAACGACAACCTTTAACAAATAGATTTAATTACATAAAAATGACGTCGCTTAAGATATTATATGTAATTATTGCTAATTAAGTTATAGTAAATTCTAATTAATACTAAATTAATCTGAAATCCCTAATTTTCCCTTTTACATAATGTAACATCCCGCTTTTTTTCTTAGCAAAGACTTCATAAATTAAACAGGAGAAACAAGTCCTCACATAAACTCTCAGGTTAAAAGTGTCTGTAGAAATAATTCTATGCATTTTTACAAAATTTTGCAGACACCACAATAAATCCTTTTTGTTGTCTGAGTATAACGGCGCGCCCAAAGTATTCGTAAAAGGCACGACTACAGACGAGAATTTACAAACACCTCAAATGAACCTAGATTATTACTTAGAAAAATTAGGGGATCAGAAGGACGTGATCGAAATATTTTTAGAACAGTCGTACGCGAAGTACCGAGATCAAAAACGATAAAACAGGATCAAAATTGATCTGCCGGAGACCTTTAATTCTCGGCCACAGAAGTGGTCAAGACACAAGGCCATTGCATGGCCATAAGGATGCCAAATGGCTTGGTCAAAAAGCCCAAGGGTCACTCATGTTGGTGAGTCACCATGCATGATGTCATGCATGACATAAGCTAGGGATAAAATGGTAAATTAGTCCAAGGGCATTTTGGAAAAGTGAATTTTGTGGTTTGGCCTATAAATACCCCTAGGAATCTGAAAATTTGGAGAAAAAAGAAAAAATCTTACCAAAACTCTGTCCGATCACACAATCAACTGTTATTCAGTTAAATTGGAAACCTAGAGACCTCCTATACTAAACCTAGACAAAGTTATTCAATAACTCCCTAACCTTCACCCACAAACAGCACAAACATCCCCTGAAATTCTTAGAATAAATTTATCCTAAGAAGAACTAGGAAGCACCATGGTTAGAGAAAAGGCCACAGGACGCAGCAGAAACCGTAGTTGGACGCAAAAACGTGGGTAAACCGACTTATACATTGTCTATGTGGCTTCATGATTAGATATATATGCGGTTAGGATGCCTTTTATGTGACTTTGGTGTATATATATGTTGTTGATGATTGTCTGGATCTGTTGGTGTTGTCTGTGATTCTGTCAGAATTTAGGAACGCCTAAGACAAAAATAGGCATATGACAAGATTTTGAAGGGAACTGTATGCTGAGATTTTTATCATGAAAAAATAATGTTATTTTTGGGTTCTACACAAAAAATTGAGTGGGGATGTCAAGTTTCATGATTTTTGGAGTCCCCGATGAATTTCTCAGCAAACAGACAGAAAATATGGTTTTTAGGAAATAAGGATAAAATGGAAATTTCGTGTTTTGGGCTAAAAACTGGGTTGATTTTCATGAAATATGGGTTTAGAACTATCAAAAACCTTAAGGGCAAGTCTTGAATCCATCGGGTTTTTGAGAACAAAAATGTCAAAGAAAACAGGGCGTTTACAGGGGCGAAATGGTAATTTTGGAAAAATGGGCAAAACTGTAATTTCGCACAGTGGGGATCAGAATCTGAGTTTTAGATATGATAAATGATCTTAGGGCTACCAAAAACCTTGGGGGTAAGGTCTCGGACCTCTCCGGTTTATGGTCGCTAATCTTTGACAGAAACCAAATGTCTGTTTTGCTAGTTGCTAGGTTTACGTTTGTTACGTTTAAGACATGAGATTATGTTCCTTATATGTGAAGTTAGTGATAGTATATGATTGATGTCATGAGTTATGTGAAGATTAGTGATATTATATGATTGATGTTATGAGTTATGTGAAGTTAGGGATATTATATGACTATTGTTATGAGCTATATGAAGTTAGTGATATGATACAATTGATGTTATAAATTATGCGAAGTTATATGTTATATGATGTGATGTATGATGAAGATGATGATATGAGGTATTGAATTGTGCTTATGTGAACCGTTGCAATGAATACTAAACGGTGCACATGATGATGATGGAAAACCCCCTCTAGAAAGGCTGAGGGCTGGGCTTTTGGGGAAGGTCTAAGTCCCGGTCGAGTCGTAGGTCCGACCCCACCGCCATCATAGGATGGTCACCTCGGTCGTGGTTGGGGAGAGTTACGAGGTCAAGACCCTTCAGATGAGACCCTTCAGGTTTAGCGCGACCTGGCCGCCACGATGCGAGCTGAAAGTGTGGTTGTAGCGGTGCGGCCGCAGCTACAAGGGACGATGGCATAACTGCTTATAAGTTATAGAGCGGAACTATAAGTTGATGCCAGCTGAAGCTTATAATTAAAATGACTACGGTTATAAGTAGAAGCTAGCTGAAACTTGTAGATAAAAAATGATTTTCAAAAATGACGATTTTGATACAGTAGTGTAGCTATGTGAATTGTATGACAGTATATGAGTTAGGAACTAGATTAGCGGACAGATAACGTAGATAATGAAGAATAGGTTCCCCGATCGCCTAGTAACTTAGATAAAGCTGCTGCTCAGGCTTAGTATGGATATTAATAACTAGTAGGACTATAGTATAATTGTGACACCTAGAGACCCCCTGAGTAGCAGAATCATAATTGAGTATGAAACGAGTTACGACGATTAAGGTTTCCCAATGAGAACGCATTGTTCTCATCCTCCACTCCTTTATGGTTCTAGGTGAGCACGACAAGGATGCAGAGGATGTTAGAACAGTGCAAGCAATACAAGGACGAGCAACACTGAAGAAGATGGACAGAGGAATAGGGAAATCAGAGCCACGATAGGGATAACGCACTAGTCCTTAGTCAGTAGGCTTTATGTTTGTACTACTATGTGATTGTACGTAACATCTATAATATTACACGTGTAACTCTTTGTGAATATATAGCATGAACCTTTGGTTGCTATGAATGTTGAATACACCTAATTAATATTAGTTAAGTATGCTATGTTACCACTCACAATATATGTTCTAACGAGAACACGGGTCATATTTTATTCTATGATACGTATAAAGAAAAGTTGAAATTTGGTCCATATTTTTGGGTAACTATATTTTTAAACTCATAAGCGGGACTAAGTACTATCCCAACCAAAAGAGATAACAGCCTAGTCGGTAGGTTTGCGACTTAAGCATGGACTAGCTAGCTAGGATGTTTCACATAACTCTCACATAACTTTCCCTTTTTGCCACACCTCACTTTTCCTCTTCACCTCTCATATGTTTCTTCTCTGACGACGCTTGAAGGTATTCTGACGATAACGATGCTTGAAGGCATTTTGATGACACCACTCATGCTCGACCACTCTTCCTCTTCACCTCTCATCTGTTTTTTCTCTTCCCCTTTTGCATTTCTTTGTTGTTGTTGATGTCTATTTTCAATATATTGCTTTGTTTTTCGTTATTGTTGTTGTAGTGTATGTCGAATATATTGTTATGTTTTTTGTTGTTGTTGTTATGGTGTTTTTAGGTTTTTTTTATTGTTGTGTTGTTGCTATAATGTGTTGTCGTTGTTGAGTTTTGTGTTTTTGGTATTTTTTGGTGTGTTGTCTTTGTTAAAGGGTTTCCAATTTTTTTGAGATGCTAAAGGGTTTCCTCACCCATGTTTTATTTATTGTTTCTATGATCTTGCCTTTCATTATCATAATAATGTATGGTCCATTTTTGTCAAGAACATCCTCATCGTGTATGCAATGTGCCGGTGGTGGTCCAAAACAACAAACTGTGATTTTTTTTGTTGATAAATAGTGGTCCCTCTGAGCAAATTGGTCCCTCATGGGGAAAGCTTGTTACAAGTGATACTGAGCAATTAACATATGAAGGTGGGTGAGAGTGGAATCTTGGCTTGGTGTTGATGAGGACACACTAGATGTGTTTGCTATTATGGAATTGAAAACTGATTGTGGTTGGTTATGGGAAAAATGTTAGATAATGGTTTAAAAGAGATGCAAGTTGATGGAGATTTGAGAGACATGGTGAAATTTGCTTATTCCCACCAACAAGTAGTTCATTTATATTATTTTCAACCTGTTGGAGATGATCTTGAGATTATTTCTTTTTTGGGTGATGAGCCACTTTTGGATTAAGTTGATGACCATAAGGTATAAGAAGAAGCTTGATTTATGTCCTAGTTAGGGCACCCATAAAATGGTCTATTACAATTAACTTCGGTGTTGGATGTTCTAATCACTGCTCTCTCCTTCCAATGACATAATCTAATCTTTCCTCCTCCCCTAAACTTCAATGTAGTTCTTGTCCAACTTCCTTGTGAGTGTGAAATATGAGGAACATTGATGGGCACCACCCCATAATATTAAGATGGTAAGGAAGGAAGAAGAAGAGTGACTGTAATTTTTTTTTGGGAAGAGATTGATTTAGCAAGGAAGAAGAAGAGTGACTGTGAGAGTTTTCAAGGAAAAAAGAAGGAGGGTTGCATCAATGTGAGATTGTGATTAGAGATTTAGGGTTTTATTATTGACGGGGGTGAATATTTTAGGGACCTATTTGACCTGTGTAACACAGTTTTAAGGACCAATTTGAACTCTCTCATGCATGCCACATCAGGTAGAATGTGTCAGTGCCTACATGGCACTTAATGTGATACATAAGCAAAAATTCGACATCAGATAAACGGAAATAAGGTGAGGGGCTAATATGGTTCACCGTCCACACTTTCAGGGACTAAAATGACTTGTTTTAAAATTCATGGACTAAAGTGACTCATTGTTATAATGTCACGTGAGTATTTTTCCTTTTTCAAGTGTTATCAATTTTAGAAAAGAACGGGGTAATGTCAACCAAAATTTTTTTGGTTGTAAGTTTTTCCACAACGACATTTTCAACCCTAAATAATATTACAATCTCATTTGCAGTCATGAGTCTTCTCGCAACTCTATTTAATGTGACAAATTAACAAAAATATAAATGATAATGAACCAAATGACTAACTAACATATAATTTATAATTTCAGGGATCAAAAGTAGTTTTTGAATTTTAGGAGTCAAAGTAACTTATGCTTTCACTTTTAAGCAAGGTTGTTAAGCTCTCAAGTTAACTCGTAAACGCTTACAAATTTACGATTATACTACACAAAATGAGTTAATGTTTTTATTGATAAATTCGTACGAGTTTAAGTAAATACTTAACAAAATCAGTAAACTCTCAAGATTACTAAGCGTTCACGAGTTTACTTACTCCAAAATTAATAACTTGTTTTCAAGGACCAAAATCCACCTTATTCCAAAAGAAACAACTAAATTAGCAGTCGGGCCTCTCATACTGAATGGGCCAGAAGCCCAATCCAAGGTCGGGCCTTTGGAGCTAATCAGAGAAGATTAAGCTTCACGACAAAAAATAAAAATTGATCTTCCTTTGGTGTAGGCGCACGCTGGTTAAGGTGTGGTGGAGTTGCCATTCTGATTCGATTGCGATGAATATTTGAAATTGGAGGGAACTGCGAGCGAAGGCGAAGCTTGATGGCGGTTCCGGCAGATCCAACCATCGACGACGAAGAAGAAGAAATAGAAGAAGAGCACGGTGGTCAAACGCACCATCCTTCAGCTCCGCCAGATGAGGTTATTATCATAGACGCCTCCGGTTAAGTTTTGTATTCTTCTCTTCCTTCCAAGCTATAGTTTCAGCTACATTTGATTGATCGAGTACTTGTGCTGTAATTAATCGTATATCGAAAACCTAGCTACACCCTATTCTTGCTTACTTTGAAATGGAATTTGCGAAGAATAAAATACTAGTGCTTGTGGTAACTGGAGATGAAAATAGGATAGCAATTTGTAGTTAGGGTTCATTAATACAGTTTTAACTCATTTCTCTCATTGTATATTTTCTTTCCCTTATTCAGTGATTGCTTTAAATTACTTCTTTATTGCACCATAATAACTGATGTGTTGTTAGGTAATTAGTTATAACAGTTATGAAGGGTTAGTTAGTACTTAATAGTTAGTTTTCATATACTCATCACCTTCTATCTTAATGTTCTGATGCAGTTTTTTGATATATCAACAACAGTTGATCCGAGTTATATTATCTCCTTGATAAGGAAGCTACTGCCTTCGGGTTCTGCTTCTCGGAGTAGCTTTGATGATGGTCCTAACCGAAGATTGTGTACCGGTAACAAGGAAGAAGGGGACGTTGCAGTGTCTGTGTCCAATGATAATGATGATGAACGCCATAAATCATCCAAGAATAAATCTGAGAGCATGGATGTTGATGATTCTGGTGAATTGTCTCGCCAGCAAGGAGAATGCCAAGATACCACCGGTAATGGATCTGAACAGCGTGGTAATTCCATTGATGAGGAGGCCTGGGAGGAATATGGTTGCGTTTTGTGGGATCTAGCTGCTAGTAAAACACATGCCGAACTCATGGTACATTGATGCTGTCTCTTGTTTGGACTTTGGTGTCTATATAAGCTTTCTTATTATTGCCACGTACTGGTTGCAATTCAAAACACGTTCTAGTGTGGACTCTGTTTTTCATTACTTTGAGCCTTTCAAGTATCAACCTTTTCATTGTTGCATAAATTGAGATGAAGCAATTACTTGGTATAATCCTGTAGGTGGAGAGTCTCATACTTGATGTGCTTTTAGCAAATCTCGCTGTTTGTAAGTCCCCGCGTGTTACTGTAAGTCACTATCAAAACATGTGTTATAATGCAGAAATTTTCATTGTTTTGTGGGATTTTTTTTTTATCAGGCAACTAAGAATGCTCTAACTTTATATTGTTGTATATTTGTGGACTAATTTCATGGTGCAGGAAATTAGCATCGGGATTATTGGGAACCTGGCCTGTCATGAAGGTCTGATGAAGCATATAGTCTCCACAAAAGGACTGATTGAGATAATTGTGGACAAATTGTTTCTGGATGACCCTCAATGCCTATGTGAAACATGCCGGTATGATGCATATATACACACTTGGTTTGACTTGAACTTTGGATATCCAACTTCTTTGATTTTTGTTAAGGACTAAATTTACATGATTGCTTTCTGTTTCCATATTTTATGCCTAAGTTTCACGTTTTTCCACATATTTTCACTTTTTGCTTCCACAATCTATAACTTGTGTTTGAAAGCAACACTCTCCTAGTATCGAAGTTTCTTTTCTTCTTCTTCCTTTTTCAAGAAAATCTTGTATTTGTTGCATGCTGATCTTATTATTCCTTGTCAATTTGAAGATGCACGCAGGCATAATAACCACCGACTAAATACGAAAAGTTCATGATGTTTTGTTTATTTATTTATCTCACGAATTTTATTCTGTTTTACTGTAATTAGGTATCATACTGCTTATTGACATAATATATTTACTCTCCAAGTCTTTATTTTACAAAATGTTCTTATAGTTAGCTTTTAGAGCAGGCTGTTGACTGTGGGTCTTCAAAGTTGTGAATCTATTGCATGGGCTGAGGCATTGCAATCCGAGCATATACTATGTCAAATATTATGGATTGCAGAAAATACTTTGAACCTTCAGCTTATAGAAAAGGTGATGAATTTACTCTGTATTAATCCATGGTAGTTTTGGCTTTGTAAATTTTATAGTGGTTACAAGTTACCACGTGTGTATTCATTAAACTACTTGAGAGTATAATGTGGAGTATGTGCACAAGAAACTTAATATGTTGGGAGGAAAATAATCTGATTATTTTGATTGCCTTTTTGACATTCCTTCTGAATCAGAGTGCAATGTCATCTAATCAATAGCTGTAAGTGTTCTTTCTACTTTTTAACAGAGCATCAGACTTATATTAGCTATATTAGAAAGTCAGCAGAGAGTTGTGGATGCTCTTCTTCCACCTTTGATGAAACTGGGTTTGGCAAGTATGTTGATCAATCTCTTGGCTTTTGAAATGAGCAAACTAATGAGTGAAAGAATTCCTGAAAGGTATGTTGGTCCACAGCCCTCCATTCTGCAATGACAAAATTACATGGTTCTTATTATCTTCTGATACTTATTATGACAATACCAATGATAAATGCTTTAATAAAGTATATTGTTTTTTTACTTTTTTCCTCTTGCATATCATTTTTGAGATAACTACCCAGCCAGATATCTGTTGTAATTGATATGACAACCTAAACGTTTCAGGTACTCTATTCTTGATTTAATTCTTCGGGCAATTGAAGCCCTTTCTGTTGTAGATGATCATTCCCAGGAAATATGTTCAAGTAAAGAGCTTTTTCAACTAGCTTGTGATCTGATCAAGTTCCCAGATAAAGCTGAGGTACATTGTTGTTGTAGTTAACAGTTTAATATTGATGCATTTTCCACTACATCCATTTTAACTGTTGTTGTCAATAATTTGGGACTTGGTCACCTGTATATGCATGAACTTTTAATGGTCTGAATATACATTAACTAATTGTAACAGATGAAGTTGAAACCTTCGTACTTTTGTGCTTCTTGCTACTTTAATATGTGCTTTTTGTAGACTGACAAGGACTGGAAATGATCTAGCTAACTGAAAATGTATGGTGAATTAAATATCTCCTGTAGGTTGGGAACTGCTGTGTTACTGCTGCAGTTCTTATTGCAAATATCTTGTCTGAAGTTGCTGATCATGCTTCTGAGATAACACAGGGTAAAACATATTTCTCTGTCTCTTTCATACATGGACTTCAATTCCTCTCCTTTTCTGTATCTTTGGATATGTTAATAGTATGGTTAATGGCATTGTGCTTTCCAGATTTGAGCCTCTTAGCTGGTCTGCTTGACATATTCCCTTTTGCTTCCGATGATTTGGAAGCAAGAAATGCACTCTGGAATGTAATTGCCAAACTAATGGTTAGAATTCGGGAAACTGAGATGAGCCCATCAAGTATTTATCACTATGTTGCAGTTCTTGTCAGCAAAATTGATGTGATCGAAGACGAGCTTCTTAACGAACAATTAGGTTACTCTAGTCATGAACAAGAAAGCTTGGTTTCTCCTGGCTCAACAGCTGACGCTAGATACACATCTGTATCCTTTTCTTTTAGCTAGTTAATTTTGTTGTTTTTGATTGAGGTTCCCCTTGGATGACAGGAAATTGAGGAATCAATATGTAGGAAAAATCACATTTCTGGGAATGAGCTTTCGATTACTCAGAATAAGAATTTTGGATTTAATCTCATTCCTTTGCATGTTATCATGATTATATGATTAGGAATCCATGTTGGTGGAATCCATGTTGGTTCCTCATGCACTAAGTGGAAGAGTATAGGCTAGAAAAGAGTGATAATTTTTAGTAACCAACGAATTTTTTGTGTCAAGAGTTAAAACAATACTTCTTTTGAAACAAGAAATTGCATACAAAGTATTCACCCCTTTCAATACTTCGTCTGCAATTTCATAGAATCCATTTATGACATTTGTCCTTTTCCTTTGTTTATTCATTACCAATGTTGGTTATTCAAGTGAAATCCCCGAGCAGTCCAAATGAAAAGCATTAACGTTCTTTGGGTATTTAAATTACTGATCTTTAGTTCTGAAGCATCATTTGTCTAACTATATAGACTGACGGTAGGCTCTCTTGCCTTTTGTGCACATGCATGTTTTGCCATTCTTGTTTCCCTTTACCTTGCAAAAGCTCGGGAGGATAATCAGCATTTTGGATCAATGGACTGCTGCTAAGGAGAATGCTAAGAATACAGTAAACACTGATGATCTTGTCAATGAGACAGATGTGAAAAGATTGTTGGATTGCTGTCATAGATTCTCCAAGTAGAATTACTTTATCTATTTTTATGTTGTTACTCTTGTAAATTACAGTTGTCTAGGTAGTCGTCGGAAGGTTTTGTATTTGTTGATGCTGCTTTATATATATTTATCAATTTTGATTTAGTCGTTTCTTACCTTCTTTCAGAAGCCATTTTGGATCAATTTTGCACCTGGCTTTTTGATTGTCTGTTAATTGCTGGGAATTACGTCTCCTACGTATTCAAAGGGGTTAGTAACCTCTGATTCTTTTATTCGTGAGTGATGAAGCTGAAGACTACTAAGATTCCTAACCCTTTATCCTTTATCCCCAACATGTGTTATAAGAGGTTTATTGTCAATGTCCTATAACATTGACATCTTGGTTAACTCACTCCCAAAACAGACCCCTGAAATTGATGGCACCAATAATACCCCATTAATGAATTGAGAAGTAACTCCCTCATCTATAGAGAAATTATAAAGCTAGCTGTTCAAATAATGTCTTGTTTGGCTTTAAACGAGTAAAGCCAATTGAATACAAACCCTGCAGAAGCAGCTTTCAGCACTAAGATAAAAACTTTTAATTACATGAAATTAAAACAAATATGATTATAGATTGGTACTATTACACGAAACTTGCAAACACATATTTAGCTTTGCAGTTCTACACATACATGAGCTAGACTCGTTCAACAACAGCAACCACACATAACTGAAGAAAACAACCCCAAAGCATAAAATGACCCGAGAAGGGCTCCCTTAGGATACGAGAGAGATTCCAGCAAGCAGTAAATCACCGGCCAAAATCTTGTTTGCAGCATCTGAGGGATGAAAACCATCCCAAAACACATATTCAGATGCATTAGCACATGTTCCAATGGACTTCTTGTTGCACAGTATAGATGTCTCTAGCAAGCCTGTTCCACAACAAGCCTTCCTTGCCTCAAAAAATCCTGTGAAAGGAGCAATGTAAACAGGAAACTTGTTAAATATCTTAGTTCATAAACCATAAAAAAGACTAGCTTACTATGATTAGCAGTGCTAGGTATGACTAAAGTCTCCACTTAATTGCTGAAATCATAAGCATCAATCAAAATAGTCCTTTAATCCCATAATGAGCCAACCCAATTCGAGCTAGATTATTTGTATTCAACAAAAATTTGAATACTGAAGGTTTAGGGGGGGGAAAAAGACTATTTTGATCTTAGGAATCAATATGAGGGTTTAATTTTAGAAGATGTACCATTTTCAAAAGGCTTGGTGACAAGGTCATGTAGAGGTTGGTAGATATCAAAGATGACCAATTTGAGGCCAGGAAGGACATTTAGCAAGCCTTGAGATGTGGAGTTTAGCTTATTGTTGAAGTTAACGGCATCATTGTTCAGCCTTGCCACGCATTGGTTGCTATCATGGCCAAAGAGAGTGATGGCTGCTGGAAGGCAACCCATTGGAGGTAATGTTGTCACGCCTATCCTCCTTGCTCCAAGTGCATATAAATTCTGCCACAAGCATGTTTCAAATTCGGAAATCCAAATCAGAATAAGCAAGATATTTAGCAAAAGCATTGCTACGCAATCAGAAACATTGTCAAAATTTTTGACAGAAATTATAGTCATTGTTGAATAAAATAAAGTGATGTGGACTACTTATTCATTTTAGAGTCAATAAGCATAAAAGATCATACTAACAACTAAACAACTAGATTCTGGCCAAATTTCTAACTCTAATATTTTTCATTCAGTAAAGGTAAATAAGTATAAGTTTTTCTTATATTATATATGGCATCCAAGTCTAATGGTTTATGTGCCAAGGTTGAGAGAGGACATGCCTGAATGAAACTGGCATAGTTCTGCATGAGAATGTCTGAGAATTGATCAGGCGTGTAAACCTTGTAAAGCAAAGGATTTATGTAATAATTCTGAATAAAGTCACTATTCCCCGCACTAACAATGTTTATAGCACCAGATATGATTGAGGAAGCGTTTGATTGCCCTGCTACTCCCACCAATACTTTCTGGCAATCTTTGTAGTTTTCCAATTGCTGGCTCAATGGAATTGCATGCTAGGCCCAACCAAAAAAAGAGTTTGAAAAAATACATACAAACATAAGAGTTACCCACATAAGAAAATAAAATAAAATAAGACAAGACTCTCGCCTAGTGAGTGGGGAATGGGAAGAGATAGATGCACACCACCTTACCCGCAGGCACAAAGGCTTAGTGGCCTCTAGTTAACAAGGCAGATGAGTGAGAAGGGAAAAAGAATATTTGTGAGTTTTAAAGTTTCAAATATATTTACATATAGTTTGGCTGTAGGATCATAGTAGCCAGAAGCAGCAGATGCAAAGTTGGCACCACTCAAGAGGTTATTTCCTTTGACCTTTAAGTTGAGGTATGCTGGTGGGTAAGAGGTGAATCCAAGGTTTTCAGCTGCAGTGAAATGGAACATAGTCATAGATCAAAATCCTTGTTTAGAAAAACCTTGGGAGATTTTGGACATGCAAAAAAATAAAATAAAATAAAAACCTGTGTAATCTGTGGCAAGCTTTCCATTGCAAAACCTCCCAGTTGGGCTGTGATTGTCGAAGTCTCTTCCATAAGGAGGGAAGTTAGCTTTGATAATGGTGTATAAGTTGTTGTTGTTTCCTACATCAACCACTGAGTCTCCAAATATGAACAATGCAGGGACTAGAGGCTGTGCATTAGCCACAGTGAGCACCACAACAACCAGAAGAAGCAAGGAAGAAGTCAAGAAATAACTTGAATTCTCCATGCATTCAAATTTCTCTTCAGAATTGAGGTTTTCTTCTTCGGAGAAAGAAAGAGAAAGAGAAAGAGAGAGAGAGAGAGAGGGGGAAACGCTATGGAGAAGGGGGTTGCAGTGTTGGGAACTGATGATATATGGACTCTGCTCAAGGCTGCAGTTCCAAGAATCTTATAAATGTTTCAACTTATAGCTTTTAATTTGCATTAGTCAACTTAGAAAAATTGTCCACTCTCACCTGTCACCATCATAGTATCACAAGTTCTAGATCATTGATTTTGCATTCTTATTTGTATATATAGTTTGAGGAATTTGGAAAACGGATTGCATTGTTGTAGTATTATATTAATATGTAACTATAGTTTACAGGTTGAGATGTGGTACAATTTGATTACAGAGCAGCACCAGCAATTAGCTGTAACCATCTTAATAGGACATTTTTAGATGCCCTCAAAATATGAAGAAAAAGAAAAGGATTTGCTCTATGCTCTTCATTATTTGACACATTAAATTTGTGCTCATTATCTTTTGTTCTGTTTATATTTTTAATATAAGCTTAGGTGTGAAATCATGAATGATACATAGAAGAAAAAAAATCAAACAAAAACCAAACATAGCTTGAACGGCATAGAAGTTTTTCTCCTTAATAATGTCACTTCGTGTGTTGGAAAAATAAACTCTTCTCAAACGAAATCATAAGCATATCTTGAACTACAAGATACCAATAAAAACATAATCACGGTATGGCTGAAACGTAGTTTTCAGCATGCAAAGAAAATATAATTGGAGTAGCTAAATTTTCCAAAACCAAAAATCCGGCGTAACAATTACTCCGACTGTTCGCTATTTATTATCATTTTTGACAAAACATATATATTAAAAAATTATTTAATAAGTACTAAGATAAAAAAAATTATAATGTTATAGTTATTAAATGTTATTATGAGAATCAAATATAATTAAAAATAAATAAAAATTAATATTTCTTTAATCTAAACAAGTAATGTTAAACACAATTTCAAATAAAAAATAATAATAAAAATTGGACGGACGAAGTACTATTAAGCAATAATAGTAAGGGACGTTGGTTAGTGGTTACCAATAAGTATAGGCTAGCACATCGATGTTCCTGAGCTGTCACAACTTCTTCTACAATGCCCACTTTTCTCGACCATACCAAACGGAGTAACTTTGTATTTATTTATGAAATGTTTTTGTTAAATAATTTCATCATGCTTAAACCAACTCAATTTAAAAGTAATTACTTCAACGTCGGTAATTTATATTGAGTTCTTTTCAAGTAGGTTCCACATCGATATTGTATGTTGCTTAAGGGCAAGAGGTTACTATTTCTTGTGACATTGGGTTTTAACCACATCCTATATTTGGTGCATAATTAAATTATTTTGTTCTTTCTTTTCATTTCTTCCACTAAAATGGTGCACCTTTTGCATGTAATCATATATGATAGCTGGACTTATGTGCATTGAGTCATCAAATCCATAGGCAATGTTAATCCTTACCATATAAATTATTAAATCCGATAAAGTGTCTAGGTATGAAAAGTTTATTGGACCTTATTAGCTTTTTTTTTTTTAAAAACAAAAAGAAAAGAACATTAATATCATTATTATCACCTGTTATGGTTTTAAAAGACATTTTGCGTCTCTCAAGTATTAAATTAACATTGTATTTATCATGTCCTTTTTAGGTAATAATACAATTAAATATATGCAAATAATTTTTTAAAAATAGAAAACTGTCTTTCAATTAAAAACTGCTTTTGAAAGTGCAATAAGAATATAAATATAATAAAGAATAATTCTCAAAACTTAAAGTTGGACACTGAAAATAGTTAATTATGAATATTCCTTTAATTAATAGTTAAGACACTGGGTTGGCCATAAGAGCTTAAACAAGTTAAATTTAGATTTGTATTTATAATAATGTACTCTATTATATATTATATGCTCATTTTTATCGTTGAGCTGTATTCTTAGAGTTGTGTTGGAGTAAAATTTTGAAATAAAAAATGTACACGGTAGATTAAACAGTTCCAAGTCTTTCTGATTGTGACTCTGCTGGGACTAATTGGTTAGTCTTATTACATGAAACTTGCCAACAGAGTTTTTTACTCTCTTGCCCCTGCTACAGGAACTAATTTCCAAAATACTCCTGTTTTAAAACACATTTCATGACTACCCCCCTTTCAGCTGACGTGGCAGGATTCGCCAACGCGTTTGGCGAATTCAGGTTGAATTCGCCAACGCGTTAGGGTTTGTTTAATTAAAATATAAGCAAATATGTATGTATGCGGTATGGCAGTTAAACATTTGTGAAAATCGTTGGTTCTCGAGTAAGCTAAAAAAATTCAAAAAATAAATTGCAAAAAGACCATGACGCTCTTTATCGTGTGCGCGGGGGGGAATCCATTAGTTTGGCCTTCGAAGGGCCCAACCTACTTTGAACTCATGCGCGCGAGCCCAACTCTCTTCTCAACTCTTTTTACCAAAACAACAACTACTAAAGGTATATAAACACTTAAAAAGTTTGTGCTCTAACCAATGTGGGACTAAAATATTTTGCACTTATGGTAAACTCCAAAGTCCTCTCTTCTTCATATGATGTTCCAACAATAATTGAGAAAGTGCAATAATTCTAACATGGAAATTTCATTGAAAAGTATGAAGTGTATTTTGTTTAATTTGGCATTAAACTTCCGCTTTTGTTCTTGGGGATTTTGAAGATATGGGGATTTGATCATAATGTTATGTTTTGTAAAAATTTTAGTCCCACATTGGTTAAAGCACAAACTTTTTAAGTGTTTATATACCTTTAGTAGTTGTTGTTTTGGTAAAAAGAGTTGAGAAGGGAGTTGGGCTCGCGCGCATGAGTTCAAGCCGGTTGGGCCCTTCGAAGGCCAAACCGATGGATTCCCCCCCGCGCGCACGATAAAGAGCGTCTTGGCCTTTTTGCAAGATTATTTTTTGAATTTTTGTAGCTTACCCAAGAACCCACGATTTTCGCAAATGTTGAAATTCCCCGTCCACCATGTCCTCCCATACAACATACATACATATTTGCTTATATTTTAATTAAACAAATTTAAAATTTTTTTTTTTATTTTTTCTCAACTAAACATATTTAATCTCCTTACACATGAGCTAAACTCAAGAACTATCAAAGAAAAAAAACAACCTAGAGACAGAACATGACCCTAAAAAAGTGCTCCCTTAGGATATGAGTGCGATTCCGGCAAGCAGTAAATCCCAGAAAACATATTCAGATGCATTGGCGCATGTTCCTATGGAATTCTTGTTGCACATTATAGATGTCTCTAGCAAGCCAGTTCCACAAGAAGCCCTCCTTGCTTCAAAAAATCCTGTGAAACGAGTAATGCATGCCACACAAAGGAAACTTGTTAAATATCATAGTTCATGAACCATAGTAAAGGCTAGCTTACTATGGTTAGCAGTGCTAGTCATGACTAAAAAAAGCTTCAGTTTAGTTTCCCATGGATCAAAATAGAATAAACCTTCGAAATCGTTCTCATGTTGGCATAATCAATCAAGTTTGTTCCCAAAGTATAGAAATCATCAAATTTGTCCTTAAAGTTGCTAAAAGTTTATCAAATTAGTCCCTGAGACTCTGAAGGATTAATTTAATCGACTTTTAATAACTTTGGAGACGAATTTGATGATTTCCATAACTCATGAATGAACTTGATCAATGATAGTCTTTAATATTTAAAAATATTTTTGTAAAAACTTTATTATCATAGTGAACCAGACTCAATTTGAGTCAAATTACTTTTTATCCAATAAACTCTTAATATTGGAGATTTAGAGAAGAGGGAAAAACTAGATTACTTTGATCGTCAGCTTACGATTTTATGAATTAATTAATATGAGGGTTTACTTTTAGATGTGTACCATTTTCAGAAGGCTTAGTGACAAGGTCATAGAGAGGATGGTAGATATCAAGGACAACCAATTTGAGGCCAGGAAGGACTTTTTGTTTGTGATGTGGAGTTTAGCTTATTGTTGAAGTTAACAGCATCATTGTTCAGCCTTTCCACACATTCATTGCTACCCAGGCCAAAGAGAGTGATGGCTGCAGGCAAGCAACCCATTGAAGGCAATGTTGTCACGCCTATCCACCTTGCTCCAAGGGCATATCAATTCTGTCACAAACATGTTTTGAATTTGGAAATGCAAATCAAAATAAGATACTTAGCAATAGTAGTGATGCTATAGAATCAAAAAAACATAACAAAAATTATAGTCATTGTTGAATAAAATAAAATAAAGTGACGTGGTCTACCAATTCATTATCATATCATACTTACAACCATGGTTGCCAAATTGCAATACTTATTGTGTATCGCCAAGACAAATTATGAATCATGTTGAATCTTAAGATATGAAAGCATAACAAAAATATATTTTATATATGACATATTATAAACCAAATGACATCTAGACGAAGAATAGACAAAATCAATAACAGCGTTAAAGAATAAGGGTAAACAAATGGTTGTTGGGAAGGTAATTTCAAAAAAAAATAAAAAATAAATAAAGGGTTTAAGGTTTAAGGTTGTATTAGAGCTCATATATATCGTACAATTCGTCAAGCAATTCAAGCGATTCATTCGTCACTCCAATTCAGTAAGAAGAATCATATCAAGACTCATACGATTTAATAACCATGCTAACAACTAAATAACTAACTAGATTATGGCGAAATTTGAAACTCTCAACATGTTTTCATTTAATAATGGTAAATAAATATAATTTTTCTTATATCATATATGCCATCCAGGTCTAAACTGGCACATGGTTTATGTGTCAAGGTTGAGAAAAGATATGATTTGATGAAGTTGGCATAGTTCTGAATGAGAATATATGAGAATTGATCAACCGTGTGAAGCTTGTTAAGCAAAGGATTTATTTAATAATTCTGAAGAAAGTCACTGTTCCCACCAGATATGATTGATGAAGCATTTGATTTCCCTGCTACTTCCACCAATATTTTCTGGCAATCTTTGTAGTTGTCCAACTGTTGGCTCAATGAAATTGAATGCTACACCCAAAAAAAACAAAAAAAGGAATTTGAAATAGAGCTTTGCTACACGTACATCACATTATGATACACCATACATACACCCGTACTCATATACAGTGAGTCCCATAAAATAATCACCCAGCCACAAACATATTCCCACTCTCACTCACGCACGCGTCACTGCATGCAAAATGTATATAGTTTGTGCATTAAAATGTATAAAGTTTGTACACCTATTTATGTTTGAGTAAAATCACTGTATTGTATATAACTATATAATGTTTGTACACTGACACTAATAAAGTTTGTGTAGTATCACGTATAATGTTTGTGCATCTGCATCAGATTAAATATATTTGAATAAGTATGTGGTTATAATGTTTATGCACATCTACGAATAAAGTTTGTGCAATCACACGGATAATGTTTGAGCTTCTTATCAAAATGCTTTTGTGTGCCTCCGATGGTGCCAGTAATTGTTTAAAGCAACTAATAACTATATCTCTTAATGTTTGTGCATTAATGAATACAATGTTTGTGCACTACTTCGTTTTCTCATGGCAACCAATTACGATAACTGAACAAACACACTCCATAGACAACACGAAAATTTACCAAGTTCTCCGGCATTTGACCGATTTCCTCCATTGCGTTCGATCAAAAGGAATGTGATCACCACGACGAGGTCCTCGTAATGCTCTCTACGCAAAGTTGCTCATGTTTCTGGTGGTTGTGGTGGTGGGATTGATATCGTGTAGTGGTGGTTATGGCAGATTCTCGAGCTCAGAATACAGTGTTTGAAAAAGTTCATTTGTGATATCGTGGAGAAAATCACATTGGAGTGCGTTCGTTTGTGATATCATTGAGAAAATCACGTGGGAGTGCATGATATTCTAAATGAAGAAAGTCTAATGTAGTTCGTATAATTGTCATTAATTGCATATAATTTGGTGGTGTATGTACGGGTGTAGGGCTATCAAAATGAGTCCGGCCCGCGAGCCCAACCCATTAACCCGGTTAAATGGACGGGCTTTACATGCAAAAAATAGGCACGTGAAAGTTTGAAAAGAAAATGGTCCGACCCATTTAAGCCCCCGGGCTAAACGAGTCAGCCCGGCCCGTTAGCCCGTGAAATTTTTTTTAAAAAAATTAATTTTTTAAAAAAAAAACCAAAAACCAAATTGTTATTTTTAAAAATTAAGTTAATAAAACTACATGATAATTGATATCTCACGTTCAAATTGAAGTTTTAGATCTTCATCTTGAAGCCCAAATTGCAAACTAATTGCTAAGTTATTTTAGTTATAATTTAAACATTTTTTAGATATTTTAAAACTTATTGATTATCGCGCGGGTTTAGACTCTAGGTGTTAATTAAATGCATTCTCTTGTTATCCTCTTTTTTTTTAATCAAAGTTTTGCAAATAGCTTCTTAATTGAAAAATGCTACTATTTGTATACCTATCCAAAATTAAAGATTTCGTAACCATAATAAAGAGATAAAGCCGAAAAAAATCACAAAACCTTAATTTTTCTCTATTTATTACCATCGGAAATGGATCCTCAAATTTTACATAAACTATTTCTTTCTGATTAATTAATAGATAGACGATAAAAAATAGTAAAAAATGACCGCGCATACTTATTCATAACTTTGTATTTAAAACATAAAAAATAGACCAAAATTTTAATTTTAAAAAAAAATAAACGGGCTGGCGAGTTGGCCCGTTTAAGCCTGCGGACCGACCATAAAACGAGCCGGATCTTAAAAATAGACACATTTTTTGCCCGGCCCGTTTAGACCGCGTGGGTCCAAACGAGTCGGGCCGGCCCGTTTGACACCCCTATACGGATGTATGGGTTTAGGGTGTACACAAAGTATTTCTGTTTGAAATAATACATCACAAACATATGGAGATTTACCCGTGTGTGTGTATATATATAAATAAATAAAAGGTGATTTCTCAAATATTTCATGGCTAAATACTCTCTTACTTTATTTTTTATATTTTTATAATTAATTTTATCTAATTTTGCCATCATTTCATAGTTTAAGCTTATTATATTACTTTGAACTCCCTTAGCTCTAAATTTTAAATTTTAAAATATGTTAAATGCCTTATTTATCCTCAATCTAGATCTATTCTAATTTTGGATTTTAAAAATTATTTGGAGACGGGAGAATAGTGTAAATTTGCAAACTAAAATAGGGTAAGTATAATGTGGATGAATCTAAGAGGAGCTTAGTGTAAATTACCCCTTAATTAAATGGTGATTTTGAAAGAAAAAAAAAACCTGTGAAATCTGAGGCAAGTTTCCATTGCAAAACCTCCCAGTTGGGATATGATTGTCAAAGTCCCTTCCATAAGTAGGGAAGTTAGCTTTGACAACGGTGAGTAAGTGGTTGTTGTTGCCAACATCAACCACTGAGTCTCCAAATATGAACAATGCAGGGACTGGAGGCTGCGCATTAGCCACACTGAGCAACACAACCACCACAAGAATAAGAAGAAGCAAGGAATTTCTCAAGAAATAATTACTTGATCGCCCCATGCATTCAAATCTCTCTTCAGTTCCAAAGAATCTTATATAAAATAAATCTGCAACTTAGAAAAAGTGTTTAAGCATGGTTTGCACTGAGCTCCTTTTGTTTATATAACCTCCTTGTGAAGAAAGGTTGATATGATTTTCCTCTTTGCCGCAAAAAATGAACGGCTAATAGCTATATTAAAGGAAAATGCTTGCCATTCATTTTTACGGCTAAACTAGCTTTTAGTTATTTTTATAGTATTATTGTATTAGTATTTCTTATTTGACATGTAAGTTTTGAGAGTTTTTGTCAATTCTTTTTTTTTTTTTTACTTTTCTCGCAAGTTAAAAGGTTGTAAAATTTGAAAGTTTGAAATATTTATTTGTAATTAAGTGAAAATTTTGGAGTTTAGATACTATTTTTCCTAATTTATATTAAGCTCTTTTCTCGTAGGGTCAACATTCATATTTTATGTTAGGTTCTTTTAATTGCTTTTCTTTAGGGTAACATGTTACTATTTCTTGTAACATTGGGTTTTAACCACCTCCTATAAATTGGTAGATAATTACTATATCATGAAATGGGCATAATAACTTGAATAAGTTAAGATTTATATTTTTATAGAGCACGGGACCCAAAATCTCCCTGATTAAGCTTGTAAAATGAGATTCTCATATGATCATGGTCCCTTTTTTATGTTTAATTTATTTAGGCTTAATTATGTTTTTGGTCCCTGTAAAATTTGAAAGTTTAGTTTTAATCCATATATAAAAGTTTTAGTCCCGGCAAAATTTAAAAGTTTGGTTTTAGTCCTTGGGGTTGGTTGGGAATTGACTGCGCTGACGCGACGCGCCACGTGGGATGCCACATGGCATAACCCAAAAACCCAACCCATGACCCATGACCCGAAACCCACCTGACCCGACCCGTTTTTTAATTAAAAATTTTTTTTGCTACTTACCCCACCACAACCCCCATAACCCTTGACCCGAAACCCATCCACCCCATCTCCTCTCACTTCTGTCGAGCACTCACCCACCTACCCACCCCACCCCCTCCGTTGGCGCTGCCCAACCCTCCGCTCCTCTCCGTCGCCCCACCGTGAGACTCGGAACCAGACGCATTTGACTTGCTCGCGGATGGAGTGAGTTGGCATTGAACTGAAATTAAACCACCCTGCTTCTCTCCAGGGCGGCACGGTGGGTGGCGGGTGGGTCGCTGTTTCAATCAGTTCCAGGGCAACACCGCGGGGAGAGACCCCGGTGGGGTGGGGCGCGGCTCAGGCTCGAGGAAGAGAAGATAAGGTTGCAGGGTGGGTCAGAGAGAGATGGGATCCGCGGGCTGTCGACCTTTGCGAGACTCGAGAGAGAGGTGGGGTGGGATGGGGCTCGACGGAGGGGCGGCAGGGCGGCGGAGAGGAGCAGCGGGGGTGGGTAGGGGCTCGAGAGAAGTGAGAGGAAGAGTTGGGGGTTTCGGGTCAATGGTTATGGGGGCTGTGGGGTAAATAGGGGCTGTGGGGGGCAAGTAGCAAAATTTTTCTTTTTTAATTAAAAAACGGGTCGGGTCAGGCGGGCTTCGGGTCATGGGTCATGGGTCATGGGTCATGGGTCATGGGTTGAGTTTTTGGGGTTATGCCACATGGCATCC
This sequence comes from Nissolia schottii, assembly GCA_003254905.1. Classification (NCBI taxonomy): domain Eukaryota; kingdom Viridiplantae; phylum Streptophyta; class Magnoliopsida; order Fabales; family Fabaceae; genus Nissolia; species Nissolia schottii. The sequence continues at coordinate 234,946 of QANU01071046.1, read as the reverse complement.
CATGTGACGCGCCGCGTTAGTACATTCAACTCACAACTAACTCCAGGGATTAAAACCAAACTTTTAAATTTTGCAGGGACTAAAACTTTTATATAGAGACTAAAACCAAACTTACAAATTTTACAGAGACCAAAAAGATAATTAACTCATTTATTTAATACATTTGTTCTCAAATCTGGTGATGCGACTGTTGTGAGGGTAAAAGTGAACAGCTCATGGCTATTCGCTTCACGTGCTTATTGACTTTTATTTGCTATGTTATTATAATTATTATAATAATAATAATAATAGTTGTGGGGGTGCCTTTTGTTTAGGAAGGGAAAGTAAGGGAGAGGAAAGAAAAAACAACAAAAAAGTAATTTCATTAAAAAAAAACAAGGACCATTTTAATCATTAAGTGAGCACGAACCAAGTAGTCGACTCCAATAAACTTGTATCTAGGTAAAAAAAAAAAACTCCACAATGAGAAACAACAGTTTATATCCAAAAAATAAATGGAATAAGAAAAAGAAGAAAAGGGCTCAAAAGTCAAAATCGTTCCGGAAGGCGCAAAGAAAATACCTTGCGTGCATCATCCTTAAACTCAGAAACAAAAGCGTTACCAATAAAGGCCAAAAGAAAAAGAGGGGGAAAAAAAAAAACTCAGAACAAAAACAGAAACCAGCTTTGTTGATTTGTAACTCGTGACGTCTCCAGAAGCCAGCCAGCAGAGCAAGTAAACATCATCACTTACTCAGTAACCTAAAAAGATCCAAACCCCAAATTCACAACCACAATAAATCAAAATCACTCTCATTCACTCACTCTTTCTTATATAAAGAGATTCACACCATCACAAAAAAGAAAAAAGAAAAAGAAAAAAAGAAAGCATCTAATAGATTATCAAAATTACTACAACGCCTTCTGTTATTGTTGTTGTTTCTGGCAATGGCTTCGTCGAGGGTGGATCTGGATGGGAACCCGATAAGGGCGATGACGATCTGCATGATCGGCGCCGGAGGGTTCATTGGGTCCCACCTCTGCGAGAAGCTGATGGCGGAGACGCCGCACAAGGTGCTTGCTTTGGATGTCTACAGCGACAAGATCAACCACCTCTTGGAGCCCGAAACGCATCCTTGGGCGGGTCGCATCACCTTCCACCGACTCAACATCAAGCACGATTCGAGGCTCGAGGGTCTCATCAAGATGGCAGATCTCGTACGGCCCTTCATTTGATTCCTATCACTCTCTCTGTTTGCTGCAATGGGTTGCTCGTTTTGTTCTCAAAATTGTGTCTTTGCCTTTCGTGCTTTCTGCTTTCTTAGAGCATTCTATCTGATGGTTTGTTCTCAAAATTGAATTTTTGTAGACCATTAATCTGGCTGCTATATGCACTCCTGCGGACTACAACACGCGCCCTTTGGACACCATTTACAGCAACTTCATCGATGCGCTTCCTGTGGTACGTTTTTCATCTCTCCTCTGCCTTTGATTTTGATTTTGAGGTCAAATTTTGAATCGGAAGGTTTAGTCTTTCTGATTGTGACTCTGTTGGGTATGGTGATTCGATGTGGGTTCATTGCTAATTTGTTTCAGGTGAAGTACTGTTCGGAAAACAACAAGCGTCTCATTCATTTTTCAACTTGTGAGGTGTATGGGAAAACCATTGGGAGCTTTCTCCCCAAGGATAGCCCTCTTCGTCAGGTAAAGCTCTCAATTTCATTTGGACCAACTTGTTCTAGATCTTTGTATGTGGCCAATGATTTTTTGAATTTTTGCAATGTGTCTATTGCTTTGGAATCTGTCGGTGGTTGTCACACACCAAATTTTTGAATTTTTTAGCTTTTGGCTTGTGAATTGTAGGACAATGGCTGTTGTGTCATCACATATACATATATATGGTTCTTCTTTTTTGTTTTCTTTTGGGGACTGTTTGTTAGTTTCCTCTGAAGGATTTTAGTGCTGCTGGATCCTTTCAATCAACAGTCCCTAGCTTTTTTTGCGTGTTTTTCTTTTGTTGTAGCTGCTTATTTTGCTTCTTTCTTGTAATGAGCTGTGCTGAGCTAAATTGTTTCCATTGTTGTGTTAGGATCCTGCATACTATGTTCTAAAAGAAGACGAGTCTCCATGCATTTTCGGTTCAATTGAAAAGCAGAGATGGTCTTATGCTTGTGCTAAGCAGTTGATTGAGAGGCTGATTTATGGTGAGTCAACCAATTTTTTTCTTTCTTCTGTGCATATGTATATATTGTTTTCTATTTTCCAATCTTGACTTGTCTCACTGGCGTGCCATCATTGACAGCCGAGGGTGCTGAAAATGGCTTGGAGTTTACAATTGTGAGACCTTTTAATTGGATTGGACCAAGAATGGACTTCATTCCTGGCATCGATGGTCCAAGTGAAGGTGTTCCTCGGGTTCTCGCATGCTTTAGCAATGTATGTACATTTTTTTTTTATTTAACTTTTGTTAAGCTTGAATATATTATAGTCAATTTTTTGAAAATATCAGTTCTAATTTTTTTTTCTTTCATTCTTTTGTGCAGAATCTCCTCCGGAAAGAGCCCCTCAAGCTTGTGGATGGTGGCCAATCCCAGAGGACTTTTGTTTATATTAAAGATGCCATTGAAGCTGTCTTATTGATGATTGTAGATTCCCATATCCAATATGCTCTTTTAAATGCAGATTATTAATATTATTCTTATTGGGTTGTATACTAAATGTGAATGGTAATCTTTTTTAACAGGAAAATCCTGCCAGGGCCAATGGACACATTTTCAATGTGGGTAACCCAAACAATGAGGTTACAGTTAGGCAGCTTGCCGAAATGATGACTGAGGTGAAAAGATTCTAGTTTGGTTGCTTGGCCATATCGTAAGCATTTCGGCATGTTGTTTCCGGGGGCACTCAAGAATTTTTTTGTCTTTAACCTCTGCAGGTTTACACCAAGGTAAGTGGAGAACCACCTTTGGAAAGCCCTACGGTTGATGTGAGCTCCAAAGAATTTTACGGCGAGGGATACGATGATAGCGACAAGAGAATCCCTGACATGACCATCATTAACAGGCAGCTTGGTAGGTTTCCTCATTCATTCACCCTCACTTTGCCTTTTAAGATTATTATTCAATTGTATGTTCCATTCCGTGTTTGCAAACTTAATTCAATTTTGTCAAATTTGATGTTGGTATTTTCATCTAAAAAATGATTCCAACAAAATTCGGCGATGAAATAAGCATCAAAAGCAACTTGATTTTGGTTAGAGTCAATTATGGATTTCAGAATGAATCAAATGTGAAACCAAACAAATTTCGGATTAGTTACTTTACCTTGTTAATGTGTTGTTTGTTGCCTCTTTTTTCAGGCTGGAATCCGAAGACCTCGCTTTGGGACTTGCTTGAATCCACACTCACCTATCAGCACAGAACTTATGCCGAAGCCATTAAGAAAGTCATTGCTAAGCCTATTGCAAGTTAATCTTTTACTTGGTCATGGTAGTGCATTGAGATGGGTGTGTTCAAGCCCATTAGGGTGCTTACATATTATATAGTTTTATGGTTGGTTGTGTAATTTACAAAGGTGAAGTATCCAATAACTGAGCGTGTGCACTACTGCGAAGGATCCAACAAAGGTTTTGTCTAATTTGGTCTGAGTACTGTTCGGAGCAAATTGGTCCCTGTTGTGTTGAGTTGTTGATCTGCGTTTGGACGGCTAAGACCCTAACAAGGTTAAAAATAAAATTGTGGATTTGCCACTGAAGTTAAATATATCTAAGTTAACTCTAATGTATATGTATAAATCCTGATTAGTTCAATAATTAATGTTTTTAATATTTTTTTTCAAAATTATATTTGTGGTAGATCCACCGTCAGAGTGCAGTGCCTCTGCCACCGCTCCAACCCATTGCCCGCACCACCAATCTCATTGACAGATGACCACCACTTGTTCCCTCCTTTGTGCGCCATCGCCACCGCGGCACCTCCCTCGTTGCCACCTCATCACAACCACCATCGTCTTCTCTTCCCTTGCACCCTCAATCCCTCACACCAACATTCCAACATCAATCGATCTATCCTTAACAACATCACATATTTGAACACACCATCCACAGTACCATCAAGCACCACCACCCCACCTTCACTGTTGTCGGCGCCGGCGTGCCATCACTGCCACCTCCATCTAGTCGTCTTCTCCTGACGTCGTCACCGCCACCCATTGCATTCAAAACCCAAAATCTAGAAATCCAAACATTTTCATACACATCCATCATCAACAAACTGTTCTACACGTTTGTTTCCTTTTTTCTATTTCTCAAACTAAAAATTGCTTACTGAATCACAATTTATTTTTTTTCAATCTACATCAAAAAGCCACCAAGACATCATCAAAACGGTTCATCTATATGTGTGAATACTACTAGCAAAACAAATAATGAAGAAACTGCATCATGCAAGAGCTTAAACACACTGAATCATACACCAAAATGCTTAGTAAACAATATCATTGACCTTCCTTTTTTTTCCCATCATCATAAATACATTTCCATAATTCAGAAAAATTAATAATAATCATCCTCAACAATAAACCCAGAATCAGAGGAAGAAAATCTTAACATAAAAACCCATAAAAATCTCAACTTTACAAATTTTTTTGAAGCAGATTTGAAGTATATCTAAAGTAGAAGCAGATACGAGATATGAAGTAGAAGGAGATCTGAAATGGAGATCATGCGAGGGAGAGGGGACGGTGGTGGAGGCGCGGGCGAAGAAGATGGAAGAGGAATGGAGGACAAGGTCAGATGTGGGGTCTGCGATGGCGGATTCGGAGGTGTGCTACCGGTGAGGAGTCGCTAGTGGGGGAGAGGTCGGCAACGTGGATGGAGTTGGCGGCGGAACCACGATAGAGAGGAAGGGCGGAGGCGATGCTGTTACAGGTAAATGAGAGAAGAGAACAAGATGGGGAGAAAGATGCCTATTAATGTCTCATTAATTTGCTAAGAAGGGACCTATTTATAAAATAATCCAGTAACAAATTTATTACTATTATAAAATATATGATTAGGTAAATGTCATTAATTAGTAATATCTCTTAAGATTTTAATGTCACAATTAACTTATAAATAATGCTTTGAATGTTTAACGCAAGTCACGTATGAGAATAAGAATAATATCACATGTTATCATCACCAAACTTTTTTCTTTCGTTAAGGTAGTCACTCCCTAAAGTGAATGTATTCTTGTTACTAAAAACTATTTGGGACTATTTTCTTTTATGAGATTAGCACATTCTCACAAGTGAATATGTTAAAAGATCATTTTCTGAAGTGAATAAATCTTATTAATCAAACTACCCAAAGTATGTTATTTTCATGTTTTACATTTCTTAAAGCGAATGTACATTTAACAATAATTTTAATTTTGCATTTTTCCGTGTGTAATTCAATTTTTTTCCTTTGATTTTATGTTTCAATTATGTTCTTTATTATGACTTTATCAAAGTGATCTTCTATTATATTACTATGTTCTATTTTTTTTAACCATTTCCAGAAGTGAATGGTAGTAGTACCAATGATAATCATATACATTCTCAGAAGTGAATGGATTATACTCATTCCCCAAAGTGAATGATAATCATAGTCATTCTCATAAGTGAATGATGCATACCCATTCCAAGAGGTCTGATGATTATATTCCTAGAAGTAAACATATATGTATTATACAAAAATATATTTAAATAAAATATTCTCCTATTTAAAGAGATTTAAATATTCCTAAATGTGAGTATGTCAAAATATCATTTTCTAAAATGAATGAATATTATTGCTCACGCTATCTAATGTGTGTTATCTTCTTATTTCATAATAGAGGAGAATCTCTAACTAACTTGTTAAGAGTTAGTTAGAGCTGTTAGCACAATTAGCACATGTTAATTAAGGAGTTAGTTAAGTTAGTTACAAGTAACTTGCAGCACAAGTTAGTATGTATGTGTATATAAGAGCTTTGCTCTCAAGCTTTCAATACAAGTTCATTTTTCACACTCCATATGTTTCTACAGAATCTGTTATTTCACATTCCCCGAAATGAATGTACCTCTAAGAATGATTTTAAGTAATTTATTAATTTTGAGTATTTATGATATGATACTCATATCCTATTGTAGAGGACAATATTGTTACCAATTTTCATAAGAAAAGTGATACATTCACTTTTCAATTTATATTTCCTTTTTTTATTTAATGTTTATTGAATTTAGTTTTATTGTTATTCAATCTTTACAATAAAATTAATAAATTATGGTATGTCACATAATTATTAATTGGGTTATTCTTTTAGAATTTTTTTTAAATCAAAATGATATTATCGATTTTTTCATTATCATTAGGAAAATAAATAAATAAATAATATATTTGATTAATACATTACTTTATATACTGATCTTAGAACATTTGAATTACTCTTGTTCTAAATAAGAGTATTCTATTACTACTAATTTGTATTTGAATTAAAAATTAAATAGATAAGCATCTTGTGAGTTATAGTTGCAACAAACTAATAGGTATACGGGATATTATATACGTTGGTAATTATATGTATGTGACAATTTCCTTTCATTTAATTATGATATATTATTATAATTTTTTTATAATATGTATTTTTTTTTTAAAACAAATAAAATAGTAATGTTTATATATGCTTTGCGAGTAGTACGTATATTATTAAATGCAAAACATATCCCACCCATATGGGAATGAGATAAGAAAATGATAATACAATCTTTAATAGTACCAAGGTTTGAAAGCTCCAGAAGAGTTAATATTTTGTTTCTTGGAGAAACAAAAATTATGATGCACTATTACCAATTAATTCATTAAGAATAATGAATGCTCTCAAAGAGCTATTATTTTGTGTCTTAAAGCAGCAAAATTTATAATGCACTACCAAGATAAACACAAATCATTATGAATGATTAAACCATTATTGGTATTACAAAATTGATTAAAGGCTCTAAAAGAATTGATGCAGTACTACTTGGAGCAACAAAGTTTGTTATAAATAATTTCATATTATCTAGATTGTGTCAACGAAACTTGTTACAATATAAAGATATTCGCCGAAATGAATGTCATGTTGAGATTGTAAATAAGGAGAACATTGAATGTCTCCATATTAAAACTATTATATCGGAGAATAAATATGTATTAGAAAACTACATGTTTTTCTCTGGTTTGTATTATAAAAATATTGTCGTAATTGAAACTTATGCTACCATAAACCAGAAGTTTACTTGACCCGAATTTTTAGCATCACCGGTAAGGTTATTCGAGTTTAATTATGATGTAAATAATTTTTGAGAATTCATTTTAAAGTTCATCAAAGAGCCAAAAGATTTTTTGAGCTAAAGAATTTTCGTGTGTTACTTGTTCTCAAATAAATTAATTATGAGACAATCAACAAGTAAATTTGTAAAAGAATAATTTTGCATTTTTTTGAGGGTGAACTATGTGGGTCCATTCACCCATCATGTTGACCACTTATAAATTGCATGTGATTTTAATAGATGTATCGAATAAATGGTCACATGTGTGTTTATCATTAACTCATAATCTGAAGTTTAGAAGATTGATTGCTCAAATAATTTAAAATTGCTCAAATAATTTAAGAGCGGAATATCCAAATAATGTCATTAAGATTGTTTGTCTTGATAATAATGGTGAGTTAATGTCTCAAGATTTTAATGATTACTATATGTCAAAATGGAACAACAGTTGAAGATCATGATGCTCCTATTCATGCATGGTCAAGTAGAGTTATTTATTAAATATCTCTAATTAATAGCTAGATCATTACTTATGAGAACAAAACTTCATGTGGACATGTTATCTTGCATGCAACAACACTTGTACGCATCATGTTAACAAATTTTTATAAATTATTCCAATTACAATTGGCTTTTGGTGAGGGGTCAAATATTTAACATTTTCAAATATGGGATTTATGTTCAAATTTTTCCACCACAACATACAAAGATGAGACATTAGAGAATGTTGGAAATATATGGTTGGTTATGAAATCCCTTTTATTATAAACTATCTCGAACCAATTAGAGATTTATTTACAACAATATTCATTTTATTGTCATTTTGATGAAATAATTTTTCCAACATTATGGGGAGAAAATAAGCAGCTAAAACAAGAAATTGCATGAATACATTGTCATTATCACATTTAGATCCTCATAAAAGGCAATGTGAAAAGATAATTTATACGCAAAGTATTGCAAATCAACCGTCAGCTTTATTTACTGATCCAAAGAGAATTATGAAAATCTCATGTACATCTACAAATGCTCCAATTTGAGATGATGTTCCAGAAGGACAAACTTATTAGTGTAAATGAAAATAAGTCACACGTGTAGCGTGATAGCATAGTCAGTTTCAACTATTAAAATCCTTGAAAATGGAAAGGAACAGTTAGTCAAGATGGTCATAATATGGTGGCAAATGCTCAAAAAGAGCCTAAAGATATAACTATTGACAAAACCCCCAAAAGAGGTTCAGGTACTTAAAAATGACAAAGCATAATTAAAGAGATCTCGATGAGTTATGTCGTTATGAAAAATATGGAATCGATCGAAATCATATTGTTGTCGACAATGTTATATGCACGTAATGTTGCTATTAAAATAATAAAACAAGATGAGGATCTTGAATAAAAATCTGTCAAAGAATTTTGACATAGAAATGATTGGCCAATGTGAAAAGGCGCAAATGTTGAATATAACTTCACTTAAAAAATATGAATTATTTGAGATATATAGTCCAACACCGGAAGGTGTGAAACAGTGGGGTGCAAGTGAGTTTTTTGTGCAAAAATGAAATGGGGAAAGATAAGATATAAAACACGACTTGTAGCAAGAGTTTTCAGAAAACTTGGCATTGACTATATGGAGATATATTCTCTAGTAGTGAATTTAATTTTATTCTGGCAATTAATAAAGAAATTAGACATGCATCTATAAGCCCATTAATTTGGCTTACTAACTAGCAAAATTTTATAAAAATCTCTGAAGGATTTAAAATAGCTTAAACATATAGAAATTTCGAGAAACTTTTGTTCATTAAGACTTCAACAATCCTTATATTGATTAAAATAATCATGGTGTATATAGTGCAATCGCCTAAGTCCATTCTTATTAAGATATGTGTATAAAATTGATCTCATTTACCCATGTATTTTCATAAAATGATTTGGATCTAAATTGTTATATAGCATTATTGGTTTACACATATAGCATTTAACAAGTCAATATTTGTTTATCAATCAACTTATGCTGAGAAGACTCTCGAATGAGTTTGTGTAAATTGAGCACATCCATAAAGTACTCTAATGGTTGTGAGATTAGTTGATAAAGATCAATTAAGACCTTATAAAAAGGACAAGAAATTTTTCGTTCTTAAAGTACCACATATTAGTGTCATTGGAGCACTATTATATCTCGCTAATAATATGCCACTGGATATAGTTTTTAGTGTAAGCTAGTTAGCGAGATTTAGTTATTGTTCAACAAGAACATACTAGAATGATTTTTAATATTTATTGTGACATTTTTATAGATTTAATTTATTCATATGAATTAAAATCATAATTTAATAGTTATGTAGTTGTAAGATTCTTTTTCTCTTTTTTATACTTTGGCAAAATTAAGAAGTTTTTTATTTGCACGTGGAACCACGACTATATCATAAAAATTAACAAAATAGACTTTAGTTCCTACCTCTTAAAATCAACGAGGTTTTAGACAAGAGTAATCAATTAACATGTTTATATGATTAGGTGAATGTCATTAATTTGTGAGATCTTCTGCGATTTGATATGTTTATATATTTTTCACTCTTAACGTATAAATAGTGTTTTGGATGCTTAATATAAGTCACATATGAGAATAAGTATAATATCATCATCTCTATTCTTTATCTGCATCTACTCTTCTACTCTTACTTTTCCTAACACTCTTTCTTATTACTTCATACTTGGACCAAAATAGTCACTAGGTTAAGCACCGGACTACTGTGAAGTATCCAACAACTTCTTAAAGTCAATTTTAAATATGGGCGAACAGATACACGACATCAAAATGAACAAAACCAATACCTTTCCTTCCAAAATCAGGGAATAGTGTATTTTCATCTGCTGACTTTAGCAAACCATAGTATACACTGGGGCTTAAGATGCAATATAATGCAATGTCCCATCACGCTAATGAAATCTTAATATAGCCTTAAGCCCTACTACTTGACAAAAAAGGAAAAAAAATTCAAATAAAAACCTATCCCACGATTAAAAAGAAATTATACTATACATACTAATTATAACTAGGGGTGTTCATGGCTGGGTTGGGCCGGGTTGGCCTATACCCGAACCCAGCCATATATTTAGACCGGGTCAATTTTGAGGACTCAAACCCGACCCTAAACCTGATAGGCCCGATCATCTTCGGGCCAAGTTAAAACTCGAGTTTGGACCGGGCCAAAGCGGGCCAAAATGTTTGATTCTATATTTCCTAAAAGTCTTTTTTATTGTAAAATAAAACTCCTTGAAGTCAAAAACCAATTCAAGAATAAAATGTGCAAAATATGAGCACCTGTGGCTGCTATATATCACTATGAACAGACAAAAGACACATCACAAAATTGAAAGCATGCAAAAGAACAAAAATCAACTCCAAACTACAATAGATTTGCAATAAAGTTAACTACAATAAATTTCCAATCATGGGATGGGATGAGATTGCAAGAATCCAATTCCTTTCATTCTTGTGATTTCTCATAATGGGATGGGAAGAAAAAAAGATAAAAAATTCATAATAGTATAGCATACGGGCCGCCGGGCCGGGTGACCCAAAGCTAAACCCGAACCCGGTATGAATTAAAATCGGGTTTTTTTAGAGTTTTTTATAAATCGGGCCCAATTAAAATCGGGTCAGTCCGGGTTGGCGGGCCAGACTGGGTTATGAACACCCCTAATTATAATTGTTTCGTACTTCATCTGGCTACTAATTCTTTTTGATGGTGCAAAGCCTTATAAGAAATTACAATGGTAAGTACACTCCCATTATGTGATTTCAAAAATTACATTCGTGGGATCAAACTAACTCACCTTATGGTGCGAAACCTTCTATCATGCCCCAATTTAGAAAGTGATCGCACGTAGGGTTATTGCCCTACGAAAGTATTGACGTGGCATACTAACATGTAATGAATGCAATTAATAATTAAAAATTGATTAATAACTGAAAACTGTTTACATAGTATCTGAACTGAAATATAAATGAATTACAAAGTAATAATATCTTAAATAAAGTTCATGATAAACTGTTGGACCTTGTCCTAAATGTCTAGAGTATAACTACTAAAATACTCTTATGGTAGATCCTACTGCGAGGCGAAGCTTACCATTGACGTTGGATCCTCACTGCTACTAGAGGGGACGTCCTCATTATCCTCAGCAAAATCTGAAATGGTTTGACAGAGGGGTGAGTTGTCAACTCAGTGTAGGTAACTCAGTACTACACACATAGCAAGTACTGCAGACAATGTCACGGCACACGCACACACACACACACACACACACACACACACACACACACACACACATATATATATTTAATTGAAGAAATAAGTACAATAATAAATATATTACATGACTGCGTACACTGAATGGTTTAATGAACTGCACATATACTGTACAAACTGCGCATACTGAAATAAACTGATTAAATTGGATAACTGCTGGATAAATTGAACTGATAACTGAAAATTGTACGTATGCCCACGTCCCTAGTGGAGGAGCATGATTCAAAGGAGTCGCAACTCAACCTTACTTCACCAGGAATAATTTCGGGTGGTTCCGGTACACACGCAACCTGGATACCTGTGAGGGTACGCATACCCTAATCTGAGGAGCCTGGCGCTCGAGGGGTATGATAAGGCACGCGTACAGTAACTGTAGAGCATGGCTCTCATAAAACTGGCAGGGCACGCATGTCGTAACTGGTGGGTCTAGTTTACGAGGTCGTAGGAACTCATACTGTTCTAGGTCATCTACTCTAGTGTCTACTGTTTGTGAAGTCTTTTAAGGAACTTTCTTTGATTATCTAAGTTGTTTAAGGCTTAAGGCTACTGATTATAACAAGTCTATCCTATTTAACTAGTCTTTGTTTATTAGTTCGACTTGAGTACTAAGGTCTCCCACTTAGGACATGATTCACAGGTAAAAGAGGTGCGTCAAAACAGACAACTTAAGTACTAAGTCTTACTTTAGTCAGAACCTGCCCCTCGTTAGGGTCTCTGCCTTAATCATAGTCTTTATTATTTACGTCTTATGTGTAATCTTAACCTAGCATTTCTAAGGATATCAAACTTATGGGTTATGGTCTTTGTCATAACATAACATAGCATAATATAGCATGACATATATAACATAGCGTACGTCATAATATGGCATACATAGCAATTACTGATCATACATGTGTCTGGATAGCATGTTATAACTAAAATAGATTCTCTAATAACTTCCTAACATGTCCTGGCACAACTGACTCGATTGGTGGACCACTAAAGTGGGACCATGTTGAAAGCTTTTTATACTCTCGTCATTTTATATATCCTACTTTACAACTTTCAAATCTCAGAGGGATTCAATTGCAGTATAGCTCGGTATAGTCGTATACACAGGGAGTTGGATAATAAAGTCATTTTTAAGTTTTCACAACTAGGCAAGATAGATGGTTGTTTGTGAATTTATAATTTAAAACAAAAAAATTAAAATAAAGCGATAAAATCACACCGAGTGAAAACTAGATAGGAAAGCTTGTTGAGAATTAACTCGTAATACAATTTTCATATATCCATTAACTCAATGCATATGAATTATCAATTCCTTTGATTCCTCGCCACTAGTTCTTATCTTATTCATCTCTTTCAAGCATGAAAAGATTATTCAGTTCCCTTTGTCATTTTGTCAATCTCTTGTACAAACTAACAAAGCAAACTGATATAATTTCGGGTGTTAAAACGACTAATAGCCCTAACTCTATCTCTAGCAATTAGGAATATTAGATGATTGAATCTAGCTCCGATTCAATGATGTTGCTTTCGCACACAAATCAAATCTTAATTCAAGTCGTAGTTGATCAGACTAAAACAGACATTAAGTTCAAGATCAAATCATGTAAATCATGGAATTTAATAACTTCATATATAAAAGAGTTAAATGGATACCATCAAACCATAGTACTCGCTAAATCTCAACAACAAGAGGATTAACTATCCATCTTACAAGAAGAAATCAAAGGCGCAAGGTAATGTACGCTCACCATGACACGTTCTCACGCTGCCACGGTGAGTGTCGCTCTTGCTCGTTGGACTTTTCTTGGCTTCTTTCTCTGTCTTCCTCTTGGTCTCTATGACTCTGAACTGAAGTTTTGAATTCTGAATGTGAAGTGTAATCCCCTTTCTTCGAGTGAATGCGTTCAGGCCTCCTTACATAGAGAATTCTGGCCCAGACCGTTGAGTGGTTTTCCTAGGTCGCTGAGCGGCCTAGGTGGTTGAGGATTACTTCAACTTGAAGTTGCTTCATCTCTAAGCAAGCTTGTTATCATCCATTCAAGTTGTTGAGCGGCTGTAAGGGGCGATGTGCGGATTGCTTGGCATTTGGGTTTCTTTATCTTGAAGTTACTGAGCTCTTAAGCAACTCCACTTGGCACAGAGGGCACTGAGTCGCCATAATAGGGCGCTGAGCGGCCTAAAGCTTCTCTTGGTTCTTCAATTCTTCTTACTTCTAAGCTCTTTGCTTCGTTCCTCTCATTCCTATAGAAATTTAACAAGAAATTCATTATTTTACAATATTTATATCCATTCTCATGAACTATACTAAAATCCTACAAAAGAGGGGAAATTGGTTCGTAAATTCATATTAAACAATGCAGATAAGTGTCATTTTAACCTATGAAATTACCAAAATATGACACTTATCAGACCATCGACGATATGGGACCACCACTTACTTGGAATGTCGCGGAACAGATGAACACTGGCATTGGGGGCTCTTAGTGTTGTGGACCTGGAAAGCCTACCAAACCACCATCAGAAACCCATACAACAAAATTTTAAACTTATAAGCCCTACAGTAGCAACTCTAGCGTCACTACGGCGTTCTGGCATCGCCACGGCGTCCCGAGGACCACCGTAGGCCACCACTAACACAGTGGTGGCGCTGGAGCCTACTACCTAAGCCATCCTAAAATAAGGAATGGCTACCTATCAAGAGGGAAAGAATTGAGCAGAACTCTTCTAATAGGGAAGAAGGAGTCTGAACTCTAAGAGGGTTAGAATGGGGGAGGAGAACTCAATATATAGGCAAGGGAGTGACCAAACGAACAAGACGAGCCTCATAAAATGCTCCTAAAGCAAAAAAACGCGGAGCTGACATAGTGCATGTCTCGCGCAAGATGCCTTCCCCAGAACGTCTCGCGCGAGACGCCTCTTAGGGCTATTGAGGGTCGCTACACCTTCTAAGGAATAGTTTTTTTTTATCTCAAGAATTGATTCAAAAATTTAAATTTGGTTTTCAATAGGAAAGAGGTGGATAAGTGCAGAAAATATTAGTTGGAATGAGTGAAAAATGATGTTAATGAAATAATGTGGGTGCCGAATGATGTGAAATCTGATGGAGAATAAAATTAGCATGAAATGTTTGGAGGTTTGTGTTGTTGTGGTTGTTGATATGTTAAGGGTATCAACCTCACTCATGTCATTCTCATGCTTTGCACAGTGAAAAATATAATTTTGGTGGTTATATTGTGATTGTGTGTTGTTGATTTTATTTTATTGAGAATATTGGTGATGGTATTTGCCTTTTTTGTTGGATGGTTCCGATATAGTTTAGGGATACATGTATTGGTTATTTTTCTAACTATGTATCAATGTATGATTATCCTTAATGAATTTGATTCTTCTAAGAAAATAGGAGTTGCCATATGAATTTGATTGGTATTGACATATGCAGATCTCTTTATTATAAAGTTCAAAAATTCACGCCCGGTGGGACTCGAACCCACAATCGCCTGATTAGAAGTCAGGCGCCTTATCCATTAGGCCACGAGCGCTTATCAGTTAAAAGATCTAGATAATATTTAATTAGCAAAAAGAGGCATCTTTCGGTACCAAAAATTGTTCGTAATATAATTTACTTTGTCCACTCACTCGTTGCGAACTTTCTTTGTCGCCTTAGTTATTGAAAAATATTGGTATGGGTCTTAATAATTAAGATAACGATTTTCTATAATATTTTGCTTCTATGGGAATGAACCGTATTATGACTCAACATATAATTCAAAAGTAATTTATGACAGATGTACGATGAAACAAAATAAATATGCCGCGTCATCACTCTAAAAAATTGTACCGCCTCAATTACGCAACTAAATCATGATAAACAATTAAAGTTTATAACTCTCGTCCATTTGTTATCTATACAATAAATACAGGCGATTTCTCTTGTTTAACTTTTTGTCGATTTTACTAAAGTATCCCTGCAATTCAAATAAATTACTAAAATGTCTCTGTTTCTAAACATTTTATAGGAATATGCCTGTCTTAATTGACGTGACTCGCGTGGCAGCGTGGCAAGACCACGTCAGATTCGCTAACACCCCTGGCGAATCGTGTACAAAGTCGCCAACCCAAACGCCACATTTGTAAAGTATTTGCCAACCGATTTGGTGAATTTTACCTTGTGTAATTTTACATTTATATCCGCACTTGCTTACCTTAACCCTAAATTAATAACCCTACCCACAACCCTAACCCTTTAGACCTAACCCTAGTCCTAAACCCTAAAACCAAATTCTAACCATAATCGTAACCCTATATAATTAATCATAGTGCGCTCGCATATAATTTTCAATTCTCAGAGACCAAAATCAATTTAGTGGCACCAGGAGCAAATCTTTATTTCCTTATTTTTCATCAGTTATTCAATAATTTTATTAAAACACAATAAATCTTTATTTCTTCACATTTTTTTTTCATATTCGACTGTCACACTTAAGTTGATACTTTTAGCTAATTATAAAAAATTCTATGTCACTACATGCAGATAAGAGGAATTAAGTAGGTTTAACTCAATTTTATAAACTATTCAATTTTAACTCAGTTTTTTTTACGTTTGTTTTCATGCGAATTATCCCAATTAAGAAAACAAGGATCTTCTATAGTCTTCAATTTAATTTATTTTGCAAAATGTAAAAAAAAAAAAACCTACCCCTAATAAATATATAACTCAAAGAGAACACAAAGAGGAAGCGACCATAATGGTCCTTAATGATACCACCGCGGGCCTTGCTGCCATTATTCACCACCATATGACCTAAGTAAGATTTTCAAAGTCAAGAGGTTTTGTGAGTTTAAAGTAAATTCGTGATTTCAATAAATCTAAGAGTTTAAAGGTTTTGTTAAGAGTTTACTTTTAAATTCATACGAGTTTACCAATGAAAACATTAATTCGTTTTGTGTAATAGAATCGAAAACTCGTAAGAGTTTAAAAATTAACTCGAGAGTTCAACAATCCTAAAATTAAGTTTGAAGTAGGGTTGACAATGTATATCCGTGGATATGGGTACATGTCTCCTACTACCCATATTTGTTTAATATTTTGGTATCTGCACTCGTACTCATCATGAATACTTATTAACTTTACTCGCGACGATTTGAATCCCCATGGTTTTTTTGTGAGATTTGCAAAAATTTAAAAAAATTATAAAAATCAACATAAAATATAATATATTATGATACTACTACTAATAAATCACAAGTTAAATTAGCAAAAAACATAATAAAAATTCAATAATGTTTGATAACAATAAATTTGAAATTTTAGGTTTTATATTTATATATGTAAATATATTTACATAATTCTATATATTAATGGTCAATTAGTGAATATTCAATGAGTTGGGTACTTCATTACTAAATGAGTATGAATATTCATCCTTATGGATACAAAAATTGCAAGCGTACATGTACTTGTCGCAGATAATACCCATGAATATCTGAATTTAAAGGGTATTTTTGTCACCGTTAGTTTGAAGCAACCCGTTATACCAACAAGTTTGTTTAACCATGAACTTAGGGACCTTCAAAGCTAGGAGTCTAATTCTGGAAAAGAGATATCAAAATTCATGTCTCGAATATATAAGCTGATAAGGAGATAACCATCCCAAATTGTCTTGCCGTAAAAAATAACGGAGTTTCTATGTTGTCACATACGATGATAGATAAAAGAGAAAAGGAGGGGCCAAGTTACCCCTTTATGCTTAGTATGCTTATTGATATTGAAGATTTAGTTGGTAAAAAAAATTAAAAATTGAGGATTTTACATATAAATAGAGAATCAAGTGAACTAAAGTTGTAATTATTAATGTTGTCATTACAATATTTTTATTTTTTTTACTTATTAGAGTGAAATCCTTACCATTTATAAGCAAGTACATAGTGTTAAGGGTATACGTTTTGAGTTACGAAATTTCATTCTAAAATCACAGTTTTTTGGAATAAGATACTTAAGAATGTCATTCTCAAGCATTCTAAAAAACTTGTTTGTTTTAAAATTAAAATTTTTGAGAATTTTTTTTAGATTCCCAATAATAAATTTCAAACATGTTTGGTTAATATTACATATTCCTAGAAAAATGTATTTTAATTATCCAAATATCCTTAACAAGTTTAATTATATTATTATTATTATCTTATTTTTTAAAAGTAAAATTTACACTTCTAAAAAATAAAAAGATGCAATTATAAATTTGCACTTTTTTTTAACTTATACCAACAATATAAAGTTAGAAATTAATTTTTAAAATATTATTCAACTCATCTAAATTAATTAAATAAGGCGTTAGAAAGATAAAAAGAAGTTAAAAAGAAGATAGTCAACATCAACATAGACATAGCAAAAGACACGACGTAAACTGTACATATAAAAGAAAAGTGTATTAATAACAGCTAACTCACAATAAATCACTAACTCAGTAGGGTTATGGTAAGCAAAAAGATTCGTCAAACATTGTACTAGCTCTGAGTGGTTCAAGGAGTACAATAGACGGCTATATATATGGATGCATAGTGTGTTATCACAGGAAGTTACACACTAAGAAGAAAAAAAACATAGGAAGGAAAACTAAATCTAGCTAGTGAGGATAAATTGATATTTTTGTATATTAATTTCATTTTAAAGATACGAGAATAAAATATTTCTAACTCCTGAGGTTGGAATGAAAAGTGATAGAAATTTTGGGTAAATAAATTTCTTGAAAATGATTTATTTTCATAAATAAATTTTCATACCATAATAAAACATAGAAATAAAACATTCTTAAATTAACATTTCCAAAAGTGTTTAAATATACGTTGTGAAACAAACACTGCCTCAATGGATATATTGTGTAAATGAATACAAATAACACACGCATTTGAAGGTTGGCATTGAAATTTGAAAAATGTTATTTCTACGTAAGAAAAATGATGTAATTATGGATATAAAAATTAAATGAATTTTTTTCACTTTTTTTTTTCTTCCCTCATTTATATTGATTATATTCATTTGTTTTTATTTATTTATTTATTTATATATCCATACCTGCTTCAACTCTTGTGTATAAATAATATATTTCTCCTAATTATTTTTTTTAATGAATGATGTATTCATATTTTATGAATATTAAATTTGATTTGTAAATGTGATTTAATGCTCTATCAATGAAGTTCTTTTTTAAAAAAAATTCATTTCTGTTGTTTTCTTTAATTATATATATATATATATATATATATCCGTACCTCCTTTTTAGCTCTCTGAATAAATAATATATCTGTTCGAATTGTCATGTGTGAATGTGTAGAGTAGCGGGGCCTACTCACCAAACGAACGATGGCAACCACAAAAGAAGTCCTTCTTCCACACAAAATAGAATATTATTTATAACTTAGAGAGAGGGAAAAAAAGAATTATAACTAAAAAACAGATAGAGAGAGAGACGGGAGAATGAGAGAAAGAAGAGACTGAGGAGGGGAAGACAAAAATTGGTTTGAACTGTCATATAATGACCTCGTAATGTTCTTCTTAGCCCCGACGACACTCCTGTGCAGTCTTTCTCATTTGTCCCTGCCCCATTTATTCCTAAATAAATATATTCTATATATATATATATATATATTATAGAATATGGCTATAACTATCTTAAAAAATTTAATGTTATAGTAATTAATTATATTTAATTTTGATGGATCAATAATCTCACTCCAACGTTAATTTTTTTCATCTACAACAAGACTTTACTTTTAAAAAAAATAAGTGATGAATCATTTGAATCAATTGACTAACCATTAATAAATAATTTTAATAATTTAATGTTAGCCCGAATAATTTTATATCTACTTATATATTAGTAAAAAAATACATTTTATCTTGCTAAAACATGTTATGTACACTTTTGTTTCTAAAATATGCAAGACAATTCTCAATTCTTTTTAAAACATGTACTTTAGTCCTTTTATTAGGCTATGTTCAAATGGATGGTCAATAAAAGAGTAATAAAAAATAAAAAGACTTATCTAAATATATTTGGGAGAGAATTTAATGGAAGGAGATGGATGATTATGGAGGACAAAGTGTCATTCTTTGCCACTCAAACCTCCCAATGATTGTTTCTCCAAATTGGGGGCCTGAGAGAGCTTGCTTACAATAATTTTCTTTATACATTATTAAACTTGTTAAATATATAAATAAGAGATTGACTTGATATAAGCATTTTCGTTCATTATTTCTTCCTTTTAATCTATTAATAATCATTCTCTTTTATCATATAAAAGACTCACAAACATGACCTAAGTCTTCATCATATGTTGATGGAAGATAAGGGTACATGCCTCCCCTTAGGTTATGTGCATATTAGCCCCTAACACTATGTTTAGTTGGGCGAACAATGAGAAGAAGGTAAAATGAAGGAAATTAATTTTCCTTGTTTTAGCATCAAAATCTTTTTTCCTTGTTTGGATGTGGATAGAAATTGAGAGGAAAGAGTAAATAGTGTAAAAAGTATGTGAGATTCAAAATATATTTTTTTCTCTCCCAAAAGTGGGTGTAAGAAATAAGAAAATAAATTTTTTGGTATTCTTTTTAGAATTCTGTTACACGTACACCAAAAAATATACATCTTACATACACTCTGTACTTATATACGTTGAGCCCCACATAATAACCCCAAGCACATGGCTCCTACACGTGAAATATAAAATGTTCGCGCTTCCACCTTCTTTGAAAAAATAGGATTACAAACCATCCATTTTCTCACTTCTGCAAGTAATCATTTTCCTTTCTCTGCAAATCTTCTTGGCATAGTTATTATAGAACTCTTTAAGTGCATACAAGGAATCAAAGTACATGCTAACCTATGGAACCTCTTCTTAGTAACATGTGACCTGTGAGATTTGTAATAATGTTTGTGCATCCACGCATATAAAGTTTATGCATATCATATTCTGAATAATACTAAAATATAAGTTACCTATAATATCTGTAAAGTTTGTGCATAAAATCGTATAAAGTTTGTGCATTAGTAGCTATAAAGTTTGTGCAATCTTAGTATATAATTCTGAACTATAGGTTTGTGGTGTTTGTGCACTAATCCAAATAAAGTTTGTGCATGAATGCACATAAAGTTTATGTTTTAACGCTTGTAATGTTTGTGCACTTAATTAAATATATTTGAGAATATCAACTATAAGTTTGTAATGTTTGTGCACTCGTGGAAATAAAGTTTGTGCATTATTACGTATAATGTTAGTGCATTTTTTTTAAAATAAAGTTCAGATTGCAAAGCACTCTGATAATTTTGTAATGTTTGTGCATTCATACGTATAAAGTTTGTGCATTACTAATTATAATGTTTGTGCATTTTTAAATAAAGTTCACATTGTATATAAATATGAACTATAAGTTTGTAGTGTAATCAAAATAAAGTTTGCGCTTGAATGTGCATAAAGTTTGTGCTTTAACGCCTGTAATGTTTGTATATACTTAATTAAATATAGTCGAGAATGTAATAGAATGTGAACTACATGTCATAACTCTATGTTTGTAATGTTTGTGCACTACTACGTATAAAGTTTGTGCGTTACTATTATGCACGAGAAATTTAACAGATTAAACGATGAACATGAACACAAAACTCTCCATGAAAAAACAACAAAAACACAAAAAAAAATTACCACGTTCTTTGACATTTGATCAATTTATTGCATTGCTTCGATCACCAAAGAATAGGATTAGGATTATCAATGGTGGATTCTCGTAATGCTTTCGATTTTGATGATGCTTTCTGCAAAAATGAACTTACGTTTCTGGTGGTTATGGCTGCATAGTGTGTCGAGATAAAATTTCAAGTTTCAAGTCACATAGAATTTTGTAGAATTGCTCACAAAATCGAGTGACTGTGCGTGTCTTTCTATTTTGGTAAACTATATTGCATATATATAATAATCATCAATTACCTAATTTAAATGGTGTATATATGAATATATGAAATTAAATGTTTTCTTGTTAGAATAAAATTTTATAATGACATAAGGATGAAATTACTATCTAATATTTTTATCTTTTTTTTCTCATTTTATTTTCTTTGAGTTTTTTTTTCCCAAACACACTCTTAGAAAAAGATAAATACAATCAGATCCCTAGAATTTTTTGAACCTGTACTATCTCTGTTAGTGAAACACTGAACTCAATAAAACCACTAAGTTCACATTCAAAAAAGTAAAAAGATTGAGTTGCGTGTTTCTTAATTCATCATTCATGTACTAAAGTACAAATGATCTATTTATAGTCTAGGAAGTGAACTGCATTTTTCCTTAATAATTATAAAAGACAAATAGTTTTAATGATATGATAAATATACTAGACAGTTATGTAAAACATGTAAATTAAATTCTAATACTAATAATGTATTAATATAATATTATTAAAAATCTTTAATTTTAAAATGACTATTTTAAAAATGATATGCATATAATAATTTATGATTAACTAACACATGACTATTTTGAGTGACTGTGTTCTCTCCTTATGCGAGTTTTATTGATAATGGAAATAAATAATTAATAATAGACAAAAAAAAGGAAAAAGAGTGAAATGGATAAACTAAAATTACTTACTTATTTAAAAAGTTTGATTAGATAGATGAGAGAGGGGAAGGGGAAATGTCTCTCATTCCCTCCCTAACCCCAATTTAAAGAGTCAATATGTAATGACTTTGGATGATTATAGAGAAATTAAATGTCTCTATTTGATCATTTGGTTCTTTTCCTTATCATTCCTTCCTTGACCACCTTCCCAAACATAAATTGTGGTATCGAGTTTCAAACCTAAATAAAAAAAATAATTAGTATTAAGAGAAATCCATAACCTCTTGTAAAAATCTCAAATACTCAATCAACACAAAAAACTGTAATAACTAATTAATTAATTTATAGTTGGACATCAAATTAAATTAAGTAATTGTTTTTATCATGGATAACAAGGTTAGTAAGACACATTACATGTACTCCAAATCAAGGTTAAGAAAATCAAATCAGGCATCGAACTGGTTAAGACAGGAGTTCAAATGTTCAACTGATTCGATCGAGGGCTCAACTGAGGTCTATAAATATATATTTTATTATTTATATGTATATATATGTTATATAATAAGTAAAAATCACTTTTTTTATATATTATTTGTACATTATTAGTGTTGTGATAATATATATTTTAACAAAATATGTAGGTATAATATCTAAATTAGTAAAAAAAATATTTTTTTAATTCCATAAAATTAATATTTGAATTTTTTATTAAAAAAATCAGAGCAAAATTGCTTAACTAAACCGATGGGTCTAATTCCCAATTGGACAAGTTAGACTGATCAATCCCGTCCAATATTCTTAACTATGCTCCAAACACATTATATATACTTTAAAATAATCAAATACAACTCTCTTTAAACTTATTCCTTGACACGAAAGAAAAGGATACGGCACTTGCAACTCTCAACAATTAAATTCAAAAAATCGAACTCTTCATTCATTATCATTTAATAACATCATGCTATTATTATGACCATAAATAAATATACCCAGTATTTTTTATTTTTAATTTTATATTCGAGCATTAACTTTACACGACCACCACTTCTGGCGTCGTGATCCCAGCGTCACTTTCTGTTCCCACACACAAAAAAACTCTCTCTGCGTGTTTTGTTTAATTCAAAGTTTGTTCCTTTTCTCCATTTCCTCTCTTTCTACCAAGGTGGGTGGGTGCGCATGGTTTGTTCGGAAGAGGGGTACGCACTCTCTCGTGTTGAGCTGTTTCGTTTTTCTTAGCTGTAAAGAGGGGTACTCTTGTTTTGTGGTGTTGCCTTTCACGTCCCTATTCGAATTCTCTGTTCCTTTCTTCTCTTCCTTCCCATTCCCATCATTCCATGTAACCTTTTTGCTTTTTCCTCCTTTTCTTCTTTTTCTTTTTTTGTTTTGATTTTTTGAATTGAGAAGCAACGGTTATGGGGTAAAAATGTTGCTGGGTTGGTAGAGTGAGTGAGAAGGGGGGAAAGGGGTGTTTTTTGCTACCTTCAGCCATGGCTCCACCAGGGAAGCTTTCTGGGTTTCGTCGTGAAGGCAATGACTGGTATTGCTTCTCTGTAAAGTTTCTGTTTTTCTGTTCAATTTTTATTTTTTTTTGTTTTAATTCAGTTACTTGAATTTATGGCCTTTTTTATTTGCATGATCTTGTTGAAAATCCTAATCGCGGGTTGAATTTCGTTTTTGGGTTGCTTGTGCTGTGTGGAACTGATAAAGGAAAATCTGAAAATGACATGTTCTGTTTTGCTTTTGTTCACCGTGATTGCTGAGTGGTGGAGTCCATGTCAGATATGCATTTGGGTGTAGTTTTTTGGAAGGGGGTGTTTTTTTTATTTATGTGATTTTTCTGTGGTTTGTGGTTTTGGTAGGTTCTGCAGTGCTGGACTTCCCAGTGATATTGCTGTTTCCATCGAGGGAGTCACTTTTCATCTTCATAAGGTTACACACACTTTCCCCTTTCAGAATTGTTATCTTCCCCTCCACTATTCTGTTGTAGATAGATGAAGTAGTTGTTGGGAATGGGCCCTCTTTTTTGTGGTTCTAGAATTTTAAATTATCCTTATGTTTCTTTGCTGTTTTATTTGAATTTTGGTCTAATTTCAACACAGTTGTATGTGTTTTGGTTCATGGCCTAAGCTTTTCCTGTTAGTTTGTTCCTTCTCTTCTGTTTAAGTGCAGACTAAGCATCACTCTTTAAATAGAGTTGGATTTAGACTCGCTAGAGATACAACCTGCTGTAGAGATCACGCCTTTCGTAATATTATATTTTATTTACGAATTGAAACTTAGTTTGATTTAATCCTTTGGATCTTTCTACACTACTCACTTGTATGTTTTTCAAAGGTTGTGGTGTTGTTGTTGGTTTATCTGTTAGGCCTTAATATTGGAATTCCGGCAGCTTAAATTGAGATAAGGCAGGGACAATAGAATAAGCCTATCTTAAATTCAATGCTTTGCAGATCATTTGGTATTATGTAAGATGTTGGCTATAAAAGTTTGCGTTAAAATTGTACAACTTCAAACATTTTTGATTTACATACTTTTATGATTCAGCAGTTATACTGCTTGCTAAGGTATATCATATATTTTGAACACTTGGTTCCCTTGCTTTCTCATTTAGTTTTTATAGGTCCTCCCATCAGATAGTGGACAATGTTGCTTTTATTTCAAGCTTGTATTTTCAATGTTCTTGTATTGGAGTTGAAGTGAGATATGCAATGGAATTGCAGTTCCCTCTTGTATCAAGATGTGGCAGAATTGCTCGAGCAAATGAAGAGTCCAGCAACACATACGGGAAGACTATGACCCTAGCGCTGGAAGAGTTTCCTGGTGGTCCTGACACTTTCTTGGTTGTAGCCAAATTCTGTTATGGACATCGTGTGGAGCTGACAGCCAGAAATGTGGTATTGGTCTACTGTGCCTCAGACTACCTTGAAATGACGGATGAATTCGGAGAAGATAACCTGTTGTCGAAATCAGAGAGTTATTTCCATAAAAATATACTGCACAACTGGAAAGATTGTATTCTAGCCCTCCAAAGTTCCGAGCCTGTTCTACCAAGGGCTGAAAAGATTCATTTAGTGGATAAGTGTATGAATGCTCTATCTATGATGGCTTGTACAGACCCGAGTTTGTTTGGATGGCCCATGATGATGTATGGGAGTTTTCAAAGCCCTGGCGGAAGCATTCTATGGAATGGTATAAATACCGGCGCCAGAATTCGGAGCTCAGAATCCGACTGGTGGTTTGAAGACATATCATATCTCAACGTGAGTTTGTTTGAGAGGCTTATTAAGACAATGCAAGCGAGAGGTATAAGACCCGAAAACCTGGCAGGTGCCATAATGTACTATTCCAGAAAGCACTTGCCAGGCCTGGGCCGGTGGCAGGCTGCTCAAGGTGGTAAAACTAGGACAGTTGTAAGTTTCAGCTTGACACCTGCTACTGTTGATCAGAGGGTTCTGTTGGAAAGCATTGAGAGACTTCTTCCTGAAAAGAAGGGAAGATCCTTTTGCCGGTTCCTACTGGGTCTTCTTCGCGTAGCTTTGATATTGAATGTCAATCAAACTTGTAAGGATTCTTTGGAGAGGAGAATTGGGATGCAACTGGAACTGGCAACTCTGGATAGTCTTCTGATTCCTACTTACTCAGATTATGATACATTATATAACACAGACTGTATTGAGCGGATTGTCCGCCATTTTGTATCCACAGAATCCAATTTAACTGCTTTTTCTCCTTCGTCACATGACCTACAAGCATCGCCATCTGACTCGTCAAGGAAAGTTGCAAAGTTGATAGATAACTATATTGCAGAAATTGCTTCTGATGTTAACTTAAAACCGGGAAAGCTACGCACTCTTGCGGATGCCCTCCCCGAGTCATCAAGATTATTGCATGATGGACTTTACCGGGCATTGGACATATTTTTCAAGGTTTGATTTTCGTGAGCTGCTTTTTTTTTTTTTTTTTTGAATGAAGGCTTATCTGTAGTCATGGATTGTTAGTTTGACGACTGTTTTATGGTGTTGTGCAGGCTCATCCTTGGCAATCTGACAGAGAGAAGGAGGAACTATGCAACATCATTGACTACCAGAAACTCTCGGTCCATGCTTGTGCTCACGCATCCCAAAATGACAGGTTACCCCTCAGAGTTGTTCTTCAAGTGTTGTACTTCGAACAGCTGCATTTGAGAACAGCATTAGCTGGATGTCTCAATGCACTTGACGGTGAAACTGCTCTGGCAAATCCCGTTCGTGCAACTGCCTTGGGGAACATGGCAGGCGAAATTGTACAAAGGGATGGATGGGTGACCGTCGTGCGTGAAAATCAGGTTCTAAAGGTGGATATGGATAGGATGAGCTCTAGAGTTGGGGAGCTAGAAGAAGAATTCAGCAAAATAAAGCAAGAAATGAAAAGTGTGGCCAAATCTCACAGTTCCCTTACTTCTCCTCGGTTAGTTGCGAGGAAACTCGGGTGTAAACTTGTTCCAAGGCTCTCCGACGCTCAACCAGAATCCCTTGACCGCTCCGGATCCACACCGAGAGCGTCAATCGAAAAGCCGCGTCGTTCCCACAAGTCTAGACTCAAAGAAAGTGTTTCTTGAGTATGAAGAAACCAGATAGTTCTTTTGTATTTATAGAAAAAAAAAAAAAATACATAGCAGTGTTGTGTGGTTTTGAAAATTTTTTGTGCGGGGGAAAGGGCAGGAAAATGTTTTGTCAATCCATTGTGTTATTTATTTCACAAGTTTGCATGTGTGAACATTTTCCATTTCTTTCCCTCGGGTAAAGTTAGTTGTACATTCACATAGGCAATTTCGCAAGTTGTCCTATTTGTTTTCATGTGTATTTTATCTATACAGATTTATTCCTCATTTTAAGATGTTGGCAATGGAAGATGTTGTTTTAGACCCCATCTTGGCAATTTCTTTCATAGATGACAAATATTGTATAGTTGTGATACCAGTGACAGTGTAACGTAATTTCTTTATAAATGACAAAAACAAGGATAGTATGCTTGTTGAATACGGGCCTTTTATTTTACCCTTGGAGTTATGATATCTGTTAGCTTATTTTATATGGATGGATGGGAAGAAAAACTACATAAGTTACTTCACTGACAACTTATATAATCTTACAATGGTTTGTCTGTCTATTTTATTTGATTTGGATGGAAATTAAAATGGGAGAAATGTTATTTTGTATTTATTTTGAGTAGGACACTGTGCTGACTTACTCATTATTCACCTTTAGATGAGATTTAACTGGGTATTAGTGAATGATGAGTGTATCGGCATGGTGTCTAAGTTGCTTCTTATTAGGAAGGAAATGTCATGAACAACCGAGAGGACATTAGCATTAACGTCGCTTTGGCCGAGTGGTTAAGGCGTGTGCCTGCTAAGTACATGGGGTTTCCCCGCGAGAGTTCGAATCTCTCAGGCGACGATCTCTTTTTTATTTTTAATTTTTATAATTTTTTCTTATTATATTCCATTTTCGTTTTGAATTTTATTACGCGTTCATGTTAGACTCCTCCCCTGACTTCGTTCGAGTTCGTGTTCCAATAGGAAAAAACCCCTTTTTTCCCTTCTCATTTCTCACTCATCCTCGCTTCCACACTTCACTGCACTCTCTCCTGCTGCTGCCACCTCCGGCGCCGCCGCCGCCGCCACTACCATGTCACTCTCTTTGCCAAACTTCGCCATCTCTAACAACAACAACCCCATAAGATGGACACAAACCAACCACGCCTTTCACATCACTCTCCAATTCAGTACCTCTCAATCTCTCAAAACCCCTAACTCTGAGCACGCTTTACCCATTGTTCCCCACAAAGGTCGTTCCTTTATGATCCGCTGCACCGGTCAGGACCCCCTCCTCGCCAACACCGCCGTTTCCCCTTTGGAACACCCCGCATTCGATGATATTGGCGGAGGTGACGGCGGCGAAGGAGGAGGAGGTGGCGGCGATGGTGGTGACGGTGATGGAGGTGGAGGTGGGGGCGGTGGAGATGATGAGTTTGGGGCTTTGTTGAACTTCGAATCGGTTATGAATGAAGCGGAAGCTCGGGGGGTAAAGTTGCCTTCGGATATGGTGGAGGCAGCGAAGATCGAGGGTATTCGGGAAATGTTCCTTCAACGATACTTGGAATTACAGGTGGGTTTCTTTCAAAGTTTAGGTTTTTCGTTCAAAGTTGGGATTTTAAAAAAAAATTATTTTATTGGTTTGAGCTCAATTTTTGGTGTTTTTGAGTTGCAGGGTTCGGCTTGGCCTCTGTCGTTTCTGATGAAGCACTGTGCTATGCTGAGGAACCGAATGCTGGCTGATCCTTCTTTTCTGTTTAAAGTTGGGACAGAGGTTTGTTTCTATCATGAATATGGTTATGTCAGGTTATGGTTTTGTTCACTGAGAAATTCTTATGAACGTGGCTTGTTTCTTATATGTTCAGCATTAAAATAATGATAAACCCACAATGCCGATTTGTCAAGTAATGAGTAGAATGGAGAAAGATATATTTAAATTTTTTCATTCTTGGACCATATAAAAATTTCTCTCTGATCAAGTGGAGTTAGCTCCTAGAACTAAGTAACGGTCCTTGTTTTGGTATTTGCAGATTGTTATAGACTCTTGTTGTGCGACGTTTGCGGAGGTTCAGAAGAGGGGCAAGGATTTTTGGGCTGAGTTTGAGTTGTACGCTGCTGATCTATTGGTTGGAGTGGTTGTTGACATTGCTTTGGTGGCCATGTTAGCCCCCTATGCTCGAATTGGGAAGCCTTCTATGTCGAAAGGCTTGCTTGGACGCATTCAGCATGCTTGTGCAGCTCTTCCTAGCAGGTTAGTGTGTGTATGTATTGTATGTCACTTTATTGTAGTATTGTGGTCTCCAATAAGCCTGAATTCTTTTCCTTTGTGCATCTTTACTGCTTGGAGCTATTAGAGTTCTTTTCAATCGATGTTGTCGCTTTGTTGATTCTCAGCATTTAGGCTGAATTATTTACCATATTCGGAGATCTAAAAGAATCTGAATCCCATTATTGATTTGATGCTAAATTACTTTTTGAATGCAGTGTTTTCGAAGCTGAAAGGCCAGGATGTAGATTCACTGCAAAGCAGCGCATTGCCACATACTTCTACAAGGTGCCACGCGTTCTGAAGATTTGAGTGATCAATCAATGTTTAGTTGCATGATAAAATCCATCAAATAGGATCAAACTTTGTTTGCATGTGATGTGACAGAGTGCTTTCATTTGCTTTGTTATTAATTATTGTGCAATCTTTGTTTAACTTTTGACTTTAATTTGGTTTCTACTAGCAGTTTATCGCTGTGAATACCTGACATTCTGTTTTCAGGGTGCATTGTATGGATCCGTTGGCTTTGGATGTGGTCTTATTGGCCAAGGAATTGCAAATATGATCATGAATGCCAAAAGGTACGTGTACTCAGATATTTTGCATACTAAATCTTTTGTTGCCTGCATTATCTTATATTCTTCAGTCTTTTGTACAATTAGAGAAAGAAATAAAGTATGTATCTTTTTTTTTTTCCCTTCTAAAAATCATTTTCCTTTTGTAAATTATTGATGAATTTTTCCTTTATTTACAACAGGAGCATTAAGAAATCTGAAGAGGACATACCGGTGCCTCCTCTTCTTCAAAGTGCTGCTCTTTGGGGTATGTCTTGCTCTATTTTTCAGTTTTTCTGTCTGCAGTCTTTAATGCTTTGTCCTAGGTGCTTCTGTTTGAGCACGTGTGCATCTGATTAATGGTTGTTTTATTCAGTTTCTTGGATCAGTTTGGCTGTTTTAATGGATGGAAAATAAAAGTACAAAACTTGATTTCAAAGTGGCAATAGAAAATGGGTTTCATATTAATGTTGTTTCCCACATCTTTTGTTATAAAAAGACGCCTTTTCAAGTAATTCATAAAAGTATTTGTTTATCGATTAGCTTGCTGGCTAGATGGACATATGATTAAGCATCATCTTTGACTAGTTTTTACTTGGTAGACTAGAGGAACATAAACCATATAACTTTGAGCTTAGTTGATGCATAAATTTGACATTTGATTCATGTGCCTTTCAACTTCTTAAAAGTGTTGAAAGAGAGATAAGAAAGGATAGTGTCTGAAGGGCTTCGATCATGTTTACTGATCCAGTAGTAGCTGGGTAGAAAATGCTATAGGATCATTGCTATGTACTTAAATTTGCTTAATTGCTTTTCCCTCTCTTTACCAGGTTTCTTTCTTGCCGTGTCATCCAACACTCGTTATCAAGTTATTAACGGACTGGAACGCCTCGTCGAAGCATCTCCCGTGGCAAAGAAGGTCCCACTTGTTGCAATGGCCTTCACTGTAGGCGTGCGATTTGGTAACAACATCTATGGTGGCATGCAGTTTGTAGACTGGGCCAAACTGAGTGGTGTACAATGAGTGCCCCTTATCTGTACTCTCCAGTTGCTTACCTTTTTTCCAAAGGTTTCATCCAGGGTTGGCTAGTTCTCTTCCATGGCAGAAAGGTCCTCACTCAAATTGAGCAATGAAGGTCCCATCAAATTTTTCATCTGGTGGGCATCATTGTTGGGACTAAAAGTAGGACCATAGGCCTCCACTAATGTCACCTTTTCTTTACACTCTTTCTTTTTTCCTTTTAATTTTCAATATTATTCAATCTTTATGTATAACTAGGTTGTGTCAGATTTTTTCTTTGAGAGGAATTAGGCCTCATATAACTGGGCATGGTCTTAAGCTATGGAATTCGTTGTTTGACCCTAGAGTTATATCACATTGGAAGAGAACATTTTTGGCACACTCTTGTGAGATGGGGAATAAGAAGAGTATGCTTCTTTTTCATTTTGTGGGTCACAATGCTCAATCACGTAGTCATATACCTAAAAAATGAAAGTAAAAAAATGAAAGTGAAAGTGACCGAATGAGTAAAATTAGCATCTGTTATCATAACTGAAGTGCAGTGGGTGGGTGGTTGATAAGCATTTAATGAAGCATATGTTTGATCTGAACCAAACAAAGGAAGATTTCTGTTTGAACAGAAATTGTCTAGAGTGGTGATCCTATTCCTAACATTTTTCTGATATCTAAGTTTTTGAATTTCAGATTTCATGCAATCAATCATTCTCATTATTTAATGAAGGGTTTTTGTTATTAACAGTTTTAAGGACGCACTAAAAAATTAATAAAAAGTAAATTTTTATTAAAAAAATAAAAATATAAAATGTTCAATACATTTAAAACATTAAAATATTTTATTTCAGGTCTTAGGCCACTAATTAGCTTAGCCTTTTAATAAAAGTGTGTTGTGTACATAAGAGTACCAAGCTTCAAAGGTCACACCGGAAAAATTCTTTTATATTCCATAGAGTAAAAAGAATCGTGTATTATAGAGAGTATACATCATTGATTATTCTTCTTTTTTCCATCACTTTTTCTTTTTCTAACAATAATCAATGGTGTAAATTCACAGTGGTGCAGGGTTGTTTTACTTCATGGAGTAAAAACATAATTTCTCAGCCACACTGACACGTCATAAACAGCAACATAAATAGCATTGCAGTTCATCTGCATCCAAGTTGATGATATAAATTATGCAGCAATTGCTCATTTACTTAACTGTGAACATACGTACACTATTTAGAAGCACAATTAAAAATGATTCTGTTCTTCAATTAAAACCTTCTATTGTTGATTTCTGAACCATTGTCCAAGGCAAAACCCAAAATTTTAAGGTCATATTTTCATAAAAAAATTGTTGCAGTGATGCAATAAAATAGTGTTATTTTGTTCTAGAATTTCCATGTTGGAAAATGTACGGGGGGGAAAATGTTGATGATATATAAACCATCATCAAAATTGCAGAGAAAATTTAAAACTTGCGAGCATCAAC
This sequence comes from Nissolia schottii, assembly GCA_003254905.1. NCBI lineage: Eukaryota > Viridiplantae > Streptophyta > Magnoliopsida > Fabales > Fabaceae > Nissolia > Nissolia schottii. Next base: position 202,851 of record QANU01071046.1, on the reverse strand, counting down.
AAAAGTAAAATCTATCTATAATCTAAGTTTAAAAAATACCTAAAGAAGTGAGATTAATTAAAACAAATTAATGACGTGTATATAAGATTATGAAATGACCCTAACAAAATGTTGTTGGATGACACCTAATGAATGTTGAAGTGTGCATTAATAATGGTATTAGCTGTGATACGAACCCTCCTCATCCCGACTCCCGATGCACACGAACAATAAAACAAAAATGTTTTACTACATCCAATTTTATACATCCACATATATACCATTTAAATTAGGTAATTAATAATTATTATATGTATACAATACAATTTTTTAAAATAAAACACAAACTTAAAGGCGTTAAAACACAAACATTACAGGTATTAAAACACAAATTTTATGCGCATTCATCCACAAACTTTATTTCTACTACACTACAAATCTATAGTTCTGAATTATATACAATCTAAACTTTATTTAAAAATGCATATACATTATAAATATTAATGCACAAATTTTATAAGTATAAATGCACAAACATTAAAAAATTATCAGAGTGTTTTACAATCTGCATTTTATTTTAAAAAATGCACAAACATTATACGTAATAATGCACAAACATTACAAACTTATAGATGATATTCTCAATAATATTTAATTAAGTGCACAATCATTACATGCGTTAAAACACAAACTTTATGTATATGAGTACAATGTGTATGCATGATGAATGTTTTTAGGTGTACATATTGTTGAACTCATAAGTAAATTCAATTCGAAAAGCAGATAAATTTTTGTAATATGTTTTAAGAATTTATGCAAATTTTATAAGTATTATTTATCATTAATTTTTATATTTTTTATATATTTTTAAATATTAAAATTAATAATAAATATTATTTTTATAATATACATTAAATATATTTAAGCACATACAATAAAATGATGAAAAATATGACTTTGACCTCTCCAAAATATACCAATGACTTGAAAATTAAGAAAGACTGAAATAATAAAACCTGACCATAAAAAAAAATTAAAGAAAATTTGAACAATATTTAACTAATTATAAATTCGCTTTCAAGTCCGGGTAAGAAAAAATCAACAGTATTAGGTGAGACAAAAAGGAAATAAAAAAAGTTTATGTTAATAAGTGTTTCAAGCCTTCCAAATTAAAAAAAAAAATAGTTGATTGTTTTATATTTACTGAACACATTAAAAACTTTCAATTCTAACAAAATATCTTTATTTTTTTTACTCCCTGATCAAATATCAACATTTAATTATTATTTTGAGATAAAAATGTTAAAAACATTAATATGTTAAAGACGCGTTTCTAACATTTAAGAAAAAAATACAAATGTTATGAAACAATCTCTTGTCCTTTTTTATTTTTTGAAGGACATGACATAGATAAAAAATATATGTTTTTTATAGATCCTATTCTTATGTCACTCATGTAAATTTTTTTAAATTTTTTTGTTTTAACTTACATAAAATAAAATAACTTTTATTTTTGTGTCTATGTCTCTTATCTTATTCTTGATACTAAATATAATTTAATTTTTATTTATTAAGTTAGATTTAGTTATTGATACATGCACAAATACTAGAACACAAAGATATATAATCATAGACTCCTTTATCATGACATGTTTTTTCTTTCTGATAAGTAAAAATAAACTACAACCTCATCGATAAGAGAGGTTAAGAGAGGAAGTGTAGGACACTTCAAAGAAACACTAATAAGAATAAGAATAAGAATGTTAAACAAATAATAAGAATGATGATGCAATTTGATAATAAAAATGGGAAAATAAAGGCAAGTTTTCCAGCAGTGTGTGGGAGCGACGGCTTTTTCAATTTTCGTCAGTCCACCTTCTCTCTCCCTCCTCTTCCCAACTCTTTCTCGCTCTAGATCAACAAAAAACGTTTCGTAACAGAGTTCTTCACTCTCTCTCTCTCTCTCTCTCTAATTGAATTGTGCGTTTTTCCCTGGTGGAATTGGGGATTGGTGGAAGGCGGTGAGCAATAAGGAAGAAGCAGAATCTGAATCTGAGTTTGGATCTGAAAGGGGGAAGTGCGTGTTGGGCGGGATCTGCAGAGTGAGGTGCAGAGAGGGGCGATGGCCATGTCGGGGATGAGAGGGTTATCGGTGTTCATCAGCGACATCCGCAACTGCCAGAACAAGGAGCAGGAGAGGCTCCGCGTTGACAAGGAGCTCGGCAACATCCGCACCCGCTTCAAAAACGAAAAGGTTCTTCTTTTTCTAGGGTTTTCTTCTCCCCCCCCTCTCTCTTTTCCTTCAATTCATCACTTCCTGTTTCTCCTTTTAGCTCCTTTTTTGGTTTTTTTTTCTCGAATTTTATTTTTTTTGTTTGTGTTACTAACTACTAAGGAGTATTTATATCACTTTTGAGAAAAGTAGAAATGGTGGGAGTATCATAAGTGTGCAGCTATTTTGATCTTCGGGGGGTTTTGTGTGTGAATGTGTCATGGTTCATGCTGCTCGAAACTGATATAGGTAGATGTTAAGGGTGTTCTGGATTTGACTACGGTAGAATGTGTGTGCTGGTTTGTGATAATTCACATGGAATATGTATTGGAATGGTGGTTTATTGGGATGGGGAGGAAAACAAAGGCTCTTGATGTAGCTTGTGTTTTGGAGGGTCTGTAGATGAAGCAGCAATGGTCTCGCCCTAAGCTAAGACCCCGGACGCCGGTGAAGTGTGCAGTTAGAAGTTAGAACTTTGAACTACTCTTGGTTGAGCTTTGCTTTTGTCTACATAATTCAAGTCAATATAGACTGGCAAGCATCGATTAAATTAATAGCTTATGTGTAGATATTAATAATATACTTGGTGCGCGTTTGGATTCTTGGTGGGTGGGTGCCAAATCAATTCTGGCTGGTTGGAGAAGTGAAAAATACTCACTTTTGACATGTCAGAATTGATTCTAATGGCTTGAAAACAGAAAAACTAAACACACTTTTGGTGTTGACCGCAAATGATTCTTTGGTGTGCCCATGACTAGTAGTTTACATGTGTTGGTTTCTGTTGACGCCTGATTGAATAAATTTCTTGGTGAAGCCATGAAGATGTCTTCTTCTACCACACTTGATTTTTGATTTAAGCCAATTTATATTTTGGATAGCGTGTCTTATGGAAAAGATGGTATGATCTCACTTTAAGTGATTGGGCATGTGAGCAGAAGGCCTGAAGAAGTCCCATTAAGGAGAATAGATTAGATGGAGGATAGTCTATTAGTTAAAGGTAGAGGGATACCTAGAAAAATCATTGATGAAACTATTAGAAGAGATCTAGTTGTAAGTAGTCTGAATATGAACATGGTATATGATAGGACACTATGACGTCATATGATCGATGTAGAAGATGCTACCTAGTGGGGCGGGCAATGACATGCCATTTTATTTTCACTGTAAAAGAAAGCTGAGTCTTTTTAGTTTCACCAGATTCTCAGTGTTATCGATGGTGGTTGATGGCAGCAAGCTTCAAGCCAAGATTCCTTCATGAAATTCTGGCGGATGGCATTGCTGCAAATAGCGGCCATGTTAAAAAATTATCAAATACTACAACACCTGCTTGATATAATTAAAAAATCTAACAACTCTCAACATATTGAACTTGCTAAAAGCATTACAAACTCTAATATAAATGCAATAGAAGGAAAAAAAGAAGATGAAAGGCTAGCACAAAAACAAAGGCATAACTTAATTTCATGATGCCATAGGGTCATACTAGGTTGCTGAGTCAGCGTTGGCTGGATGGGTTAACAGGTGGGTGGTGGGTTCATACTTCATTATAGGTTACAAAAATAAATCAATAAATAAACTTCAAAGAAAAAGTGAAAAACATGAAAATAGAAGCTAGGTGGGCTGTGTGTTTTTGATTGATTCGGTGACTTCTTGATGTTGGGTGGTCTGGGTGAAGGGTGGATTTTTTTCCCGATTAATGGGGTGAACAGTGGATGGTTACAAAATATTAAAAAAATGACCTGGGGGACTTCTTGTGGTTTATGGTCACTGCTGAGATGAAAACAGAGCACAGATAGGTTAGCTGTGAAGCTACCTGAGAGGCATCAGAGTGGACAAACATAGAGGAGTAGAGAGAGGTGTGTAGTTCATGATCTCGTGGTTTGGGTATTTCAGATTTAGAGAGGCATGAATTAGGGCTATGTTCTGGTTTCTCCTACAAAAAGGGTGGTTGTCCGCAATTTGAGGCATGTCCTCACTTTACCGTACAGCCATGGCCATGGTGGCTGCTGTCAACAAGCCGCAATGCCATGTATCTAATTAGAAGGAAGGGGTGGTGGTGGGGGGTTTGCGAGATCGTTTTGGGGAAAAGAACTAAAAGGCTTGAACTGACAACATTTTTTTTGTTGATAGAATTGAACTGACAACTTTTATTAGGTATTTTTTGCTTTTTGAGGAAATGTTGCTTCTTTAGTTTCTTATTTTTGGCTGAAAATAAAGTTATCTGCTCATCTATATAACCCTTTTCCCATTGTTGTTTGCTGTTAACCAAATTCATTTTAAGATCGTAGTAATGCGTCCATTTAATTTGCTTAACTTTTTATCCTTTTGGTTCTGTCTTTAGGCTTTGACTCCATATGAGAAAAAGAAATATGTTTGGAAAATGCTTTACATATACATGCTTGGCTATGATGTGGATTTTGGTCACATGGAAGCTGTCTCTCTTATATCTGCTCCAAAGTATCCAGAGAAACAGGTAATCGTTTTTCCTTTTACGACACCTTCATATAATGATTTGTTGCTATTTATATATAACCTGTTGTTGTAAATGACTGCAGGTTGGGTACATTGTAACATCGAGTTTGCTTAATGAGAATCACGACTTTCTCAGGTTGGCAATAAATACTGTGCGCAATGATATTATTGGCCGCAATGAAACCTTCCAGTGCCTGGCATTGACTATGGTATGGTAATGGAAAAAAACAGACAATCTTTCCTAAGCCTGCTTTTTATATTCATCATTTAACAATTAGCTGTATTCCTGTGTTTCACTTAGTATGTTAGTGTACTAATGAGAACCCTAGAAAAAGGTTTTCTGTTTTTGATGAAATTTTTTCCTTTGTATATCATGATTCCTTGTTGATGCATGTTACACGAAAAGCTTTGACATGGTACTATTGATTTGCAATGAATGTATAATTTATAGACAAACAAAATTTCAGCATCATATGATTCTTTTAATTTGTCATTATGGTTCAAACATGTGAGTTCAAAGGTCCCACTACAAAGACATAATCTAAAATTTGTTGCAACCTCGAGTTTCCACATGCAAATTTGCGCATCTAGTAAATTATGGAAGTTGATTAGTGTTTCTACTCTGTTTCTTTGATTGGGGAAAATAATATTAGCTGATGGGTAAACTCCATCCAAGTGCCTGATCAATCAGATGAAGTATAGGCATATTTTAAACTACTTGCAGGAACCTCATCCCTTTTAGATCACTTGATTTCAGTAGCATTCAAGGTAGTCAAAGGTAAGGGCAGAGGGGTTCTAATACCGTGGGCTAGACTTAAGAGATATCAAAAAGCGCAGTCCTCACTGAAGAAAGGTGCTAATATTTGAAAAAGGAGAAAGAAGTAAAGTATTTGACTATTTTACATCATATTCTGATGCAAGTTAATTATTCAAACATAACACTCAGTAAAATGAAACAGTCAACTTTCCAATTTAGGAAACCCTAAGCTGCTTGCTGTTAAAGTGGTCAACTAGTGTTTTATCCCGTTTAGCGTCACAGTTAGCAAGTAGATTGCTGTGATTTTTGGTTTATACAGTTAACAATAAGGTGCTAAGGATAGTGCCTTGTTTAAACAAGATATGTTTGTCTCTGTCACCAGACTTGTGTGCGTCAACCAGCAAGAGGTACTGACACTTCTGGTGCCTTGCTTCAACCATCAAAAGGCAATTTTGTTTTTCCCTCTCACAAAATTGCATTTATTCTCTAATTGTCGAAATTTATCGTGTAGTCATGCTATATATGCTGGAGTAGTCATTTGAGTATCTTTTATGAATCAGATTCTTTGGATTCTTTTCTTTTCTGTTGATGCTTGACTTTATATTATGTTATTGACTTTATATTTATAACTCTATTATCTTTTCCATCTGAGTCACCGCCCCTTTGTTACTTCTTCTATTTTGTAGGTTGGAAATATTGGTGGGAGAGAATTTGCCGAGTCCTTAGCACCTGATGTACAAAAGCTGCTGGTAAGAAATTATGCATTATTATTGGATAGGTGGCATGATTGGAAAAATTATTGATGTTTATTGCCTTTTTTGATCTAGCTATCTAGTAGCTGCAGACCACTTGTGAGAAAAAAAGCTGCATTGTGTTTGCTGCGCTTATACAGGAAAAATCCTGATGTTGTGAATGTAGATGGATGGTAAACCTGAATGTGACTTTGCTGGTAATACACTTTTCCTTTGTTGCTTTCCTTCACATGTATCTTATTAGTCCTTTTTACCTTATTTTCAAGGGCGGACCGGATGGCACAACTTTTGGATGAACGAGACCTTGGTGTTTTGACATCTTCTATGAGTCTTCTTGTTGCGTTAGTATCAAACCATCACGAGGCTTATTGGAGCTGTCTTCCTAAATGCGTCAAAACTTTAGAGCGCCTTGCTAGGAACCAGGATATCCCACAAGAATACACTTACTATGGTATCCCATCTCCCTGGCTTCAGGTTTGTAATTTTTTCTTTTCATCCAAAATATTTCTGTGTTAGCTACATAGCTTTGGTTTTAGGTAAATCTCTGTGATCTGTGTTATAAGATTAGTCGTTTGTATGTAAAGCTCACAATCTTTTTAGGCGATTTACCCTCTCAGATATATATTGAAAGATTAGAAAGCTTTACTTGACTGATAGCTTTTTTAGTTTTTGTTTTGTTCTTGTTTCTGTAAAGAGGATCTCTTTATCCTCTTACTCTCCGTAGTTCCCTTCTCTTCTTAATGAAATTCTTCTTTTATATAAGGAAAAAAAAGCCTTGAAGTTCGAACTAAATGTTTGTATCTAATCCCAAAAATTTATGCTTTCAATTTTGTTTAATGTTAGGTAAAAACAATGAGGGCTCTTCAATATTTCCCTACCATTGAGGATCCAAATACCAGAAGATCATTGTTTGAGGTTTGTCATATCTCAATAAAAAGCATCAAAATTTAATTTAGTTATTGAATTTTTATGAGCCTTGAATTAATGATTTCAGGTCTTACAAAGGATACTGATGGGCACTGACGTTGTGAAAAATGTGAACAAAAATAATGCTTCTCATGCTGTTCTTTTTGAAGCCCTTGCTCTGGTATGTTCATTGCGTGCCACTATATATTGAAACACAAACAATTTTCTTCATGCTTCACAAAAATAGATGACACTAAAAATTCTGTTCCATTCATTATGTTTGTCAGTCTGACTATCTAAAACTCTATCAGACTAGGCCTAAGCATTATATTGTGGGGTTCTAGCATTTTTGTTGTGTTCTTGGTTCTATTTCCCAAGTCAATATTTAATCCTATTTCTCTTCCACTTTTCCATATTTTGCTTGGTCCCCCCCACCCCAGCCCACCAAAAAAAAATCTATGAATGTGTGTTCTGATACCCTCAATTATGTACCCTGTCTATATTGCTATTGCTATAGGAATGACTTCATATAGAGATTTGTACAGTGAATTTGGTGGCTACATTATTCCCTTTCCCTCCCTTAATTTCAAGGGGATTTACTCACAATGAGGTGCTTTAAAACTGTTGGTTATATTTTATACTCTAATTGCCCCCTGCAGGTGATGCACCTTGATGCTGAAAAAGAGATGATGTCTCAATGTGTTGCTCTTCTTGGAAAATTTATAGCTGTCCGTGAACCGAACATTCGATATCTTGGTCTGGTGAGTTGGGGCAAGTCTTGATTTTTTAATCTTTTTTTTTCCCCCTGGTTGGGGGGATCACTGTGGGGTATATAGGTTTGGTGGTGTTGTGATGCAATGTCCCAGTTCATAATATATATGCTTTTGTGGTGCAGGAGAATATGACTAGAATGTTGATGGTTACAGATGTCCAAGATATCATTAAGAGACATCAAGCTCAGATTATTACCTCATTGAAGGATCCTGACATCAGGTTACATTGTTATCCTATGTTCTAGAATGATGGCGATTGATCCTGTATATATCATCACTGAATAGTTTGCATGAAAAATCCAGCTTGCACAGATTCTATTCATAATATCTGTATTATGTATGAATAAGTTCTGGTTATATAATGGACAGATGCTCATTCATTGAAATTCTCAGTTGATCTTTGTTTGCACTCAACTACCAAACATCAGCTGTTTCATTATACAAACCACTTACCTAAGAATATTTGTTACTATTGCTAAGTTAGATAATCTGCCAGATGAAGTGCCTGGTATGTTGTGTCATTTTTGGGTTGGCCACACAATCCATTAGGCTGTTTTCTATAACTTATGGCTTTTAATGTTTCGTTGATTGGTAATTAACACATTACCATACCTCTTTTGTTGGGAGATGGTGTCTAGGACGCACTAAACTTGTTTAAACTAAATTGGAAACATTAGATGTGTATTGCGTTTAATTGGTATACTTTCTGCTATTTCTAACTGCTTTGATTTATACACAGTATCCGGAGGCGTGCCCTGGACTTGCTCTATGGCATGTGTGATGTTTCGAATGCAAAGGATATAGTTGAGGAACTACTGCAGGTATGAAGCTGGGTCCAGACTAATTCATGTAGTTTTGAAATCTCATTGTAAACCAGTTCCCCTTCCTAACCACAGAAGGAAAAAAAAACAGATGAAAAATAATAAAACTGCTATTACATGTGAACAACAAAATAATTTGTGTTGTATTTTAACTGTTTTGTAGTATCTAAGCACAGCAGAGTTTGCAATGCGCGAGGAATTGTCACTTAAAGCAGCTATTCTAGCTGAGAAGTTTGCACCAGATCTTTCATGGTAATGCAATAGAGCCTGCTGTAAAAACACAAGATTGAGAATTTGATAATGGAGCTGACAATCATCATTGAGTACTGTTTTGAGAATTAGCTATAGCCTTATAGGAATTTTTAGACTCATTGCCAGTGTGAATAGCTTCTGAACAGTGTAGAAGGTTACATCCATAGTACATAGCCTTTAATGAATTCTTTTATTCAAAAAAAGAAAAGAAAAGAAAAGAAAAGAAAAGAAAAGAAAAGAAGAAATAGAGTAAAATCTTTAAGTATATAACTCCTTACTTATAATACTTACAAATCAAGGACAAGGAATTGGGTTATTTAAAATTTAGATAGGTTATTAAACAGAACCAGTAACTTGTCCCAAACCCTGAATAAAATCTCCCCACTGGCTCAACTCAACTACTATTACACTTCCAAAACTACCATAGTATCGTTGTTTCTTTGTCAGATCAATTTTTCAGCATTTTTAAGAACAGTTTCTAGGTTTGCCCCTTCTATTTGATTAAGAGTGGTTTCATTATTGGTATGTCATGGTCTTTTTTTATCTTTGATGAAAATTCAGAATGATTGGAAGATATTTGCTGATATTCTTATTTTGTATTTTGATGTGTCTTTTCATCTTTCTTTGCAGCTTGTTTTCTTATTTTCTTTCTTTTTTGCGATAAAATTTATTCTTAAAAAAAAAAAACAGGTTTCACAATAGTAGCTGGCTTATGCATTGTCCAAATCAGAATTTTCTGTAGCTAAAATATATGGTGAAGCTATAATTTACTGGGTACCGAGTAGGGGAACCAGTTTGTGTGCTTTCTGATCATGAGAAATGTGAACCATTAGTTTCTGAACATTTTCTGGAACTGCTACTGTGTACTTTATCTGTGTTAATTTGGTACAATATTTGGTAGAATTGACCTGTATTTACATAAAAGTTCCACCATAAAACGTGTATTTAACTATGAAAAATTCCCAAGCAAACATTTAACAATTTAACAGAACTCATTGTTTGGAGTTATATACTATATAAATTGATATCATGCCACCTGTTTTACAGGTATGTTGATGTGATTCTTCAGTTAATTGACAAGGCTGGTGATTTTGTTAGCGATGATATCTGGTTTCGCGTGGTGCAGTTTGTTACAAACAATGAAGACCTACAGGTGAGTTTGAAGCTTGTAGCATGTATCATCTATGTTACCGCTTGCTAGTCAACCCATCATTTACAGGGAATGTTATGTCTTTGATCAGCCTTATGCTGCAGCAAAAGCTCGAGAGTATCTTGACAAACCTGCTATACATGAGACAATGGTTAAGGTTTGTGTGATTTTTACTACCATTCTCTAATTGTCTTAGTGCTATTAGTTGGTACGGATAATGTTTCTGTTAATGTGTCAATCACTGATGATGGTTTCTAATCTGTAGATTGCGTATTAGACATTTATCCATATTGTGAAATGGGTCAATTTAGGTTGGACTTTCGTAATCTGTTATGTAGTATGAATAATGTCAATAAGTATTTCCTTCTGTTAACTCCTGGGTTTTACTTTATATTGATTCATTAACATTTATTTTATTTATTGTCAAATAACTGAAATAATATAAGGTGTTCTTTTACTCAATTATTTATTTAATATCTGTTTCTCATCCAAATCATTTTCAACAGGTTAGCGCATATATACTCGGAGAGTTTGGACACCTTCTAGCAAGACGACCTGGGTGCAGTCCAAAGGAATTATTTAACATTATACATGAGAAGCTTCCTACTGTATCGTACGAAGAATCCTGTCCTACCTCTCAATTTAGTCTTAGTTGGGATCCATTTGGCCTTGATAACTTATGAGTTGTACTTTATTTTCAGGACTTCTACTGTTTCTATTCTTTTGTCAACATATGCTAAACTTCTGATGCATTCTCAACCACCAGACCCTGAACTACAGAATCAGATATGGGCAATATTTAACAAGTGAGATTTACCTCTGCAATGTTCTATTAATTTATTTCTGATTGTTCCATGGTTTTTCATGATGCTACAGGTTCCTGTAACCCATTTCTTGTCTTTCTAGATATGAAAGTTCAATTGAAGTCGAAATACAGCAACGAGCTGTTGAGTATTTTGCATTGAGTAGAAAAGGTGCAGCCTTAATGGATATTTTGGCTGAAATGCCTAAATTCCCTGAACGACAGGTATTTATGCAATATTGATTCAGAGGCAACTTGTTTGAAGTTTGTTCGATAACTGTATAATACTCATGGATTGATACTCTTCTTCAAATTCAGTCTGCTTTGATAAAAAAGGCTGAAGATACTGAAGTTGATACTGCGGAACAAAGTGCCATAAAGTTGCGAGCACAGCAGCAGTCTCAAACATCTAATGCTTTGGTTGTAACTGATCAACATCAAGCTAATGGAACTCCACCGCTGCCTGTTGGCCAACTTAGTCTTGTAAAGATGCCTAGCACGACCAGTGATGTGGTTAGTTCCTCTTCCCACTCACACCCTGTTTCATGTATTTTTTAAAATACCATTTTGATTTATGTTTGATGGATTGCAGTATCATCCTCTTTAGCCATAAAATGGTTCCTCCAATCACTTCTTAGTTCTGACTTCATTTCTAAACAGGATGATAATTCAGCACATCCACGATTATCCCAGGAAAATGGGACTTTGGGTATAGTAGATTCTCAACCTCCCTCTGCAGATCTCCTTGGTGATCTCTTAAGTCCATTGGCCATTGAAGGCCCTCCCGGTAGCAGTGTCCACCCTCAACCAAGCACAAATTCGGGATTGGATGACGCTGTGGTTGAAGGCGCCATTGTACCTGCAGGAGTGCAGGCCAATTCTGTGCAGGTACTTGCATTGACTTAAGCCCCAGAACAAATTGTGAAGTCTTCTGCTTAACCTGATGTGTTAACTGAATGATACAGCATTCCAATTGAAAATTACTGGTCATCAGTGCAACATATTTACATAAAATTTTTCTTTATACATAATTAGGATCACAATGAACCACATTGTTACACCAAAACTATTTCTTTACTTGAATGAATACGAGTTTATGGTAGACCGTGTAGATATCACTCTCCAATTAGACTTCATTGTCCATTTTTCAACATTTGAAAGATATTACGACAGAAAAATGTGATTGGAAGATAACTTGCGCCCTTTGTATGTGCAGCCAATTGGAAATATTGCTGAAAGATTTCAAGCTTTGTGTGTGAAGGATAGTGGTGTTCTGTACGAGGATCCTTATATTCAGGTTTTTTCTTTATTTTTGGCAAATTTCTCTTCTTGTTTTTAATTTCTTTTAGTTTTATTTTATTTTATTTATATATGTGTGTGCGTGTGTTTTAGTTTATAATTTTGAACATATATTCTTGCAGTTACTTACAAAGACATCTATTAAGATAGGTTCAAGCTTATGTTCTCAATATTCTTTTTTGAATATATATTTTTGCAGATTGGCATTAAGGCAGAATGGAGAGCTCATCATGGGCATATGGTTCTTTTCTTGGGGAACAAAAATACTTCTCCCCTGATGTCTGTTCAAGCGATAATGATGCCTCCCTCCCATTTGAAGATCGAACTTTCACTAGTACCGGAAACTATACCTCCCCGTGCACAGGTGAGAAACGATTGTTACTGTTATCTTTTGATTTAAAGTTTTTTAGTCTTATTACATTTGCTCTCTTTTGTTGGCATAGGTGCAATGCCCTCTTGAAGTCATTAATCTTCGCCCAAGCAGAGATGTTGCTGTTCTTGATTTCTCTTACAAGTTTGGTAACGATATGGTACTTACTTTAAACTTTTGTTTTATATTCCTTATTTTACAAATCCATTCTTTCCCTATACTTCGCCCCACTTCTGACAGAGTTGATATTGTACTTCCTAGGTTACTGAGAATAAAAAGGCAGGTTGACCACCTTATTTTACGTTTACTTGCATAAACACAAATTATGTTGAGATTTGTCTCAAAAAGTCAATCATGGAATCTGAAGCCTTTATCATGTCAATTTTTCTTAGAAGTTCAGTTAGACAGTGGGATGTACTTCATCAGAGTCGTGAACAATTTTTAATTGTCAGGAGATGTGTTCCTTTATTTATTTATTTATTCATTTATTTTATCTATGAGTTCCACATATTGGAGAAATTGAAATAGTGCAAACATGATTGTAATAGTAGTGATAAATTTCAATGGTAGTTGGGGGAAATGGATCTTATGTAAAGACAAAAATTGAGTATTTATAGCTATTTTCAACATGCAACATTCATGAACCTTAATATTCATTCGTCTGTGTCGTTTCATAGGTCAATGTCAAACTTCGCCTTCCAGCTGTTCTAATTAAATTTCTTCAGCCTATATCTATATCTCCTGAAGAGTTTTTCCCACAATGGAGATCACTTCATGGACCACCTTTGAAGCTTCAAGAAGTGGTATGTATTCCGAATCATGTACATGGTGAAGTTTGTATATTTGTCAATTTGGTTATGTTTATTTTGAGTGTTCAATTCACATAGGCATATCATTGCTTGGGCGGCTCCTTCTTCTGAAGTGTAATAGGTTTATCTTTCTTGTTGGTTTTGCAGGTTAGAGGTGTTAGGCCACTTCCGCTGCTCGAGATGGCACATTTATTCAGTAGTTACCATTTGGCAGTTTCCCCAGGGCTTGTATGATATTGAAGTCCCTCTTTATAATTCTTTTTTTGCCCTGAAATTCTTTAACACCTATTAATTTTTTGATATTTTGCTATCTATCTGCTGTAGGATCCCAATCCAAACAATCTTGTTGCGAGCACAACATTCTATTCGGAAAGTACAAGGGCAATGCTTTGTCTAGTAAGTATACACAACATGATGAACCTCGTATTTAGCATTGCCAGTCCCTGCAAGGAGTCACAAATTCTCAAATAATCTGATATAAAATGGTGGCAGGATTTTTCTTCTGCTTCAATATTACAATGATCATTTTCTTTTACTGTCTATTCTCCCCATGTGCAGACGAGGATGGTATAGTGGCCCTTTTTTAGGAAGTTTGGAATGCTGTTTTATTAATTTATAGTCAATTTAGCCTCTGATTGTGTTAGGGTTTGATGCCAGTTATTTATAATAATTAAATTTCTGTTACACCGCTAGTTGAAACTTGAGGGATCTAGTTGTTCTAACATTGTACGTAAAATAATATGCAGATGAGAATTGAAACAGATCCTGCAGACAGAACTCAGCTTCGAATGACAGTTGCTTCGGGGGACCCTACACTAACATTTGAGTATGTCATTTAGTTTTCCTACTAAGAGGATTCTGTCATTAGATTCTACGGCTTTTACAGATCATTTTGATTTTGATATTGGTTTGCAGGCTGAAGGAATTTGTCAAGGAACAATTAGTCAGCATCCCCATAGCAATGCGAGTACCGGCACAAGCACCTCCACCAACTCCTCCTCCAGTTGTTCAACCAGCCAGTCCTCCTGTAGCTTCATCAGATCCTGGGGCATTGCTGGCTGCTCTTCTATGACAACATAAATGTGATTGATTCATGAGATGTTCATTATACACAGTTGTAAGCCTAATCTACACAGCCCTAACCCACTCACATTTGTTTTTCAAGCTAGTTTAGTGGGTTGGATAAACAAAATCATGATGCGAGGGCTGGCGGAATTAGGAATGAGCTTGTTTACCAGATTAGTGTTGGAGCAGGGATTTCTTTGTTGGTGGGCATTTTTGAGATTCTTTCTGCACAGAGTGATTGTCCTTTCAGCTGAGATTTTTATATATAATTTGGGGTGAGGGTTTCTAGTTTTGTCATATTTTTCCCCTTCCCAGTTTCACTGGTTTGTTTGTGGTGCACCTGGTAGCTTGTAAGATATATTGCCTCGGATAGAACCAATTGTAATAGTTTGAAATTTGTTATTCTGAAATTATAGTTGCAATAATAGCATGTGGAGTATACATATTTTTTGCTTTGGGGGTTCGGTGTCAAGTTTTTGCATATGACAACTCTATTGTATTGCTTTATTACTACTTCCTTGAACATTTATAAAAACTCAAACGAAGAGTGGTGTGCAGTTTGCTGAAGTATACCTATGTGATTTGGAGCTTATTAATGACCCGTATATTGAACCCCAAAGTTTTTTATAGAATGATGTTTTATTTTTATTTTTCTATTTGAATTGAAATGATGTTTTGTAATTATTTTCCTTCGTAAACGATTATATAAAGTAATAAATAAGGGTAGTATACTCTATAGTACTATTAAGAACAGTTGCGTTAGGCTGTTAGGCTACATTAGACATTAGATGTCAGATATCAGAGATATGATAGGGACACTATGATATAGAGATATAAAACTTTTGTACCAAGTTCTTTGTTGGAGTTGGGATAAGAAATATTTGCTTGAAAAGATAGAGAATTAAAGCTTAGAGGGACATGTCTTTGTTTTTCTATATTGTCTCCAGGTATGAAACGCAACCTAATTATTCTAATGTGCATTGATTGGGGTGACAAGTAGGTAAAATGGATAATTAAGGAACTTTATATCTTTTTGCTTTTTAATATCTCTCTAACCATTTTGATTCTTCACATTGATCAAAATTCAATATTAAAAGGATCACTGACGGATAAATTAAAAATTTATTGAACTTTTTTTCTTCAAATGAATATCAAATTACCAACAATCCAGGTAATTTTTTCGGGGGGAAAAAAAAGAAGACGAAGTGACATCAAACCAATGGAGATGAATTTTGATAAAGAAACTCATTCAATATAGACGGATTTGGATGGAATAGATTCATAATTTGGATTGAATAGATTCACAATAATGGCGTAGTTAATAATTGCACTGTCAGAAACGAGGTATAATGGAAGTGGCGGGAAGGCAAGCGAGCACGTGCATGTCACGCGGACTCCCGCCAATTAAAAACGAAGACTCATTCCCGTCCCCGCCTCTTTTCGTAATTTACGAAATTTAAAGACACTCTTCGATTTCTCTTCTTCCCTTTTGCTCCAAACCATTTCCCGCGAAAATTGGAACGTTAGGGTTAGGGTTAGGGTTTCATCCACCAGAAGGAGGATAGGATGGGTAGCAAGGTCACAGTCACGGACCACGTCTCCACCGTCCGATCCATCGTGGGCTCCGATTTCACCGACATGGACATCATCAGAGCCCTCCACATGGCCAAAAACGACGTCACCGCCGCCATCAACATCATCTTCGACACCCACACTCCCACCACCACCGCCGCAAAATCCAAACCCACACGCACCACAAACACTCCCCTACCTTCTCCTCCCAATTCGAACTCTCACACTGACACTGCAGCTCGCGCCGTCGCCACTCAATCCAACTGCAGTGGCGCTGCTTCCGGAGAAGGCAGCCGTAGCTGCTCTGTTTCCGATGATTGGTGGTTCGCTGGTTCTGGCGAGATGGTAGGGTTGTCCACATCTAAAGGGAGGACTATAAATTCCGGTGACGCGGTGCTTTTCAAGTTTCCGGCCAAGGCCGCCTCTGTCTCGCCATCGCCCGGGAAGGGATTCGGTCGGGGGAGGCAGGTGGCGGGGAGTTGTTCAGAGATTGTTCGGTTCTCCGCGGAACGAGCTGGAGAGGTAATGTACAATGTGGTATGGTTGCTTTGTGGGTTGAGTTGAATTTTGTGTTTATAAGTGTTTGAATTTGATGTTTGAGGTTTTGGCAGATTGGTAGAATACCAAATGAATGGGCTCGGTGTCTGTTGCCTCTTGTGCGGGATGGTAAGGTTAGGATTGAGGGGCACTGTCTTTTTGCACCTAATGTTTTGGGCATTATGGATACCATTACTTTGTCAGTCAGGTATTCTCAAATGCAATGCCGTGTTTCACAAGTTACAATGTTGCTTTATAGAGTTTTCCTGTTAAATCTTATGGTTTACTGATACTGTTTATGATGGCAAATTAACTAATTTTGCACTTTTCCACTTTGGTGGTGGGGGGTGCATTTTTCAGTGTATTTATCAATAGGTCAATGTTTGTCAAGCACCACCAGGTTTCTCTCAAGGATGCTACCACCAATTCCACAGATGAATCAGTGTTTCATCCTCTTCCTACCTTGTTTCGGTTGCTAGGCCTGGAGCCTTTTAAGAAGGTGGTTGTGGACACTGTTACTTTTTTTTTTTGGGGGGGGGGATATTTTCCTATTCCTCTTCCATATAATTAGTATATTCAGTTAAATTGTTATGTTTTCGTTCTTCGTATGGAGCTGACTTCTGTTTTTAGAGAAGTTAACTTACCCCTAGGTTAGGCATGATGAAAGTTAGACTAGGATATTGACTTGCATCATCACTTGCTTTTTTAGGCAGAGTTAACTCCTGGTGACTTCTATTCCAACAAGCGTCCTTTCAACCAAAAGGTACAAATGTACAGATATACTTGGTTTTGAGACTATATCCAACCATCTTAGCACGGTACCTTTCTTTAACTGGACAGACATTCTCTTCAGGCCCCGTTACTACTTTCGAAGTCGGAGCCTCCTTCTCTGAATGGTTGTGAGAACGACAAAGAGGATTCCATTTCGGAAGGTGATCTTGATAATATCGTTGGTGTTGGATCAAACTCAGAGTTAGAGGTGCTGCATTCTATGAGTAACATGCACTGTTTTACTTATGTCATGCTTATAAATGGTGTAATCTTTTACTATTATTAAGGCGTTGGGTAAAAATAACCGCCTTTGGTCACATTTGGTTTGGTCCATTTACCCTTTTCCCTTATTTTTTTTAATGAAACTACCTATTATTCAATTTAAAACAGAAATCTGCTACTAAGTAAAGATCTGCAGGCATCGCACCTGCATCCCCACTAGTAACAATTAACCGGAAAGTATTGTGCAGGAAATGGATCCCCCAGGTAGTCTACAGTGTGAACTGCGGCCCTATCAAAAGCAGGCTCTTTATTGGATGATCCAGATGGAGAAGGGACGACCTGTGGATGAGACAGCAACAACCCTTCATCCATGTTGGGAGGCATATCGGCTGGCTGACAAGTATGCACATCATTATACTACAATATATATACATAGATAGATAAACCAATCAGTGGCTCTCATGATTTATTTGTGCTTCTACTTTTTAGGAGGGAGCTTGTTATTTATTTGAATGCATTTTCCGGTGAAGCCACAATTGAATTTCCGAGCACCCTTCAAATGGCCAAAGGAGGAGTATGTTTCTTAATGAGTTAACCCTGTCTAATTTTGTTGTCTTCACATATTGTTCATTGTTTGTAATGTATTATTTTATTGTGAATTTGTAGATTTTGGCAGATGCCATGGGACTTGGAAAGACCATCATGACCATATCACTTCTCCTTGCCCATTCCAGAAGAGGTGGATTATTAGGCAATCAACCCATAGCTCAGACGCAGTCACATACTGAAGGTGGTGAAGTTATTGATACGGTGCCCAACTTTTCAAACATTCCAAAGAAGGCAACCAAATTTGGTGGTTTTGATAAACTGGTGAAGAAAAAGAATGCTCTAACAAGTGGTGGCAGCTTGATAATATGTCCCATGACTCTTCTTGGTCAATGGAAGGTATTTGCATTGTCAGATCTTACATATGTAGCTGTGGTTGTTACTAAATTTATTTACTTGAAAGCTGGTACCACATTGTATTTCGACATGGGATGTATAGAATATAGTCAAATGCTTCCTTTCTTGTTCTGAGCATTTGGCAATTTCTACAGGCCGAAATTGAAAGTCATGTGCAACCTGGGTCTCTGTCTTTATATGTTCATTATGGACAAAGTAGGCCAAAAGATGCAAAAAATCTAGCTCAAAGTGATGTGGTAATTACTACATATGGAGTTGTAGCCTCTGAATTTTCCAGTGAGGTATTTGAAAACCTGTTTGCTCTGATATTTGTCAGCCTGTTTGCTTCATATCTTAAAAATAATCAACTGATGCTTGATGCATCTATCTGCCTTATGTTATGCACAGAATGCAGAGGATAATGGCGGACTTTTCTCAATTCGGTGGTTTAGAGTGGTTCTTGATGAGGCACATACTATAAAATCTTCTAAAAGTCAAATTTCTATGGCTGCTGCTGCTTTACTTGCTGACAATCGTTGGTGTCTAACTGGAACGCCTATCCAGGTGAAATGAGTTAATCTTATGCCGTGCTTGTTCTTTTTGTTGTTTGTGGATAAATTTATCAATTGATGCACCATGAACAATAAATCACCCTGATCCAAAATTTTACAGATGTAGTAGCTTTTATTCTTCCTAATACCGAATCCCTTTTTTATCTGCAGAACAACCTTGAGGATCTTTACAGTCTACTTCGGTTTCTAAGAATAGAGCCTTGGGGTCACTGGGCCTGGTAAAATTATTTATTTTCTTATGGTTGGATATGTTTGCCCTAATTAATTATCTCCATTATTTTTTCCCATTATTCCTTTTTTCTCATTATAAAGGTTTTATTAACTTGATTTATGATGACAATATGGTATTGTCTGATTTATGTAGCCTACCCTACCTAGTGCACAAAGCTTAGTTGTTGTTGTTGTTGTTGATTCTGTATTTCTCATTATGGATATCTTTTATTTGTTTGTACAACTTCCAAAAGCCATTTTTGGACGGTGAATGCTAGGCTTTGTTTTTTTTTTTTTTTTAAAATGAAAAATGCTATTTGTACACCTAAAAATTAGTCACCGAACAGTCACCCAAACAGAGAAACAAACATTGCAAAATAAAAAAGCGAACATTACAAAATAAAAAAACAAACATTGTCAAACACAGAAAATGAGCAACATTAAATATACGTGTGCATGAGCACGTAGAGATATTATGTTACAATATTTGTTTCTCTATTTTGTAGCAATCCTAGACTCACGTGCACAGACACGCAAAAATATTTAGTGACAATGTTTGTTTCTCTGGTGTATAATGTTTGTTTTTCTATTTTGTAATGTTTGTTTTTATGTTGGATGGCTGTTAGGTGGCTGTTTTTTAGGTGTACAAATAGCGGTGCTCTTTTTTTAATTGTATTTTTGGTTAAATACAGTTTCTAAACTGAATTGTTGATTCCATTCCATGTATCTAACAGCATTTAGAACATTCTAAATTACACGGAAGATATTGTCAATTTTCTCCTTTTGTGTGTTGAAACAAATAACAATGGTAACAAGACTTTGCATGAAATTTTTAGTTTAAATCTTAAGATAAATGGTCTGACTCTCCTTTCAGTTTGCTTTCCCTACTTGTGTTTGTTGACAAAGATGGCATCGGTTGATGAAGAATTCTACAACTTATGGTTTAATCGGTTTTTATTAATTATTGTGTTTTCTGATAAAAATTTGCTTAAAATAACTGTAGAAGTATGAATGAAATCTAGGTGGATGTCATGAATGTTTAGCATACTCATTTAGTTCAATGAACTAGATGTGAAGATACATTTATTAGAAGTTACTGCTACTATGTTTCTTACTTTGATTATTTACCCCAAGAGGGTTTTATATGGCTGGAGTTCTGGACTGGAAAGATTTATTTGGTATGATCCAGGTGGAACAAACTTGTTCAGAAACCATTTGAAGGAGGCGATGAGAGAGGGCTGAAATTAGTTCAGTCCATTTTGAAGCCTATCATGCTGAGGAGAACCAAGTACAGCACAGATCGAGAGGGAAAGTCAGTAAACTGGTTAAGGACTTATGCTATTTTAACATTCTAGCATACTCTGTTAACTTATTATTTGTTGCAGGCCTATCCTAGTTCTTCCACCTGCTGATATGCAGGTAATTTACTGTGAACCCACAGAAGCTGAGAAGGACTTTTATGAGGCCCTATTCAAAAGATCCAAGGTATTTTTAATTTTTTAATATTTTCATCTTATTGTTTTGGTACTGCAAAAAGTAAGATTGATCCAACCTGTTGATGAAATTTATGTAGGTCAAGTTTGACCAGTTTGTTGAACAAGGGCGTGTTCTTCATAATTATGCTTCAATATTGGAGTTACTTTTACGTCTTCGACAATGTTGTGATCACCCATATCTTGTAATGAGGTATGATTTCTTACATTTAGATTCCTTTTATATATACCTGGAGATTATATTGGAGTTTCTTTTATGTCTTCGACAATGTTGTATTGTTGTTTATATGTTTTCTTTGACCCTTGCATCACTAAGTTGTTTTCTCCCATGGTGACAATTGATTCATCTAGTCGTGGTGATACTCAAGAATTTGCTGATCTAAACAAACTAGCTAAGCGCTTCCTTCGTGGAACCTATAATGCTTCAGAAGGTGAAGTAAAAGATGCACCTTCGCGGGCTTATGTTGAAGAAGTTGTGGAAGAGCTACGTAAAGGGGAGCAGGGAGAGTGTCCAATATGTCTTGAAGCATTTGAAGATGCAGTTTTGACACCTTGCGCTCACCGCTTATGCCGGGAATGCCTCTTGGCAAGTTGGCGAAATTCTACTTCTGGTTTATGTCCTGTTTGTAGGTATCGTCTAGTTAAACTGTTAGAATTTTGAATATCTTTTGTTTATAGTTGATATAAAAGGAAGCTTAAGGTTTTTTGTTTTCTGTGATAATTTTTAAATGAATATTGAATGTAGTGCAAACTCTTAACAAAACTGTTTCTTTTACAGGAAAACAATCAACCGGCAGGATCTTATCACAGCCCCTACTGAGAGTCGGTTTCAAATTGATATCGAGAAGAACTGGGTAGAGTCATGCAAGGTAACTGTTCTTATGAATGAACTTGAAAATCTCTGCTCATCAGGCTCCAAGAGCATTGTTTTCAGCCAGTGGACTGCGTTTCTAGATCTCTTGCAGATTCCCTTTACACGGTAAGATTTGTTGCTGGTTGATATTTAAGGAAAGATGCATTTCTTTCCGGAGAGAACCTGAGCCAGTTCACTTCGAAAAACCTGTTTCCATATTCTAAATGTGCTTTTCTTTACTTTGTGTTGTAGTAATTCTAAGCTGATCTCAGCTCTGCGAATTTTTGTGATGCATGCTTCTCTTGTTCCATTTTGTATCATGCTTAAGCCATTATCTGATTATGAGTGTATTAATCTTTTCATTGATTTGACGCAAATTGGTGGTGAGAAATGGTACCAAAGAGGTTTCTTATATTTTTATTTCACATATGTACAGGAATAACATTTCATTTGTTCGTCTTGATGGGACTTTAAATCTGCAGCAGCGGGAGAAAGTAATCAAACAATTCTCAGAAGACAGTGACACCCTGGTCTTTACATATTTCCTCTTGCTTTTGCTGTGACTTAAACAGTGTAGCGAAGTGGTTCAATGCATTGAACTATTTGTAACTGTCAGTACTCATTTATTGCACCAGGTGTTGTTGATGTCCCTCAAAGCTGGTGGAGTGGGTATAAACCTAACAGCCGCTTCAAATGCTTTTGTCATGGTATGAGCAAAGCACTTTCTGTTGTTCAAACTATTCTTTGTCTTGCTTCAGGTATAACATCAGAATTCAAATAGGGTAAACAGAGTATTAAGAGGCAATTACAGGGTATAAATTTAGTCATTTTGTCTATTCCACAACAATTCCTTTAGCTCTTTTAGCATCTTTTTCAGATTCAGAAAACTAAACTATGCAATGTATATGGGAGTAACTAATTACACGTGTATTGGATTTGGACAATTGCACAAGAATTGTATGTTTTCTGAGTAACCGATCCAATGGATATGACATTTTTATTACTATAATTGATTTTTGGAAAGTAATTGATATTTTAGTGGTTTTAGATTAAAAATAATTTGTCAACATGAACAGGATCCATGGTGGAATCCGGCCGTAGAAGAACAAGCTGTTATGCGTATTCATCGGATTGGACAAACCAAGAAGGTCGCCATCAAAAGGTTTATTGTGAAGGTATATTTAGTTTCCCAATTTTGGTAAATCATGGACATACCTCGTGTGGTTGTATGATTATATATTTTAATCAGGACTGAACCTGATTAATTGTTTCTCTGGGTTACGTTTTGTTGCCAAAGCCACCAGTTTAGCTGGTCATTTTATCCTTTATTTTATGTTAATATTTGATCTCACTACATATATACTAAATTGAGGTGCGGTGCTTGCTGTGTGAGTCAATTTATGAGATTGCAAAGGTAAGCATTTGATTTGTATAATTGCTTGCCACTTGTTAGTATGTTTATTTGCACTTTGTTGTCAAATGATTTAAGTTTTCAACTTGGTGTAAACTTCTTGTGACTTGAATGTGGCACTTGTTATGTTTCACATTGCAGGGGACAGTTGAGGAGAGAATGGAGGCAGTGAAAGCTCGCAAACAAGGACTGATTTCTGGTGCCTTGACTGATCAAGAAGTTCGAACTGCACGGATTGAAGAGTTGAAGATGCTTTTCACTTAGACCACTGAGGTAGCACAACCATGTTTGCTGCACCTTTCACCGCCCTTTTGCATTTTGCATTCAGTGGTTTTTATTTGGTCTTGAGCGCTCTTAGTGCAAGATAGCCACGACACATAATATGGTGCTTCTGAGGTGGCACTTGGGCTAGGGAGTTATTTCTTAGCTTGGAGCTTCCGTAGGCAGGTCATGCTTTGTGGATGTCCTGATCATCATGGTTGAATCTGGTTGTTCGAAGTAAATTGGGTGTTATGCTATGTTTGGGAGATGGAAAGGGGTGAAAAGGGAAGGAATATAGAGAGGGATATTTAAGTGTATACGTCCGGGAAGGAAAGGGAAAAGTTATATAGATTTTTAATGTAGTCATTTTTTTGTCAATTTTATAACACAAACCTTAGGGTACATATGTATTTGAATAACTACAACTATTTTTAAATGATTCCTTCCCCGTGGGCATGGAGGGAGCAGGATAATAGAAGGTCCCTCATTTCCATTCCCTTCTGGTTCTCCTCCTTATCCATCTTCCAAACAATACATAACAATTAGGGCTGACAATTTATAAATTGATTGTACATAGATTGTATAAGATGTAAACATTTACTGGTGCCGTGAAATGCAACGACAGATTGTGTTTTTCTAGTGGTTCTTTTGTTTATGCTCTCTTTAACAATTTTATGTAAGAGTTTCTGTTGCACATTGGATTTCAGCTTTTACATCTCTTCTTATCTGTGAACATGTTCTGCTTCATTTTGTATGGATTCTGATTGGCTTGAGGAAGTATTAGCAGAAACAGGATCGGATGCATGGTCCGTTTTTCACTTTGGTTTCTTTCTAGCTGGTAGAGATATAAACCCTATTCATGAACATCTATCTGAATTCTTGGGTGGAGGATCATGAATAAGTAACGTATTAATTATTAAGTCCTTCATCAGTCTCCACTTGGCTCTTATCTGCGTTTCTAACGACCTTGATTCTAAGCACGGCACAATACTTGTGGTGAAATAGTAATAAAATGTCAATTTTATATTTTTGAAATAATTAAATATAAATGAAATAATTAAATAATGAATAGTAAAATATAATAAGCATTTAAAGGAAATTTTGATGTTATTTAATAAAAATCTTGTGTAATGGATAATTTGGTAAATATGTGAATATTTTCATAAATAATTTTTTTGGAAATTTGTGGGGAATATTGTTTTAAAGGTGATAAGTAATTTGCAGTGTGTAATTCTTGGGATATGAATTTTATTGTCATTATTATTTTAAAGGTGTATTTATATAAAGTCACAAATTTATTTTTTATTTAATCTTATTTTATTCTTGTTCTTAATGGAATCATCGACATTTGAATCTTATTATCACGAGCTCAACTAATTCGAGCAGGCTCTACTAAGCACCTTGATGGATAGAGGTTTATAAGCAAATCTTTTTTTTTTTTTTTTTAATCTCGGAACTCGAATTGGAGACTAGAAAATGTTTGTATCAACCTTTGAAAATCATTGTACAAGTTATCTATAATTCAAGCATTTAGATAATATACTTACTTTCTTTCCCCTGCATCCATATAAATAATGAAAGAAAAAAAAAAGAGGAGATGAGATGAGGTTCTTGCACCCAAAAAAAAACCAAAATAGAATGAATTATAACTAACTGCAATAACAATAATAACGGCATTCCCCTGCCTCCGAAACGCGCCTTTGTTTTTTTGCTTTTCTTCTCTGTATATAAAGCAAAAACTCCACCTTTCATTCTTGCACTGTCACCCCTTATGTCATGACTGTGAAAGCTGAAGAGTTACCCTGAATTTTCAGATTTATATCTATAAGCTTCACTTCACTTCACAGCTACTCAATCTGTTATTTATGCTTTTGGTTTATATATATGGTGTTGCAGGATGTGGTGAGCAAGATATTAGAATTTTCTCAGAAAGTCACTCCTCATGCTTTTTGCATATTTTCTGTCACTGGCTCTGTATCGAGGGCCGTCCTTTGCAATCATGGCTCTTCAACTGCTGATCCTTTGAAACTTGAGGTACAAATCATGTGTGTCATTTTTCTCTCATGTTGTGTCAACTTTGCTTGGCCTAAAAGGAAATTTGTTATGGTAGTGCTGTTTGTTACATAGACGAGAAAGCCATCACTTGTTAACATCTAGAAATAACTTACTCTATCTTGAATAAGGTAATACAACCCACTTTTATTGCGATTTTACTATGAGTACCTTTAACCTTCTTCATTACTTTTTGTTTCTTCTTGTAATTGCTGCAGTAATAAAAAGTTCCAAATGTTAAGGCACTTGAATTTTGTTTCTTATTCTTGTTATCTGCTGCATGCAGGGCCACTTTGTGATTCTTTCTTTTAAAGGACCATCTACGTGATGGTAATGATGCACGAGGCAATAAACGCTGGTTCAGCGTTATGCTGACTGATTCTGATGGAAGTGTTCTCAGCGGCATCCTTACTGGTTCGATGATAGCCGCTTACCCTATTCAAGTAAGAAAATTTTAACTTTAATGTATCCATTAACATTTGTCATAGTGTAAGTAAGCTCTAGTTCAGGCTTATAGCATTTTCTCTTGGACAATTTCATAGTATGCTTTACGAAAGATGTTTCAAAAAGTGGTACAAATAGCATTTCTGTTATGAGTTAGATCTATGATATAGTTTATTGTAATTGAACATTCTGTTTTAAGTGTTACATATTGTTNAGAATGAGAAGTGTATATTCCAATCAAAGAATGAACTATCAGTTACATTTGTCTATATATCAGGGAATCAGTTAGAGCCAGCTGTACAGGCCAACTGAATTCAGTTATTATGGCTACTTATTCTACCCCTTCTCCCTACAAGTGTATCATCCCACAATGTACTTTTAATAACAATGTCAATGAATTCCTTTTTACATTTTCAAAGGCATTTTAGTTTTTCATAAACATTCTTATGAATTTATCCTGAAAAAAGTTTGATAGTTACAATTTGAGTTACACAGAAATAGTAAAATGAAATGCACAAGCTACTTATCTTTCAGAAGAAACTGCAAGAATCTTTTACAAAACATAAAATGTGTAACTTATATTTATTCCACATAAAATTGCTAGAATTTTTTTCACAGCACTTGATCTGTTGCTAGAACTATTATTATTTTTATTAGTTTTAACTAAAGTGCACATGCTTGCATTTTTTCTTTGATTAGCACCACCATTAAAAGGGAATATATTCAAGGGACTATGTATTTGTTATGTTGTCCTATAATTATATTCACTTTCTGTAGCGCAGCTATTTCAGGCTATTGGGAATTTGGAAATAAAACTTCAACCAACAATTAGTCACTTTTTGTGTAACTATCAAATTATTTTAAAAACAAAACAAGAGCCATAAGATTCTCCCTGACAATATCTCAAAGTACATGTTTCATGTAGTTCATTGCAGACCTGAAATATCATCTACAGAATAGAAGGTGAAACAAAACACGAAAACCACAACTTCTGGAATTATGGTTATTATGGTTATTTACTTCCTAAGAAAACTAATCAAGAACATGTCACTTTGACATTCACCTACTAGAAAAAAATTGACGCCGGCATTGTCATCTTCTGATATTCAGGAATGACATTGTTAAAAATAAAGATATAACTTGTTAGTGAAGATTAAGGTTATAAAGGCACATATTTTATAGGGAAAATGTTCCAACACACGTGGACCTGATTGACTGTACTAGTAATATCTAACTATTAGCCATACAAAAATGTTGGAGTTTTTAATTCTTTAACGATAGTCTGAAAGTTTATAATTGAGGAGTAACTTTCATAAAATAAGTGATTTATTTTTTAAAAGGAAGCTATTACCGAACTAACTTGCAATAAAGAATTGATGTGCCACAA
>QANU01071046.1:118285-163879 GCA_003254905.1 Nissolia schottii | reverse complement strand
AGATGAAAACAACTAGTTACGCCCTAAGGGTGCCCACTGAGAACGAAGTGTTCTCACTCCCACTCTCTTATGGTTCCAGACAGATACGACCAGTACCTTTGAAAGGCCAAGACTATCGCAGGACGTGAGGCTAGAAGATGTTGAGGAGGTCGCAAGATTCCCAATCCCAATCCACGCACTGAGACGATTACTGTTTTGTAGTATGTATCAGTCAAAGGGTTTAGATAAGACCCTTGATGACTATGTGCAGTAGATGTAATATGTATTACTACTCGAATGTGTGCTTGAATTTTGGACCAAGTGAATGTGTGTGTGTGTGTGTGTGTGTAAACCATGAAACATTTTGTATGAATGTCCAATAGACTAGTTATCGCTTAAGTCCATTGGGACTCTATCGCTTGTATATCTATATGCTTCCTTGAACTTGTAACACCCTAGCTAGCTAGCTTACGCTTAAGTCGTATGCTTGCTGACTAAGTTGTTATCTACTTTGGTGGGAAAAATACTTAGTCCCATTTATACATTAAAATATTGTTACCCAAAGTATGGACCAAATTAAAACTTTCTTCGTACGTTACATAGAGTAAGATAGGAGCATTGTCGCGTTAGAGCATACATTACGAGCTGAATGTAGCATGCTTAACTAATCGAATATGGATATATTCAACACATGTCAAGATGCAAACATTGGTCTTTCATACATTTATAAACAAGTACATAGATTATGTTCTCAGTAGTAAGTACAATTATCACATAACAGTGCATATACACATATACAATCTACTAGCTAATAATCTAATCCTCTGATGTTCTACCTTGGGATGCCTCCTCCTCATACTGCTCCTCTCCTGGTTCTTCGTCAAATCCTGGAGTCAAGGATGAGTGAGGTGAGAACATAGCGCTCTTAGTGGGAAACCTTAGGGATTAGGGGACTTCTTTTTCTCATTCACGCTCCAGACCGCTCAGGGATTTCTAGGTGTTGCAGTTATACTATGTCCCTACTAATTATTAAAATTCATGCTAAGCCTGAGCAACTTTATCTAATTTATTATGTGACTGGGGAAACCTATTCTTCATTAACTATGTCATCTGTTCTCTACCTTACTCCCTAGGTCACATGTGATCACATAATTCAAATAATAAGCTTCAGTGCACATCCACTTATAACCGTGTCCATTTTAATTATAAGCTTCTTCGCACATCCACTTATGTACAGTTGTATATCACTTAGAGCACATACTCAAGCTCAACCCCCCCGGTAACAGTGGCCTAACCGCCACAAGCTTCATTTTGTCTTAGTATCGTGAGGACCAGGCAACGTTTAACCTGAGTGGCTTAATTCCCACGAAATATCATCGCTCACGATAGGAGAATCCATTCTTATGCTAGGGATGGTGAGGGGATCCTACCCCGTCCTTATGCTAGGGACGAGATAATCCCAGGGTCCAGCTTGCCTTTCCTGCCGACTAGTGGCACAGCTAGGAAAAGAATCCTTTAACCTCATCCTCCTTTATTTCCCTTTAGGGACTTAGTGACATCACACCCTAGGGTTCCTTTTTCCTTTCATTTTCTTTCCTTTCATTAATCCATTTCATATATCTTTCTTGACACATAATCATATAAGTCATACATCAATACATTCCATTCCAGTTAACAGTTCCTGTATACCCTAGATATGAATCATTATTTCCTAGCAATTAACATACTTAGTAAAATTAGCAGATCCATGAACAATTGCAAGCAGTGTAAAAGTTGTGTTTAAGACAAGTTTCGGGTTCAGAAAATGACAAATTTTGAGATAGAGAGTCTGAAATTCAGTCAGGCCGCTCAACGCCCGGCTTAGGCTGCTCAGGGCCACGACCGCCCAGCGAGCCGCTCAGCGCGCCACTCAGCGCTACCTGACGAATTTTAGCCCTCAGGTCCTGCAATTTTCGATGTTTTGCAAGGTTTCTCAAAATCGATCTTTGAAGCATTTCTTCCATCATTCATTATCCATTTCTAACAACAAAAACATACTTCCATGTTCCCAAAATCATTTCCATCATAAATCTCATATTTTCTATCAATTACTTCATAAATCACATAAAGCATGTAAAACTCACATATTCACATAGATTCCATGGAAATTCATCAAAGAGGACATATAGCAAGAAACCTAGAATATTCTAGTATAACATAGCACATAAATATCATCAAGCATCTTAGACCACATAGACAGTGATTATGTCAGATTTACCCACTTTTCCCGGTCTCGGTGTTTCCTGCGGACGTCTAACTTGCTATGATGCCTCCTAACTCCTCTTGAGCTGAGTTTCTTCAAGCTTTCTCTAGGGATTTTGAGGGCTTTTTGTAGGTTAAGGTTAGGGAATTTTTGGAGAATCTGGACTGTGTGTGGTGTAGAAAGTCTCTAGGTTTTAGGTTTGACATAATAATGGTTGATTGTGAAATTGGACAGAGTTTTGGCAAGGTTTTCTATTTTTTCCACCAATTTTCGGATTTAGGGGGGTATTTATAGCCTTAGGGCTGAATTTCACTTTCCCAAAATGTCATTGGACTAATTTACCAAAATACCCCTTGCTTATGTCATGGATGACATCATAGGTGGTGACTAACCACCATGAGTTATCATTGACTATGTTGACCGACCACTTGGCCCATTCTTGGCCGTGTATGGCCTTTGTGTCCAGGCCACTTGTGTGGCCGAGAATTAAAGGTCTCCGGCAGATCAATTTTAATCCGGTTTTATTGTTTTCGGTCCCAGTACTTCGCGTACGGTTATTCGAAGGCTCTAGGTTCATTTAAGGTGTTTGGGAATTCTCATCTATAGCGGTACCTTTTACATATACTTTAGACGCGCGGTTGCAATCAGACGGCCAAAAGGGTTTGTTCTAGTGTCTGCAGAATTTTGAGAAAACGTATAGAAATATTCCTACAGATAAATTTTAAATCCTAAGGTTCAACCATAAATGAAAATATCTAAACAATTTAGCTAGCGAAATTCAGCTAAGGAGAGAGCGGGATGTTACAAAACTCGCATGGCTCATAATTTATGAATTAACAAAGAAAGGGAAAAAGTTTTAAAATCGGTGTATACTTTCAAGTAAGAAGTATTTGCAAGGATAAAAGTAGGGGCTAGACGTAACCCAACCAAAGCAGAAAATAACTCTGTGAGCATTGTCTACGACGTACGAGTAAGAAGCTAGCAAGGGTGTTTTAAGGTACATAAAAATAGAAATTATAATATGTAACACTTGATGTGTATCACTCTTCTTTAGTGTTGAATTGTACTGAATTTCGCTTGATCTATTGTAGTCCACTTAGTCATATAGACCAGAAAGAAGTGAATGTGCCACAATTTACTATCTCATATTTTAGGCACATTCATACTAAAACTGGTGGTACCTTAAAAATAAGTGAGTATATCTTGAATAAAAGCCATACAACTCGCTTCTATTGTGATAATACTTAAAAAGGTGTTAGAATGGTATCAGTAATCTCTGGCTTTTGAATTTTGCATCTTATTCTCGTTGTTATGTTCTACATGCAGGGCCTATTTCAGCTTCTTTCTTTATCTGGATCATCTACGTTCTGTAACGCCTGTTATGACGATGATGATGCAAATGACTATAACCCCATGTTGAGCGTTTCGCTGGCTGATTCGAATGGAATGGTTTTTGGCGGTGTCCTTGAGGGTCCATTGATAGCAGCTGGCCCTGTACAAGTAAGAAAGTTTTAACTTCTATGCATCCATCAGCCTTTTTCTTTTCTGAAGTGATGATTTTCTCTAGTAACATTTTCTGTTGAGTAATGTTTAAGAGACACTTCATGGTGCATCTTAAAGGATGTCGCACAAAGTAGTGCAAATGAAATTACTCTTATAGTTTATTATAAACAAGGAGTATTGGTAATTTGGCATTCTGTTGGAAGATTTATATACTATTATTTATTATTTGATCATTGTTATGTTTGTGCCCTTAAGAAAATGATTATTAAACTAACTCTGAACCTCTTTTCCATCAGATTATTATGGCCACTTACAAGCAAAACAACATCATTATGGAAATCATGTGTAGGCACTCAGCTGGATCTTCTACTGCTCCAAATATCTCTAGAAATCGAGATTTAGAAAGCTATCACCAAAATGATCCAATATATGGTCTTGACATTCCTGAAAATTAGAATATGCATTCTGCATGACCCTTCAGCTCATCATACACGAGAAATTCTGCAGATGACAGTGTCAGTGTCAAATTGTTCTGATGGAATGGATGTTAAAGTCAGAAGTTCTTGATTAGTTCTCATAGCTAGTAGATAAACATAGTAACTAGTAGGGAGCAATTCCAGAAGAAATGATTCAGTGATTGAAGTAGATGAAATTGTAACTTGGGATATGGTCAATATGACACAATCTTATAACTTTTCTCATACATTTAAAAGGAATGTTAACTACTTCCTTTTAACAATTTCAAAGGCATTTTAATTTTAGTGTACATTCTTGTGAATATAATTTAAAAATTATTTGATAGTTACCAGCTTAGTTACATAGAAGTACTAAAACAACAGGCAGAAGCTACTTATTTTTCAGAGCAAATTGCCTGAATCTTTTACAAAACTTGTAAAATCTGTTGTTTATTTCATCTTGAAGTTTCCTAGCTACGGTTTTTCGTATTTTAGTAAGAGAAAATTTTGATTAGTACAACTATCAAAGATGACATGATCTTAGATAAGAAATATAGAACAGTCCAATATGATCTCATACATTAGCAAACAATTTGTAGCTTTTGGTATCAAGAACTATCTGCCTAACTGCGGCAACTGCAGCTATTGCCCTCAAAATGGAGAAAGCAACAACAATAGTTACATTAAGCTAGAAAACTAGGCTTCTCTTGGATGGCTTAAATGCCAAGTAGAAGAAAATTGGTGGCAAAATGAAGTCAAGTGGCATAATACCAAAAGCTCCCACGAGAGAGCTTATGTCACCAAAAAAGGGGAGCATTGCTGCTATGGTAGTTGCAATGGCTGTCGCTAGTGACCTTGAAATCAATTTGGGAACCACATTACACGGAGAGAACTCGGGGCTTTTCGGATCTCCAAATGCTTGCTCCAGCACTTCATTTGTGGGATGCAAGTAGACCTGCACCAAATGTTGCAACTTCAGTGTTGAAGCTATTTCCTAAGTGGTGGAAGTAGGGGTTTGTTACTTACTGGAAATAGATCCTCTCTCATGTTAAATGTTCACATGAACTTGTCATCCTTGATCAATCACCTTTAATTCTCCTACGTCATATTTGGGTCTCACCTTTTGAATCGATGGTGAGAGAACACACGTAACATTTCACGTGAAAATTTAACATGAGAGAATCTGTTCCCGTTACTTACCACCCCAATTGCTGATAGTTGTGCTGTTGTGAAAATGTTGGTCATGTAAATTAACCATTTGGGAACCAAGGGGCTCCCATTGTCCACAAAGTTGGTTATAATGAGGCTTGAAGCTTGGTTTCCAAATGCCCAATAGCCAGAGATAGCTACACTAAAGAAAGTGACACTAATTATAGCAAATACATAATCCCTTGAACATCTTCCCTTTTACTAGTGGTGCTAATGTTGCCTACAATCAAAGAAAATCCAACCATTTGAACTTTGATTAAAAACCAATATTTTTTTATGACTTAAGTAGTTTTAAGATGTTCAATCAAAAGTAACTGATCAGGCTGTTTGATAGCTGGATTTCTAGAACAATTCCACATCCATAAGTTGTGGCAATGATGGAAATGGCATTAAAGATTCCAAATATGCGATTCTTTGTGTCACCTTTTGTAGAATAATCTTTTGTAGGCCCTTTTGATGAGTCTCCTGATTAGGTTGGAATTGAGAAAGAACAAAGAAAAGTTCATTCAATTGCAACCAAAGGTGCTGGTTAATAACTTGGTTACCAAGGAAGGAAAGGAAAGTGTACCAATATATATGGAACCAATGGTTGCACATGCACTATAGGCTAAGCACAAAACCAAAGACACAAGATTGATGTGCCTCAATGTGTGGAAAGATGGTATTTGAGCCAAAATCAACACGAAGCAGCCAAATATCACTATGAACTCATAAAGCTTCATTATACCATTTGGGTTTGATAGCAGGTATATTGCCTGTATTCAATTCCATTTGGGAAAAAAATAGTCATAAAATGAGAGTACAAGATAGTATTCATAGGAAAATTATATTTATGCATACATTTTTTCTTCACATGTTATTGTCACACTATTTTGGTCTCATGATATGTGAGAAATATCAGCAAAATCTATGTTGGTAAATATCACTGCTCACCTTCATGCATTGTCCTCCAAGAAGAGTACAAGCCACTACAGCACCATAACAAAGTGCAAACTGAATTGGCCCCACAAAAAACCGACCCCATGGAGGACCTACAAATGATCTAAAGATGAATATTCTCTAGTTTTCTTAACACCTTAACGATATAAATATAATCAAGGCCGTTGATTTTTTCATGCAGAAAAATAAAGATTTCTTTAACAACAAGACCAATAATTAGCACTAGGAAGACGTTTTGGTACCTAAAATGTTGCGAGCCATGTCTTTGAACCGGAGCTGGCGACTACCCAAATGAGCATGGTGTTCAAGAACCAGAGATATCAAATTGTAGGAATAGAAAGTGGTGAGAGCTGAAATACCAAACAAAAGATCCATCTATTGACTGAGGAGACTGAGGAGACTGAGGAGAGGTGGAGTCACTATTGACTTTGTCAAGTGGTAACCACAATGCATCCATGAACCTACACATTCACATACATACATACATACATACATACTCAAAAATATTTAGGGGCATGGATTTTATATATTCTCTATCTTTTAACCCCAAATCCTTGACTTTATTGGTGTTCCTGGATTACTAAGGTCACAGGGGAGCGAACACTGATGAACCTTCCAACATATTCTGAAGAAAACTTAACAAATACATAAAACCATAGATGATTGGTACCTTTTGATTTGAGAACAAAGAGAGCGCCAGCTTCAACATCCTTTTGGTTCTGAAGTTGCTGAGAAGAATCATTAGATTTCTATGCACCTTCATGTACTGTATTTGAGGTTGGAAGCCGTGCATTCATCTCTCTTTATCTCTTTTGTGTGCATGTGTGTGTGAGACATAACAGAACAGCTGAGTGTATATACAAAGCAATCAATTTGTTCCAGCTGCTACACTATATTGTTTACTTGTCTTGATACTTTTTAGTCAATTCTTTTGACTACTACTGCACAATAAAACAAAATATAAGCAACAAGGTTCACAAACGTCTTGAATTGTTGAAAAGCCAACCTTGTTGATTTGCACTGACAGTAGTAGGCATGTTGTTGATGATTTTTTTGCCCAGTCTCAAACCGAGTACAGAAATTTAAAGTAAATGTTTCAAACCAACATGAGATTGGCCAGTAGACGAGCTGATAACTCAAATTGTTTGGAAATTAATGGTGATCAGATTAGGCATGTTGATAACTCAATCTTAGGCTTATATTATGTGCTAGCTAGCACTTCACAAAAGTGCAGTGTCTAATTAGGCTTTGATGTGTTCTTGTTGTTGTCTGCCAAATACTTTGGTGAAAATTGTCATCCCTACCTTATTTCTCAGAGAAAATTGCATGAATCTTTCACAAAACATATAAATTTTGTAACTTATATTTCATGCATGTGGCACTTATGACTGTCTATTTCTTTCCTTATTATCTTAGACATTCTATATGATTGGCCTTAGTTTTTATTCACCACACTTCATCTTATAATAGTGACTCAGTTATGTCTCTTTATCCTTTGTTTCCATATTTCAGATATCAAATTAGAGGAGCTGATAACAGTTTAGAGGGAAAATTCTAATTAATGCAATAATGCAAGATGACGCGATCTTTATAGAACAGCCAATCCTTCGCGGCGTATATGATCATACATTAGCAAACAATCTGTAGTTTTTGGCATCAAGAACTATCTGCCTAACTGCTGCAACTGCTGAAATAGCCCCCAAAGTGGAGAAAACAACAGCAATTGTTACATTCAGCCAGAAAAGTGGGCTTCTCTTGGATGGCTTAAATGTCATATTGAAGAAAACAACCGGCAAAATGAAGTCTAGTGGCATGAAACCAAATGCTCCTATAAGCGCGTTTATGTCACCAAAAAATGGTAACATTGCTGCTATAGTAGTTGCAGTAGCTGTAGCTAGTGATCTTGAAATCAGCCTGGGGATCACATTGTGTGGCGAAAACTCAGGGATTTTCGGGTCTCCAAATTTTTTCTCAAGAACTTCATTAGTGGGCTGCAAGTAGACCTGCACCAAATGTTGCAACTTCAATGTTGAACTATGTTCGACAAATTCACTTATTCAATCACTTTCATGTAAAGTGCGATATAGAATCATCCATGTTCTAATGTGTATTCTTTAGAGCTCTATAGAGCTTAGATATCGTTTTACCAAGTTCTGTTGTACCAGTTTCTCTAGTAACTAGGCTTTGCCTGTGATTATCGATTAATGAAACTTTCTTGGCAAGAAAGAAAAATGATGAACTATGTCCCAGGGGAGGCATGTTATGTGTGATAATGACAAACAACATGTAACAACCTAGTACATATGTAACAACCTAGTACATCTATGTACTAGGTTGTTACAGGTTGTTGAGCATTATCAATGTGATGGGGATAGGGGTTTTACTTACCACACCAACTGCTGATAGTTGAGCTATTGTGAAAATATTGGTCATGTAAATAAACCATTTTGGCACCAAGGGGTGCCCATTGTCAACAAAGTTGGTTAAAATGAGGCTTGAAGCTTGGTTTCCAAATGCCCAATAGCCAGAGATGGCTACACTAAAGAAAGTGACAGTGAGCACAGCATAGCAAACACATAGTCCCTTGAACATCTTCCCTTTTACTGGTGGTGCTAATGTTGCCTTGTAACAAAAGGAAAAAAAATGCAAGTAAAGTGAATAAAAATTTGATGACTTGAATTTGTATTTAAGATGTTCAATGAGAACAAGGGACTGATCAAGTTGTTTCAAAACCTGGATTTCTGGAACTATTCCATTTCCATAAGTTGTGGCAATGATGGCAATGGCATTAAAGATTCCAAATATGCGATTTTCTGTATCACCTTTTATGGAATAATCCCTTTTTGGCCCTTTTAATGAGTCTCCTGATTAGGTAGGAATTGGAACAGTAAGCAAAATAGTTCATTCAATTGCAACCTCAAGTATATATGTTGTCCATTTTCGATACTCCATTTCATAACATCTGTCTTTTCTCAAATTTGATACATTCATAAATTAATATATCTAGTTAGATATATATTGACTACACACATTGATTTATGAATGTATCAAATCTAAAAATGGACAAATATTATGAAATAGAGGGGAGTAACATGGTTACCAAGGAAAGAAAGGAAAGTACCAATGTAAATGGAACCAACAGTAGCACATGCACTATAGGCTAAGCATAGAACCAAAGACACCAAAGTTATGTGCCTCAATGAATGGAAAGATGGTATTTGAGCCAAGATGAGCATGAAGCATCCAAATATCACTACAAACTCATAAAGCTTCATAGAACCATTTGGGTTTGATAGCAGGTAAATTGCCTGCAGTTAATTTCATTAGAAATGCTAGTCTCAGAGACAGTCAAAGTCATAAAAAAAAAGTTCAAGATAATATTCATAGAGAAATTAATATTTACATACACATATTTCCTTCACATATGAAGGTATATAAGTAAATATCATTACACACCTTCATGCACTGTCCTCCTAGAAGAGTGCAAGCAACTACAGTACCATAGCACACTACAAATTGAATTGGCCCCACAAAGAACTGACTCCATCTAGGACCTGCCAAGTGTAACAATTTTGACAACATTATATCTAGGCATACATGTATTGGGCATACATGAATTGGGCCTGACATGCTATGTTAGAACAAGTTTTCAGCTTGATAAGCTTGTGAAGTGAGGACCATGATGTTTAATATTTAAAGAGTCTCATCCTAACAAGCACAGACACTTTGTGAGACTGTCGTGTCTCTATGTCTTCGTGTC
This sequence comes from Nissolia schottii, assembly GCA_003254905.1. Taxonomy (NCBI): domain Eukaryota; kingdom Viridiplantae; phylum Streptophyta; class Magnoliopsida; order Fabales; family Fabaceae; genus Nissolia; species Nissolia schottii. The sequence continues at coordinate 153,792 of QANU01071046.1, read as the reverse complement.
CAAAACATTGCGAACACCGATATAAGAAGACACTTGTCCAACACATGTGTTGCATGTGTTTGAAAGTATCCAAATAAAGTTTTCATGATTAGACGTGTTCAAACATGTCCAAGCTATATCCGAAAGTTTTTTAGGTCGTGTGCGAGTAAAAAGTATTTTAAATACTAAATAATTTTATAATAATATGAATTCTTAGAAACTTAGTAAGTATTGACACACGAAACTATCTAGAATGCTTCATATAATTTGAAAGGAGTTTAAAAAATAACAACAATTAGTAGTTTAATATCAATAAAAATATTAAGATATTATTGTAAATATTGAACTTCATACATATGTATGTTGTGTTCATGTTTGGTAAAATTTTGAAGTTGGTGTGTTAGTGTATCTCGTGTCGTGTTGTGTCATGTGTTTGTGTCTGTGTCAATGCTTCTTAGGTCTCATCAGAGTTTCTCAAATGAAAAGGTGTTATTTACAGTTCTCTTATTATAAACATCATTTTATGAAACTCAACTAATGTCTAAGGAACACTTGAAAATATCCTTAAAAGATGTCTATAAAAATGTTCCAAATAACAATGTTACTCTCAAATACATTGGATTCTGACTGTCTTTCCTGTGGCTAGTTGCCTAGTAGTGACTGGTGCTTGTGGTGCCAAACATGCAACAAATGACTCCGCTAGTGTAATTGGATGTACACTTGTCAATGTTCATTTGCTTCTTTCTATCGAACAAAATTGATGAAAGATTTGCTTATTAAATATCACAGGACATTAGTACAACTTGTTAGGAAAGAAGCCTTTAATGAGAGGAAGACCAGATCTGTGTTTTCATTCAATATATGTGGTACAAAGATAAGGGTTTTATTAATATACATTTATAACCACATTCAACAGCTAACAGCGATTCAATAAATAAATATTCAAAATATTTCTCCTCAAAAATTAATGATCACCACTAATATTTATTTTATATTTTTTGGCTTTTGATTCCTACAATTTTTTAATTACTTTCTCCGGTTCATTTCAACTGTCATTTTAACCAATTTTTGTTTCAAATTATTTTTCAATTCTCATTTTTTTAAAAGCAAAATTTATTGTTATGTTTACAATTGTAAACCTAATTTATTAGTCTTGAAAATAATAACTTTTTCCTACTATCTTCATCTCTCTCTTTGTTATAAAACGTTTTAACCAAATTAAATAAGAGTACTTTAATAAACTTACTCTTTAAATCACTCTTAATTTTACCGTACATTTGACCAAGGTGACACTTAAAATAATTGTGATTTCTATATAAATTTCTATAAAAACTTACTTAAATTTGCATTTCTATCTAACAATGCAACTTCTTTAGGTAGATGAAGAAAGCCACATATCTCAACAATTATATTATCATTGATTTATTACCATAAACTCAATCGTTAATAGAGTTACATAATTCTTTGTATTAATTATATTTATTTTCTGATTAAATACCAACCACCTATGACCTAACTATATATATCATTCATTTTTCATGCGAAGAATAAAGATTTCTTTAACAGGAAGATCAATAAAATTTATATTCTCAGTTCGAGAGCAGACAAAAAACTCCAAAGAAGATCAAATAATCAGCCACAAGGAAGACGTTTTGGTACCCAAAATGTCGCGAGCCATGTCTCTGAACCGGAGCTGGCGAGTGCCCAAATGAGCATGGTGCTCAAGAACCAGAGATATCAAATTGTAAGAATAGAAAGTGGTGAGAGCTCCAATAACCAAGCACAAAATCCCAGCAGTCCATCCAAGGAAGGTGAAAGCATAAGGAAGACTGAGGAGAGTTGGAGCCACTATTGATGTTGTCAAATGGTAACCACAATGCATCCATGAACCTACCCCATCATAGATATGAATCACAGTGTAATATATTTACAAGTACGAGACTATTTTCAGAATTTGAACTCTTAATGCTTTCATTCTTGAAATAGCTAACTACATAAAGATGGTTTAGGAAAGTTTAATCCATTGTTGTGGTGGTAGGTAGGTAGGTTGGAATTGGTTGATTTATAGGTAGAAATTAACATACCTGTCTCCATAAATAGCTTTTTAAGTCCCATATATTTATAAGATTTAATTAAACATTTAAATTTGTTTTTGGGTTGTCAGCACCAATTAAGTTCGTCTCTAAGTTATTCAAATGGTCATATTAGTTTTTAATATTGTCAAAAATTAGTTAAGTTAACCATTGAAAGAAATTAATTTAATCAATGTTAAAAGATTAATTTAACTGACTTTTAATAACTTGATAGATTAATATGACTATTTTTATAACATACGAACGAAGTTGAGCTGCTAACAAATTCATGAATGAATGGAAGGTTTAGTCGATAAGATTTATTAGTTAGACTAAAAAGAGTGGAACTATGAAAGAATAGTACTTGTGGACTCGACTCGAATAAACTCTTAAACATACTTGACTTCCCTACTGTAGTTAATATCAAATACTGGTGTACCATCCAACATATTTGAAAGAACTAACTAACACAGATGAAGAAGACTAGTATTGATGATGAATAAATATTTTACCTTTGGATTTGAGGACAAAGAGAGCGCCTGCATCAACATCTTTGTAGTGGTTCTGAAGTTCCTGAGAGGAAGCTTTGGATTTCTCTGCTGCTTCATGTACTGCTGTTGAGGTTGGAAGCACCGTATTCATCCTTCTCTCTGTTTCGGCGTTATGTGTTATGTGGCTCTAACAAATGTTCAGATCATATATATATAATATGATTCATTCATGTTATTTAGATTTATCTTTACGACACCATACTAACATATATATTATTTATCTGAGAATTAAATTATTACACTTTATTAAAATTTAATTAATTAATAAATAACATTTGAGTTGACAAGATATTTCATATAATGGGAGTAAAAATAATATTCATGTTATATTATAATATTGAGTCCATTTGTTACGGCAACTACTAGATGACCAATTTGTCTTGATATTTGTAAGTCAACTTTTGACTACTAGTGCATCAATCAAATGACCAACCTGTGAATTATCTAATCTCAAGCCTCGGCATCAACAAATAATATTTATAGTATACTATTCTATTGATTTTCCTAACAAATTTTTTAAGGAGAGTTTAATATAAGGTAATTTATTTAGATTATTATTAATCTGATTTTTAAATTATTTAGTAATTTACATTAATTTGTTTTGTGTAACATAACTGTTGGTAATTTGGATTACTTAAGTAATATGCATTGTCTATCTCAATTACCATCTCTAAATAATCTTAAATAATAATAAGAAGAAGAAGAACAATAATAGTAATAATGAAAATAAAATAGTAATAATAATAATAAAATAGAAATAATAATAAAAGTAATAGTAATAATAATAATAATAAGTAAAGTTATTATCTCGTAATCTTTTTTATATAGATAATGTAAATTCTCAATGACATAATTTATGCATACCAAATACAAGAATGTAACATTACCAACAATTTAATAAGTGATAATCTTTTTAAAAGGTAATTCAAATTACCTGATAAATTTAGAGGTAACATACCCAACCACGCTAATAGTTTGGTTTGGTGGTCAAATTGTTAATAAAACTTGTTGGTGCAAGTGATAACTCTCGATCACTTTACAAAAGTGTGTGTGTGTGTGTGTATATATATATATATATTATACACAAAAATGCTAAAATTAACAAGCTAAAATTAATTTTAATACATTTCCATTTTAAGTCTTTAATATCTCGAGTTTATTGTAGTACTTCAATTAATCACACTTAAGTTGGTCTGAGTCAACCCATTATAAATATAAATTTTTGCAATATTAATTTTTTTTTCACATAATTGAATTCGAGATTATTATACCGAGAAATAAGTGTCAAATTACTTGAATCCATAGTTATTAAACTCTCAAATTAATTCGTAAACTCGTAAGAATTTACGATTTTACTACATAAAATGAGTTAACATTCATGTAAACTCTCTTTTGATAAACCCGTAGCGAGTTTATTAATTAAAATCTACTTACAAATTTGAGTTTGCCTCAAAATGTATAAGCTTGATATCTTTGTTATAACTCACTTTGTATATGTTAGACAATATCTATTGGGTTTATTAAGCTAATTTTATATATTTATCATATTTGAATTATATTTTATCTAACTATAAAGTAATACGCGCACAGAATAAAATATAGCATAATAACTATGTGTTATGCATTAAGTTAATATTATTTAATGACAATTATAAATATATCATTTAATTATGTTTAATTTTTAATTATATTATTTATAATATATATTTTTCACATATGTAAACTCTTTTAATATTACGATGAGTTTACTTGTTTTATTTAAACCCAACAAATATCTGTTTCAATAAAAAAAAAAAGTGATTCTAACACACGTTATTTCTTAATCATGTGATTGGCTCACCCCGTATAAGAATATGTAACGGACCTATATTGATAAAGGCCCAAATAGATAATGTCCAATTAGTAGAGCCAAATTATTATAAATAGGGGGGAGATGGGAATTAGATGGTATGGAAAACTTGTCTAGGCTTATCCTACCTCTCTTTCTCTTAGGATTTCTTCTCTAGTTTTCCATCACTATCATTTTCTTTTGTAATTCAAACACAAAAGAATGCAGAAACTATCCACAATTGTTCTAATTGTTCTATAATTCCTCTTACACAATTCCACATCATTACAAATGGTGCTTTCATTGACCACCATGCCTACCTTCCATGGTGGCAAACACAACTCATCCTCAACACCAGAAAATTCAGAAAATGCAGAAAAATTGGAAGAGAAAATTCCCCTGTTCGACGGAGGAGATGCCTATTGGTGGATCCTTTGCACGTCGAGGTTTTGGAACGCCAAAGGAACGCCGGAGTTGCAGCGGTTGCTGGAGGTTGCAGACGGATTGACCGGTCGCGTTCGCACATGGTTCAAGCTGTAGATAAGGCGCAATCCGGCGGCAGATTGGATGACTTTCGAGGTAGCGTTCTTGCACCGTAAATCAATTTTACCAGAAATTGCTCAAACTAAAGTTTCGGAGTGGGAAATTGATTGGGAAGAAACAATAGCACAATTGCAATCAGAATTATAGAGCACCTCAATCATAGATCTACCAAAATCAGAAGCACAAATGCAAGGAAATGCAGACACATATCAAGAATCAGAAAATCCAGATGCAAAAATTCAACACCAGAAACAGAAACCACACATGGTAGAATCAAAGCTCACAACTCCAACAGTTCAAGCAGCAGCAGATGGGATTTCGAAAATTCAAGCAGCAAAAGAGGTAACACTACACTTACTTGAACCGAATGTGAGTTTGCATGATCCAGATCCATCTTCAGCTCGTCCCGAGGAGGGATGGCAGCAACCGCCACCGGAGCCACCAGATCTCACGGTTGCGACAGAGATGGCGCCACAGAAAGCGGAACCAGAGCAAGCAACTCATGAGGCAGCGATCTGCAGCAAGGCAAGGGTCATCGCAGGAAACGAGGAGGAGGCCGCAAAGCTCATTGTCACAGCAGATCTGAAAGCAGCGATGGAGGGGATGTCACCAGACGAGGGAATCAACGGCGAGCCACACACGTGCGAGGTCATGGCAATAGGTGATGCGGTGATGAGGGAAGCCAAACGGAGCACGACGGAGCAAGAGCTTCCTCTCATACTCTCCGGAAGCGGTGTCGTTTTGTCCCTGGAGACAGAGGAGGTGGAGGGCGCCTCGGCGACGACGACCGGCAAGGGGGAAACCGCGTGAGAGTGCCTGACGTCCTGCCACGCATGTGGCGGGAGAGGGACGCCGCGGTGGCCATGAGAGCTCTGGCACCGACGGCGACAACAATGGAGGCAGCTCACAAGACGGAAACAGAGGCAGTGGTGGGCCGCTGCGGCGACGGCGACGGCGCGAGGGGGGCAAGCGGCGACGACGCGAGGGCGGGCTGCATGTGCTGCAATTGTTTTCGCAGGGAAGAAGGGTGGCGCCACCCGCCAAGTGGACGGCGACGGGGGCACGTGGGCTGCTACGGCCACTTCGACGAGGTGATGGTGGCGGGCGACGACTCGATGGATGGCGGCTTGTACTGCTGCCATTTTCGCAAGGAGGGAGGCGGCGAAAAGAGCACGGGTGATGGTGGCTGGAGTCGCGACGTTGGTCTTAATGGGAAGAGAAGCCATGAGAGAGATAGCACCATCAGCCATGGTTTGGGAAGCATGGGAGAAGAAGGAGGCTAGGGTTGCAATTGGGGCAAATGAGGAGGAGACTCTTGTGGGCTCCTGGGTATAATGCAACCTAGCATTCTGAAGATAGACCAAGCCCACCACGTTTTTTTGGGACTAATTGTTAGAAATCACTCAACAAAAAAGAGCTACATGATGTGGGCTTCTACAACAAGGGCAACTCTTCTGAAATTTTTTTAAATGGGCACAATTGATGAAGTCAATTTTCGCAAGTTACAATTTATGCAATGGGATCTTGGAATAAATAATTTTTTTTTACTTTTTTATTTTTTGGACCTTGAGGACAAGGTCCATTTTTAAAGAATGGGGTATTGTAACGGACCTATATTGATAAAGGGCCAAATAGATAATGTCCAATTAGTGGAGCCAAATTATTATAAATAGGGGGGAGATGGGAATTAGATGGTATGAAAAATTTGTGTAGGTTTATCCTACCTCTCTCTCTGTGTAGGTTTATCCTACCTCTCTTTCTTAGGATTTCTTCTCTAGTTTTCCATCACTATCATTTTCTTTTGTAATTCAAACACAAAAGAATGCAGAAACTATCCACAATTATTCTAATTGTTCTATAATTCCTCTTACACAATTCCACATCATTACAGAATAAAAAAAATATTATATGACTTTGCATAAGCTAAGGGATCATTAACAACTGCAGTGAAAAATTGGGCATAAGTGCAGTAAATTTGTAATCCACAAAAGGAACCGGAAAAACGAAACGGAAGCTGAAGAAACGCGCAGTTGCTCTAAATCCTTCGTTTCAGGTTTCAACCCTCACCATTCCCCCAAAAGAAACGCCCCGTTTCGCCACCATTTTTTTTTTTGGCTTCGCAAAATTCTCCGTCACCTCAGGTAAAACTCACCTCTCTCACCCTTTCGATTCTTGGAAATTCACAAATCTATGCATAATAGTTTCTCACGTAGCTGAAGAGTTTCATTTCACACACAGTGTCTCTGTGTACTGTGTTAACCTTGTTGTCCACCTTCTTATGATGTTGTTGTGGTTGTGGTGGTGGTGGTGGTGGTGTTCGTGTTTTGCTCCTTCTCCCAAAGTTTTGAGCCATAAACCCAAATGGGGTTTCCGAATTTTGTGAATGATCCGCGTCGTTGCGCAGAAACCCAGTTCAAAGTTCGCTACTTTGAATGGGTTTTAAATGTAAAGGTTTTAACTTGAAACCCAAGTAACTCAGTGAAGGGTGCTGCAAGGGAGTATTGATAAACGAATGCTTTGTTGTAATGGTTAATGCTTGTGTTGTTACAGGGAATAGTTTTGTTCTGGAATCTAGACTTGAGAGTGTGGTGAAATATCAACGTTACATTCATTCCTTTTATCAACGAAGTTGTAGCTATGATTAGATGCCTGCTTCAAATAGCCTTTTTTTTGTTTTTATTTTGGGGACTTTCTGGTCAGTTTTGTCTTGTTTCTTCCTGTTAAATTATTATGGCGTGGGAAATTAATGAGTGTTTAGGACCAGTAAGAAACCTTGTATCAAAAGCTTTCTGGTGGAAGATGGGATCGCAAAACAAGTTCATGTTTTATTTTTTGGATATGATACCACTCTGGTGTGTGTTGGACATGATTGGAAGGATTGGAGTTACACAATAATTAGACATTTCTGTTTAAAACAGATTCAGATGAAAACTAAACTATGCTACATATTTTAACTTTTAAACTAGGATATTGACAAGTTACAAAAGCTTTCCACTTTAGTTCTTTTAATTGTCCGGTATCTGTAAAATGTTATCATTATTCAAGGAGACTTGATACATAAAATTGCAATTTCATTTGAGCGGAAGAATATTTTCAAGTCACTACCATTTTTCCTAATCTTTCAATGATGCAATTGGTGTGTATATGTGGAAAGTATGACTAAGATTCAGAGTGATTCTAGTTGTCTCCCACGTTGGAGGGAAATTTGGGTTTCTACTTCAAACTACATAAGCTAATATATGTAGGGTATTGATATTGGGATGGTTGTAACAGAGCATTCATGTATAAATGGTTTAGCTTCTAGAACAAATATGTTTATGTTCAGTATAGTTTCCACGAGTTTAGCAACTTTTCCTGAGCATCAAATGCTTGATCTATTGTTTTCATTGGCAACTTATGTATTTTAATATGGTGTTGTTTTCATTGGCAACTTATGTATTTTAATATTGTGTTTTCCTTTCTTGGGAATTTCGTCTTGTTGGGATGTTTAACCCTTTGTGGCATGCAGCATACACTGAGTTGGAAGGATGCCATCAGAGTCAGATAAATGGGGATGGAAGCACGTCAGTGTGTTTGGTGGTTTTGATAAGGGAAGCGGCACAAAAAGGTGGAAATGCAATCACTGCAATCTACGATACAACGGATCTTATTCGCGTGTTAGAGCCCATCTTCTTGGTTTCTCTGGTGTTGGAGTCAAAAACTGTCCAGCTATAGATAAGTCTTTGAAAGAATCATTTCAAATCTTAGAAGAAGAGAGGGCTGATCGGAAAAAGAAGAGAGCTTCTATAACAGGAAAGTATGGCAAGCGTGTTCGTACTCCTCGGCCCAACCTCACATGCGTCACCAAAGAAGATGTAGATGAAACGCTAGCGAGATTCTTCTTTGCTGATGGATTGAACGCAAACATTATTAACTCGCCTTACTTTCATGAGATGATAAAAGCAGTTGCAGCTTTTGGCCCAGGCTATGAACCCCTTTCAATACACGAGTTGTCCGGTTCCTTCTTGAGTAAAGAGAAAGAAAGGATTCAGAAACATGTGGCTCTAGTGAGGGAGTCGTGGCTGCATACAGGATGCACGTTACTGTGTATCGGCCATTTGCATGGTATGTCTGGTAGTTTTCAGGTTAATGTATTTGTATCCAGTCCTAGGGGACTCTCATTCTTGAAAGCTGTGAATGTGGAAAATATTGATGGAGCAGGAAATTCTGCTGTCAGTATCCTTAGAAACACGGTCATGGAAGTTGGGGCTACAAATGTGGTTCAGATCATTTCACACCTTGGCCATGCCACTACATATCCAGAAACCTATACATTGTCCGAATTCCCTCATATATTCTGGTCTCCTTGCTCTGCGCATTCTGTCCATATTTTGATGGAAGATATAGCCGAATTAGATTGGATGAGACCTGTTGTCTTATGTGCTAAAGAAATTGAGAAATGCATTGTCTCATTTCAGAATTTCTCTCCTTGTGCCTTCACTGGAAACTTCAAAGGATCATCCTCTGGCTCACTGTTTTCCAGAATCGCACCCTCCTGTTACACTGCCCAAAAGATTCTTGAACTGAAGCAAGAATTCCAAGAAGCGGTTGCGAGGGAAGAGTGGAAGCATTGGAAGCTTAATATTCCACATGATGTCGCAAGCATTGAAGCAGCCATATTGGGGGAAGATTTCTGGAGCAGGGCTGATATGTTGTTGCAAATATGTGAACCTTTCGTCAGATTGTATGCTGCACTTAACATTGAAAGATGTGTCATGGGAAACATCCACGAGTGGCGCTTTCAGGCCATTGAAACCGTGAAGAGTAGAGGAATAGATGCCGGCGCATTAAATCAACTAGAAGGGTTGATAGATAGCAAGTGGGATGTGCTGTTCTCGCCCCTTCATTCTGCAGGTTATATATTGAATCCTAAATATTTCGGAAGAGGCCAGACCAAGGACAAAACCATAATGAGGGGCTGGAAAACCACATTAGAGAGATATGAATGTGAAAGCGCCAGCAGAAGAGTTCTTAGAGAGCAGCTCAGTTCTTACTGGAGACTCGAAGGATCGTTAGGAGAGGAAGATGCATTGGATTGCAGAGATAAAATGGATCCGGTCGCGTGGTGGGAGAACTTCGGTTTCGAGATGCCCCAATTGCAAACACTTGCCATAAAAGTCCTGAGTCAGGTCTCAAGTGTTGCAATGTGTGAAGAGATATGGCAGCATAGTAATGGTAGCAATCCATGCCAAGAGACAAACACTGGGTTGGAGCTAGAAAGAGGGGAGGACCTTGTCTATGTCCAAAACAATCTAAGACTTCAAAGTCATAATATGGATTCTCATGCTATCCAACCCCTTAAAGACATGGTGCTGAGCTCCCCTGCAGAAATCAAGGCAAAAGCAGTTGTTTGGAGTTCTGGCAGATTATACTAGGCTATGTTAGTATTAGTAGTAGTAGTAGTAATGTGGAAGCTTTGTAGATAAATGCTTGGACTTTGAATTCTTTCATGACAAATTCTTTGTGGAGATCTTGTGTCCAGCCTCTTAAAAAGTGCAAGACCTGTGTTTATCCTAGCTGATTTTGACTGTGCTAAGATATATTAGGTGATAAGCCTTGTATAAATTTTTATGCGGTAGTAACCTTGGTTAAAGAAATGTAATCCCATGTATTTCTTATTTGCAGCTTAGGATAGAGCCTGCATAGCATTTTTATCTGAACCGGAGTAGAAGTCTTTGGGCCTAGCCCATTACTTGTTTAGCACAACAAACCAAAAAGTGGGGCATTCCGAGAATTGAACTCGGGACCTCTCGCACCCTAAGCGAGAATCATACCACTAGACCAAATGCCCTCACTTGTTCAGGTTCTTTATAAAATTAATAATTAATTTTTTTCACATGTTTCAACAATGACACAAATACAAATAGCATATTTTTATTTCGTTACTTAATATTTCACTTTAAATCATTCATGTAATTTATTTGGTTGGTTCGATGCTCGGATTTTAATCTAATTAACGTTAAATTCTAATTCAGTACTATAACTATTATTTAGGTAAATACACTATGTACCATAATCTTCCGGTCATTTCTTTCTATTTCCTTCATATATATGTATGTATGTTCTTTCTCCGGCATCAAATAGTTAAAATTAGTCGTTTTCACACTGTTTTTAGGGGCATGTCCTCCATTCTTTGACTGTTTATCACATTGCTGTCCTTGTCTTACATATTAATTCTATGGATTAGTGGAAACTAAAGTGTCCCAAACATTAAAAAAGAAGAAGGTGCACCCTCCTTATTATACACAACATCAAAGGTATCAAGAGTACTAGCTCTTGAATTAATTACTCAAAGTAATATCCTATATAGGAAGGAAAAGTGGAATAAGCAAATGCATAGAAAAAGTGGAATAAGAACAAACGTGCTAGGGAGGACATTACACGAGTTTGTATCTACACAAGGTTCCTCTTTTTCTTTTGGGAAAATAAGAGAAAGGGGAAAAAAAGGAAGAAGACAAGGGATAGTGAAGAAAAAGAAACAGGAAATGGTTTTGGGGATAGTGACTATATAACCTAATTAATTTCAATTTGTTTTATGTATTTGTATAAAACAATAAAGCACAATGATGAGGTAGTGAAGAATGACAATACAACATAGCTTTTTATTTTCTGTCTAAACTATATATTAGTACCTGCAAGTCTTTTATTATTATTATTATTATTATACTTCAATTAATTTGACTTTAAATAAGTTGTTCGTACTTAGATGTAAATTTTTATAATATTAATTATTTTTATTCGCAAAACTTGAACTCAAAACTTTATTTAAGAAAAATAGTGAATACCGAATTACTTGTTAAGTTTATAAGTAAGAATTACACATCATCAATTAATTTCTCTTATTATAATGCAAGGTGAGATTTAATTATAAAGTACTTGCACTTAAGTCATAAAATAAATGATTCACCAAGTCATCCATTTTAAAGTCTTTTTTTCCCCTTAGCCGACACATTCAATCTGTAATTTCTGGACTTTGTGGATTGAGTCAAGTAGGGTGGCTAAGTGGGCATATCACCATATGGGGTCAGCCATCACATATCACACAATTATAAGAGTGGTAATTTAAGCCTTGCTCTTCTGGATTCACAAGTTAAAGAAGAAGAAGAAGAAGAAGACATGCTCATTTAAAATTTTTAATTTACGTCTCAAAGTCATCAGGAATTGACAAAATTGGATTTTGGTTAGATTTAGAGATAACAAAAATTAATTAACCTTGCCCTTGTTGTCCATCTCTAATTCAATTTAATTTTCTTCATGAATGACTTTATTTAATATAATATACTACCACCAAGTAGCATTTCTTTAATAGTTAGAAATAAAATTGTGGTTAATACAAATTGCTTTCATGATTATTATTCACTGTCTGCGCTGTCAATTGTACTACTAACAGATTTAGGAACCATGGCCACCGACAGTCTCATAAATTGAATAATTATAACAACATGGTATCCAAGATCATATCACTTAATATTCTTTTATTATATAAAAGAATTACCTTGTGACGAGAGATGTATAAAAATCATTTCATTGACTTTATTAAATGATTTAAATTTTTTGGAGAAATAATTTTTAACATGATGTGTATCAGAGTGATCAAAGGGCTGGGAGTTTGGTCATCAAAAATTGTTCATACAACAAGTCAAAAGAACTATCATCGGAGAATGCGTGTTACGTAATTTGATTGATTATTTCCTTCTTTTCTTATTAATAATTACTTGAACTTCTTTAATTAAAGAGATGGATCGATAAGATTCATAATTTATTTAGCTTGTAAAGGTCCCTTTTATTTGGTACATTTGTAAAGCGTCCTTTGAGAGAGAATGCATCAATTTTTTCAAGGGTATCCCACCGATTAATATATTCAAGAGGTGGTGGTTGGTTAGTTAGCCATTGATGGCAGAAAGAAGAAGATTTGGAGGCTGTGTATGGTGCATATATATCAAGAATGTCCAGGATATATTCTAACTATAATTATTCTAAGTGGTGGGTAAGTCCACTTATTTAATTTTGCTCACCACATTTTGGAGATTAAGATCTAAATAAATATGTAAAAACTAAATAGAGGAAGTAGTTGAGACTGTATATGCATTAGACTGAATTAACAGAAAGTATTTAATGTCTATTTAGTTTATGTTTTCTGCTTTTAGGATTATACAAGAAAAGGGGAAAAATCATATTTCTCATATTTTATTATTTTTTACAATTTTTTAAATGATAAATAAAATCAGACATCAAATTGTCCCTAATAATTACAAGCCTGAGGTGAGGTAATAAGAGTTTTCACATTCTTTAATCAAGTATCGAGAGTTTAATCTTTACTTAAGACATTAAATAGTTTTAAAATTCGTAATTAACGTCTATCTCATAAAATAAGTATGTGGAGAGATTAATCACTACTTTTGACAGTGAATACATGATCAGGAAGGAAAAAAAAAAACAACTCTAATTGTTTATGATTGCGTTTTGGGGGGAATGATTCAATAATCACAACTAAATGCACGACAGCACGAGACATAGCAGATTCAGCAGAAAACAAAAAGATAGCGTAGTTGAAGCAAATAATGGTTTCATATAATTTGCACATTTTGCTGCTGTGTTTCACAACACCGACAGTCACACACAAGGCTCATATATAGGCCAGAATTTATGTTTCTTGTCATTCTAAGAAAAAAGAAGCATACTATGGTCTTTGTCTAATTTTGATTGCGAAAGTTCGTCTCCTTTTTTTTTTTAATTACGTCAAGAATTAGAGGTTTAATCATAAACGGGATCATCATTAAATTAAGTGGACAATTAATAGTGTAATGAATTAAAGTTGGTGTTGGAAAGATATAGGCATAGAAATTGACATTTCGTTTCTGTTGTGATGTTATGTCAAGATTAGTACTAGGTGGTTATATTAAAATCCGAGGTCATGGATTGTAGGGTATAAAAAGATAAAGATGTGTACTAGAATCTTAAAATCTAGTAAACACCTTATTTTCATTCTTTCATTAAGGGGTTAACTTTTTTCTTTTTAATGACGAGGAAAAAATTTTCATTCATAAAAAAGATTAACAACACTTATAAAACTAAAAGTGATACATCAAATTTAATATTGATAAAATATAAGTATACTCTGTATTTTGAATTAATTGACAATGTTATTTTACTTTTTATCTAAATACTATTGATGTTTAGTATAGAAAAAAGTGTTACAATTTAAATAATACATTACATTTTTTATAATAAATTTAAATATCTTTTTTATGAACAATGACTCTCTAAAAAAATATCATAAAGATAAATAGAAACGAAAACAGACAAAGAGAACATAAAAGGAAAAATTGAGGGGGTTAACTTTGGGAACCTTTTCTACAAGAAACCCATGATCTCTATTATTTACACCTTGACACACTTTTTTTCTTTCTTCTTTTATTTTTGGTATTTTTTTCCTTTTCATTGTGGAAAGTTAGTAGTGACAGTATGTCTTTTTCCCCCCGAATATTCTTCAAAAATTAATTTGCCATCTTTTGTCAAATTAAATAAAGCAAGAAAAGGGAAAGGAAAAAAAAAAGTGTTTTAGGCTTCCTCAGTAGTCACCACTCGTTGTTGCAGGTCATATTTCTAACCCATTTTCACATGACAATTGTGATTTATGATAATCTCTTAAGAAGCTCAACAAAAAATCCCAAACCAGAATATTGAAGTCAATTTTAATTGAGAAACTGCCCACAAACTAGTCTTTTTTATATATATAAAAAAAACAGAGAGAAGTTTTCAAGTTTTTCTCAGTAATCTCTTAATTTATTCTTTCTTTATCTACAAAAAAATATCTTTAATTTCAGCTTTACCCAATTGCAAAATATCATGTGATAACTTGAACCAACAGCCTATTATAAGCCAATAAAAAATAAAGGATTTTTCTTAATCTCATTCCTCTCCCTTGCAAAAGAATGAGAATATTGTGCATCACATAAGCATAGAAATCATATATTCTTTTGATAAACGAAAATTGTTGAAAACATTTTTTAATAATTGAACTTATCTCCTCATTTTTACATAAGACTAAACTATTCTCCACTCGTCTAACAATTTGTTAGTCCAAAGAGGTCACATATAACATCAATGCAATTATTATTGGTTTGTAAACTAGAGAGAGGAATAAAATTTAAATAGAGGCCTAGTTGTTTTCAATCACAAGCAGCACAATTAGTTCATTGATAATAAATGGGTGAATAATGATATGCTTGTCTCTCTTTTTGGTTAGAGGCAATGGGAGAGTGACACATCTCAAATTACTGAAACAAAATGTTGATAACATTAATCACAACAACAGAGTCTACAATTGACTGAACCTTGCTCACCTCTAGACACATCATGTGTATGTTGCTAGCAGAATCTGTGCTCTATCTTGGGGAAATGGGGCAAAGTTTGCTGAATTCAATCTTGAATTTGGTTGAAATTCACACATTTTTTGCCAAAATAAAAATTTACACATGGTCAAAGAGTGACAACTTCAGTCTTTCTTTTTTAAGGTTGCCTACCCGGTATCTAAGGCTTAACCTTGACTAATCCGGGTCGACCCGGGTCGTGCACCTGGCTATGGCGGATGAGTCTCCCAGCGGGGATAACTGCGTTCACAAGGTCTCGAACTCGGGACCTTGCTTAAGCGATACCAAGCCGCTTACCACAAGTTCAGTCTTTAATTTGACATTTTGCAGGGATGATTTAATAAGGGACTTTAGTTTTCTTGGTTGTATTCAGTGATAGTGATGTCTCTGCATTCTTTTACCTGATCACCATGTTCCCAAAACAGAGCAATACCGGTAATAATAGAAAGGGCTTAAGTGTCTTACTGTTTCCACATGTTAAGTGATTCCTGAGGAAAAAATAAATAAATAACGTATTCAACTCAATCCTTAAAATTTTAAAATATTGTTTTTCTAGTCTTTTTGTTATTTTTTTTTAAATTTAGGGATTAATAAGGGTAAATTTTTGAAAATTTAAAAATTATGTTGGCATTTTTAGAGACTAAGTTGATCTTTTATTTTTTTCAAAAATTACTTAGGACAATAAGACATTTTTTAGAGACTAAGTTGACTTTTAATCTTGTCAAAAGAGCCCAAAATTTTTACACCACAATGGACACAGTTCCTAAATCAATGCCTTGTTATATGCAAGTCCTTGATTAAGAGTTGTGTTACTATGATAATTTAACAATTTTTTGAAAACTTTATTTATATAGGTGTGAGATGTATAGTTGATCTGACCATATTAAATCCTACATCTATATAAGTAAGTTGCGTAAGAATTATAAAATTGAATTATTATCTTATCATTTTTTTCTTTAATTAATCGTGATGTTATGATTATAACTATTTAGTAGCGTAATCTCTTAGAAAAAATGATTAATTGATATGATATCATAACTTTTATGAATGGATCAATGAGTTGAATTTCAGCAAAACAAATAAATTCACTTATTGTTCATGGTTCAAGTTTATAGCTCACATTATTAGTTGTCCCAAGTCCCAAAGGCAAGTTCTCCAAATAACTAAACTCATATGCTTCATTTCATATATAGAGTATAGTATTGGAATCTAGCTATATTATTATTTCTAAGGGTTGGTAGCCTCAGCGAATATCACTTTCTCGCTAACGAAGCTAATAATAATAAAATAAGATTACAGTAAAGACCCGCACAAGACTTTGACTCGGCATTGTGCATACACTGCTAAAAATGGCATAGCCTTCCAATTGCATCATTAATTTGGAGTTTTCTTCGGGAAATATTAAATTCACTTATTATATGAGCCGTCATAGACACAATTCAGCAAATTTTTATCAATCAATAAATGGTCTGCTATAACTCGAATATGAAACAAGGTTATCTGAACGCTGTGGTAGAGTTTGGATGCGCAGTAACACGAAGTAATGATCTTGGAGTCGTTGATCAAATGACAATGGCAACAGGTACTTGCAAAAACACTTCGACGCTCAAGTAAAAATTTGTATGTGTTAGAGTAATTTGTGTGGACTAAATATGTCACCTTAGATTTGTGGTTGAGTTGTCTTTTTTATACTTAGGTTAGTTACGTACTTCGTAGCTTGTATGCCAAGTTACATGTGATGAAGTTAGTTAGGAAGATCTTGGAGATTGTGCGCTTTTGTTAGGCCTGTTAGCTCCGATTTATTACTCATCCGCATGTTTCTTAGTGACGTTGCTTAATACTCAGAACGTCATTTGTGGTTTGGGTGGACTCGGACCCTTATTGGGCCGAGTTCGTAGTCTGAATACATAATGTTAAATTTAAGTCAATAAGCCATTTGGACTTGAGATTTTATCCCGTAACAATAAATATTAAATAACATGAGAAAAAACAATGAAGAAGCAAAGAGTTAACATATTGCTCAAAATGAATTTTTCACAATTTTACAAACAATTTTGGACTAGGCCAGCGCATGGTATGGGAAGAAAACTATGGTTTAATTATAAGCCACTTAATTGGCTCAATAGTTTAATAATTGAACTAATATGGTCGTGACTCATCATTCGTCCATTCATCATGGTTTATTGGTGCTTTGTCCTGTTCTAAATCTGTTATTCTTGGCAATTATATTGCAATATCCTATTACAACTTGAAATTTTGTAAGTGAATACTACTATTCGTTTTGGTCATTTTAAAGTAGTATTACTAATAAGTCATTATTGAGTTTAAACCCAAATGATAATATATTTCAAGATGCTATATTTGTCTTGGTTGTTTTCATCGTCAAATTGTTTTAAAGAAAAACGTGTGCATCCAAACATTGATCAAGCAACATCAAACTCAGAAAATGATAATAAAATAATCAATCCATCTAGATTAAAGTTGTTCAAATATATGTTCATTAGGACCAATTAATGATTATAGTTGTTAGTCCATTTTCGTATAATGTTATTTTTTATTTGCATAACTGTATAATATCTGAAACTCAACTAATACTTGTTTGTACTCTTTTTATCTTTCTATTTTAGTGAAACACTTAAACGCGTGTTTCTTAACTAAAATTTGAATTGTGATTTATCATGTTATGGTGCACTAGCTCTTTTGCCATTAGGTTAAACCTCTACATATTTTTTTTCAAACTTATTTGGGGATAAGTATGTGTATTCTATCATTGACAAAACACAAACGCACACAAAAAATAACTCTTGAAATTCCTATATATCAATAAATTATTTAATCTAATTATTTAAAATTCTAGCAATAACAAAGGAAGAAAAAGAAACAATTCATTTGGTTTTAACTATGAAAAGCTCCTCATCCCTTCACCTAGAAAAATAAGTGAGGGTGAAAATTTCATAGAATAGAATGGATTCACACGATGAAAAGAGGCCAAAAGCCCTTGTTTAATCAAAATCAAGTTTTTGTAGGTTCTCTAAAGTTGTCCTGTTATTAGATATTTTCAAAAATTCTTTTGTTTACATGTTCAAACATTTTTTGTAACAAAGAAAAATTCTGTTAAATGAAAGTAAATTATCGTGGAAAACAATAATTCATTCTAAGTGATTGTGTTCCTAATGTGGATGAATTTTTTTGTGTATTTTTTATATGATAACGTCATACATAATTTCTCACTAATAATAAACAACGTAACACACATACATAACATATACAATAAAAAATTAATAATAAAAAATTTAACATAACTTCATCATATAAAAAATATACACAAAGATTCTCTCTCACATCTCCTAGGACCTTCACAACTAGGCCTAAACAAAACACTCACCCTCTCTACATTTGACTTTAATGTCATTTTTTTTTTCTATTATTAAACTTTAATGTTAGAAATTGGGTTGATCAATGAAGTGGTAGAAATTGGGATGGCATATGTTACTGTTTTTTAAAAACAACCATCAAATTAAAGTGGTGGGACTGGGAATCATTGAATTTAGAGGGAGGGTGCAAAATCGAGAGCAAATTATGAAGGAAGGGTATATATGACCATTTCGTAGTAAGAATGGGTATGTAAGACCATTTAATAGGATTGCCTGCCTTTCCCTACGCATGTTGGCCTTGCTCTTAATTATTGGCTGCACGAATACATAAAAAAATAAAGTTTTTTTTTTAAGTTATATAAAATTATTAAATTTTTTTATTAATTTAAGTTTTTAAGATGATATTAGAGTCATTATAATTAAAAAATAAAAAAATTTAAGGGACATTTGATCTTTCATGACTTGCATTTTCAAAAAATATACATGTTATAAGTTAAAAGAATTTTTACATGACAAACATGTAAAGAGATATATAAAGACATTAAATTATCTTTGAGAAAGATAATTTTTAAGAAATTATATTATACTATATGATAACTTTTTTAAATAATTATATTCACAAAAATGTAAAATGCATAATGAAACACGTTAGAGTATCATATTTTTGTGAGTGTTTAAAAATTATCCAAAATGATGCTTGTAATAGCGTGACTTTTTCTGTTCCATCAAAAGACAAAAATTAAAGTTTTCTCTAATCTCCAACATGGGTTCATCACATTATTGAAAGACAAAGATGTCCCTACTTCTGCTGTCTCATTTGTGTGAAATAGCCCCATATCATCAGAACGTGTCACATTTTTCTCCCTCATACACCACCAAGACGCAAGTCTCTTTCAGGAGTGTCACCAACTAAGAAAGAAAAACCAATTAATCTCATATTATTGGCAGCTGAAATGATTATCTATTTTGTCTATAATGCTTTGTATCTTGTATTAATGCATTTAAACTAATATGATTTTCCTTTTGATACTTAAGGATCCGTTACTAATTTAGTGCAATTTGAATCTACTTTTTACTTAGAAAAAAGTAAAAGTAGAGAAAATGTGAAAGAAAGAAAAAATAATCAAAAATCATTCGACCCTTTTTTGAGTTTTTTTACTATACTAACATATTATTAAAATATTATTGTTTCAAAACATATTACAGGAATACACATGTTTTGGACTGCATGACACGCGAATCTGTGTGACAAGGCCATATAGGATTCGCCAACTCGTTAGAAAAATATGGGTTGAATTAGCCAACTGGTTTGGCGAATATGTATTAAATTCGTCAATCGATTTGGCATACCTTTTAGTACATTGAAGACACTAAATTATATAAATATGAAGAAAAAAAATTAGAATTAACAAAATGTTTGAGTGCGTAAGTTGCGGCAACATTGTCTATCAAAAACAAAAGCACAAAATCTAATTAGTAAATTTAAAATTACATTTATTAAAGGAAATTTATAGTAAATTCAAAAATATATATTGTATTAAAGGAAATTTTATATCATCAATCCTTGCTCTTAATAATGTTTTCCAAATCCACATTTTACTTATGGAGTTCTCCATTTATGAAAGCAAAATAAAACAAAATAAATGCAGTATTTATGAGCATTTGCCTCTTCTCCTTATATGATATATATATAATACTATATAGTTCTCACTCATTTCTCCTGGCAATTATTCATTAAGAGCCAATGCTCCAATGCCTGTTTTTGCCCTTTTTCATTTTTCCTCAAAGAAAATGACAGTAAAGCCCTTTGGGACTATTATTTCCCCAATCATAGGAATCAGGACAGACTAAAAAGTAAAAAAAAACCACAAGATAGAGCACAGCAAGGAACAGTTAACTTGAGCCTCCCCACTGACCAAAAAGGAAACTCCATCTGAACCCTAAAGAAATAGTATGAAAGGGCAAAAAGAAAGAAAAAAAACAAGGTAATTACAATAATAATAATAATAATAATGAGGAAAATATTATTTGTATTCACTTACATTTACATTTACATTTACATGTGACATATATTTTACTATTAGATGAAACCATTTTGAGGGATAGACTTTATTGCAATTTCTTTCCATGATAAATGTGTGTGCCAATACCACTAAAATAATAATAATAATAATATATTATTTGTATCATATACTTTAGCAATTGATAGCAAATTTATTATTGGATTGAATCTCAATAAAAATCCTTCATCAAATTTCATCTAAAAATAAATAAAAAAATAAGTTGGAATAATATCTCACATTAAATAATAAACAAATCTTTTAATTTTAATAATAATGGTAATAATAATGCAGCAAGTAAAAGCAAAATCTGAGTATAAAGTAATCACATTTCTCTGTCCCTCCCTACACCCACCCGGAATGCCTGCCTGTGTTGGAGTCTCACTCACACACTCTCTCTCTCCTTCTAAGATATAAAAGAAATCAAAGGGCAACACAAGCAGCATTACTCGGCACAGTATGAATGTAAACAAACGCATGAATCAATATTAGCTTTTGAAAGAAAGGTCCTCAGCGTGTTGTTTAGAGAGAGAGAGAGAGAGCAATGGATGAATCCCAATACCAAGGGAAAGTGCTGATCCCGGATTCCATCCAGGGGGTGAGCTACGACGTGGCGGGGCAGATTGGGATGATATGGGAGGTAATGAAGGCGCCATTGATAGTTCCCCTGCTCAGAGTGGGGGTCTACCTCTGCCTCGCCATGTCGCTCATGCTCTTCATGGAGAGGCTTTACATGGGCGTCGTCATCATCCTCGTCAAGCTCTTCTGGAAGAAGCCGGAGAAGCGCTACAACTACGACCCCATCCAGGACGACGTCGAGCTCGGATCCTCCAACTTCCCCACCGTCCTCGTCCAAATCCCCATGTTCAACGAAAGAGAGGTACTCTCTCTCTCTCTCTCAGATTCCACTTTCTTTATTTCTTCATTCTAATTATCAATGTGCAGGTTTACAAGGTCTCCATTGGAGCGGCTTGCAATCTTTCATGGCCTTCCGACCGCCTCGTCATTCAAGTCCTCGATGATTCCACTGACCCCGTCGTTAAGGTACGTAGTACTGGAACTCAACTCAATTCAATTCATTCAATGAGAAATCATTCATTCATTCATTCTTTCTTTCTTTCTTTGGTGTGCAGCAAATGGTGGAGATGGAGTGTCAAAGATGGGCGAGTAAAGGGATCAACATAACGTACCAGATAAGGGAGACTAGAGGTGGTTACAAAGCGGGTGCGCTCAAGGAAGGGTTGAAGAGGAGCTACGTCAAGCACTGCGAGTACGTCGTTATCTTTGACGCCGATTTCCGCCCCGACCCTGATTTTCTCCGCCGCTCTGTCCCCTTCTTGATCGCCAACCCTGAGATCGCTCTCGTTCAAGCTCGCTGGAGATTCGGTAACACATCATTCTTAATCACACACGCAAGCAATAATGCTCACCCAATTAAATTAAATTTAACTACACTAATTGTGGATGTTTATGTTTTTAAAGTGCAATTTATGCTTGATTGTTACACAATCAAGATGACGATTTTTTCTGTGTTAGGGGTGTCGGTGACGACTCATTATATGTATCATTAGGGGATTATTTTAGTTTTCTTTTTTTTTTCAGTAGTAGTTATTTTCAGAACTTGTTTATGGAGTGTAGTTTGCCCTTGTCTACTGACCAGACTGGGGTGCAGCGTAAATGGGTGGGTCCGAAGGAAATGAACCCATCATCAATGAAGGGGTGGGGGGTGGGGACCACCAATGAGACCCCCTCCCTTGTGCCACCTTCGCTGTTCAGCTTGTTTTTTTGTTTCCCTGCCTATGATGGCCAACACTTAAAAGACGAAGATAATAACCACAATTTCTTCTAGCGGCCAAAAATTTAATTAGCCATGCATAATAATAATAATAATAATGACAGTACTACTAAAACTAATAGCAATAATTTACTGCAAAAAAGAAAGATTGCCTAATAAAAATCAGAGTCCTAATAAAAAGTAACAAAATGTTGTCGGTGGTTGGATTTGTGTGGGGGGCGTGTAAAGGGTTAGTTTTGTCATTTTAAGTGAAACACTCTTTTAACCAATACCTTAGGTCCCGGTTTGTATGGCAAATTTGTCAATATATTTTTTTTTATTTTCTGCATTGCATTAATCCAGCAAGGCCACTTCCCACGTGATTTCGCAGTAATTTGGAATCGCTTTATTTATTAATAAATAATAAATGTTTACGATTCAGAGCCAAAAAGGAAATAGTAATGTTTTGTGGGTGCGAGTTGGACTATAGCATGTGCCTAATGGTGAAGGACCCTCGTCCTTTGCTTGCCGACACTTTCACTCACTTTATCTCTCTTGCATTCATTACGTGGCACCTTAACTGATTGAGTCACGTGAGGACAAAAAAACTAATTTGCTTTCATATACTTTTAGGTAGGATTTGTTCTTTTCTCTTTTCTCTTTTCTCTTTTCTTTCTTTATAATTGCGATAGGCATATATTACACAGTTTATTTATTATTATAATTGGATATTCTAAAGCTCAGCACTTAAAATTCCACATTGTTTTCTTAAATCCTAAATTACTCATTTGATGATGGTGGTTGGTGTTTGCGAATTGCGTGACACAGTGAATGCGGATGAGTGTTTGTTGACAAGAATGCAAGAGATGTCACTTGATTACCATTTCACTGTGGAGCAAGAAGTTGGGTCAGCCACTCATGCTTTCTTTGGTTTCAATGGTAACAATTATTATTCAATATTAGTAGTATATTAGCTTATATAGTTGTTATTATTATACTCTTCCAAGCATGTCCAATGATCATATTAATTAACACAAATTAATGGCGTTTCCGTGACCAAAAATGATGCAGGCACAGCAGGTATTTGGAGAATTGCCGCAATCAACGAAGCAGGAGGGTGGAAAGACAGAACAACAGTTGAGGACATGGATCTAGCTGTCCGTGCAAGTCTTAGGGGATGGAAATTTCTGTACCTTGGAGACCTACAGGTAACAACACATTTAATTAATTCGTCATTGTCCCTCATCAACATATCATGTGAATTTCAAAGTCAATTATATATAACACAGTTTTAACTACTATGCGATGACGACAGTGTAACTCTATTTTGAAGTTTCACTTCTATGTCTGAGCATAGCAGTTAAACTCTTGTATATAATCCAGGCATGTAATGTGGTTGTTCATTTTCTAATTTGACCGAAACCAAACAATGTGCATAGGCGAAAAGCGAGCTTCCGAGTACTCTGAGAGCCTTCCGGTTCCAGCAACACAGATGGTCTTGTGGTCCTGCTAATCTATTCCGGAAGATGGTTATGGAGATTGTAAGGAACAAGGTTGGTTGGTTAGCTAGTTAGCATTTTCAATAATTGGTATAAAAGAGTGACATCCTATATCCTAATTGTTTTTATTTGGTGAGACATTATTATTCTGCAGAAAGTGAAATTTTGGAAGAAAGTGTATGTTATATACAGCTTCTTCTTTGTTCGTAAGATCATAGCCCACTGGGTCACCTTCTGCTTCTATTGTGTGGTTCTTCCACTCACAATTTTGGTCCCTGAGGTCCATGTTCCTATTTGGGGAGCTGTGTATATTCCTTCCATCATCACCATCCTCAATTCAGTTGGAACACCAAGGTCTCAAATCATTTTTCATTCATCCTTCTCTTTTTGATATTGTTTTCCCTTGATTTGTTTGTTCTAAAGAACAATGTGATTGAAACATTGGCAGGTCCATTCACTTGTTGTTCTATTGGATCCTATTTGAGAATGTGATGTCTTTGCACCGAACCAAGGCAACCTTCATAGGTCTGCTAGAAGCTGGGAGAGTCAATGAGTGGGTTGTTACTGAAAAACTTGGTGACTCTGTCAATAACAATAACAACAATAATAAGAACAAAACAGGAGGAGGAGATGCTGCCAAGACCAAGACCAATGTCACCAAACCGGTCAAGAAACGATCCAAATTTATGGAAAGGTCTGTTTCTCTTACAAACAAGTATATCCTCAATTTTCCCATTATTGTTTCAACCTCTCCGTCTCTTTTTTATGCCGCACTGAACTCCACCTTTTCTAATTCGGCTAAGTTGGTCCATTATGAGGATAAAACTCTCTCAATACTAGTAATCGTTGGTTACACCCTGGCATAATGATTGAGATAGATTCAAGATGGCTTTGAAATAAATTAATGATTGGGGGAGAATAATATGTAGCACTTCAATGTGGCTAATTTGATTTTAGCTGCATAGTAGTAATAGTTAAGATTCTCTTTGGTAGGTAAAATATGTTTTTTGACAATGAAGTACTTAGAAATTCTTATGTGGCCCAGCCCAAGTGCCAAATAGGCACTGTTGATGACTGTCCAACACTCAATACGTTTCTATCACTTTGCACATGACACAAGATTTTAGAAGAACCATGTGATTGAAATTATTATATGCTGAACTCCAAATCTACTCAGCTGTACTCAGTATAATTTTCTTTATAAATTAGTATTCTGATTACTATCAGTATCTGTTTAATATTCACGTGCTATCTTTTACTTGTTGAACCTGAACAGAATTAATGGGTTGGAACTTTGCTTTGCTGTGTTCCTCTTCCTCTGTGGATGCTATGACTTTGTGCATGGGAAGAACAACTACTTTGTGTACCTATTCCTTCAGACCATATCCTTCTCAATTGTAGGATTTGGCTATGTTGGTACCATTGTCTAAGATGTTGTTGTGCCAACATCCTTGAATTACTTATAAGTTTCACCGGTGTTGTGTCCATATCTTTTTAGTTTATCTCCGGGTTGATTTCTTCGAGCAACAAGCGCGCTGTACCAAAATCTACAGTTAATTTAGATCAGATCATTTTTATGTCGGACGCAAGAAAAGTTCTTCCCAAGATTTCCGCACCTTCCTGTAACGAAGAACCAAAGAAATCACAGGCAAAGAGTGTCATTGAATTGAAATGCATCACACAAGGCTTAAGCACAAGCAAGAAGATGTACCAATATGCAATTTAGGGTCAGCAAATAGATAAAGTTGTTTTGTTTGCATAGATTGTTTTTTGTGAGATTTTTATTTTACAGTTGTTTATTTATTTCTTTGGTTCCCCCTATTTTTTATCCATAGTCGAAGCCAAATAAATGTGCTGGATAAAAGATGAACTTTTGATTCATGTTGTTTGTCATATTTTTTTTTCTCCTGAGGAATGAATTTTTATTTTATGTTATATGTAATCAATAATCAAATGCTGCTTCTGGGGGCAATAGTTTGAAATGAATAAATGCTTCATAATGATTCTTCTACTTTAAGCAAACTTGAGTCCCTAAGACCTAAATGTGTTCTCATTTGACTCCAGCAATATTCAAGCCATTTTATTTGGTTACAATGCTTGCAAGTTATCTTGCTCTCTCCTACAGAGGAGGTCAAGATCTAGTGTTGTAATTATGAAGACAATTCTAGTGGTCCGTTCTTCTTTAGTTTTCTTTTCCTAAAAGCTAGAGTCTCATTGATTTCTCAACCTTTGGACAATAAAAGAACTTCAAAAGTTCTCAAATCAAATAATTTTAAATTGCCATAAATGGGGCTAACCTTTTTCCTTTTAGTTTAATTTTCGTGCGCTACATGGTCATCTGATCAAAGTATCATAGGTTAGGCTTTTGAGATAAGTAATTTAAAATTTATGACGATGTAATAATATATAATTAGATAATTGTGTATATGTCTTTTAAATTGACCGTGGATCACTTTTTTTTCCTTTTAATTATTGAATAGATATCTTGGTAGAGAAAAACATGGGATACCCATCACAAAGTTTTTGTTCACATATTGCCGTATAAAATAAAAGCCATAGGGTAACTGGATAAGAGATCACATGCATATTTCTATTTGGCCAAAAGATCACATGCACTTGAGAGCATATGCTGTCTTGCTATTCTCTCTTGAGATACAACACTATCAAACATAAGTTCTCACCATCAATAATAAGACTTGTGCGTCAAGTATCCAATGTCATTAAGCCCATTGTCCTAAAGCGACAGGCTCAATAATTATAACCCAATTACATCCTTCTTCACACTTTATTATTTTTAATTAAGCATGAATCCATGATGTTCTTTTAATAGCAAAGCACCCTTTACCTTCAGGCTTCATTCACATAACAGATTAAGAAAAAGTAAACCCTTCGGAAACATTTACATGTTTCCCGGGTTATGCCTCGTGTCCAATCATATGTGACCTTTATCATAGCAAGAAAACACGAACTGTCATTTTTGGTTACTTGAAGCCAAAGTGACATTATTTGTGAAAACTTTCCCTATTTTTTTATGAGAAAAAGTTAGTCTCTCTTATTTTTAATCAGTGGAGTAAAATGCGTATAGGCACATGCAATCTGATCCTCTCAGTACGAATACTTTACTGCTATAATAATAGAATAAAGTGAGGGCATCAAATTAAGTTTCTTAGGATCATTGGAAGGGCCAACATTTTTTTACCCTTTATTTAACATTTGTCAATGATCGCCAACTTTATGCAATAGAAACTTCCAAGGTAAGTTCTTCCCCTAAGAGACTACTTCTAATATAGAAATATTATTTTCGCTATTTTATTCATAATCTTAAAACAACCTACTAAAATGTCGTGTAAACATTAGTTAAAAGAACTTCAAACTAATGTTTATAGAATATCTCAATGTACCTATTTAAAGATATTCCATAAAAGTGATATAAATAATAAATATCTGAATACTCATGAAACACATTTAATGCGTATTTTATGAATATTATTGACTATTGATTTAAATTTAAAATGTTTTAAAAAATGTTTAAAAATTAATAATCAATAACTAATAATATTTATAAAACATGCGATAAATGTATTCCATAAACATCCAAATATTTCTCAATATAAATAATATTTGTCTTCATGTAGTTAATAGGGTGTCAATATACTATTTTGATGCTGCAGAGAGAAGGCCTATTTCATAGCAAAGTTGGGCCTTAACCTTTGTTCCATGTCATCAAATTCCTTCAGATCTATTGCAGGGTTTTTTCTATTTAAATACAACATCAGATCTTACACACATACAATAAGTTATTAGCATTTTTTGACATTGTTATAACACTAGATTATTCCAGTGGTTCTAATAAATTCCCGTGAATTTGGCACTAAGTAATAAAATAAAATAAAACATTGACAAACAAATCGGAACTAATTATGCTAATTAAGTAGCACTCTCATCAATTGGTAGTAAAAAGACAAAATTTACATTTTGTTCAAGGGATATAAAATAATATAGTAGTTGCATTCTTCTATTAAGTCAAATTATAGGATAATAATATCTCTTAGAAGATTCATGTTTTTGGAATTGTATCCTTTAAATAAATTGAGAATAATTCTTTGACGTGATGTGCTTCACGTGATGAGCAAGGTGGCATATGTATATACGTTGAACAGATTTGCCAGATTGTTCACTCAAACCTATAGCAAGAACAAGATCAGACGATTAATGCATAATTTTTTGCTAACGTTTTTTTATGGGGAGGCCAGAATTTTAGTACTAATATATATAAATAAAAATAAAAATAAAAATAAAAATGAAAATGTTACAGTGCCAATTATTATTAGTACAGTGTATTTGTGTAGTAGCTGTCTCCTATAATTGTTTATTGATATTGTCTTGTTTATTGCTTGGTAATGTGTTGGAGATTGATTCTTCTTAGCTGGCTAATTGGCAGCTGTAAAAATAGCATAAACTATGTTCTGAACCAAGTTCTTGAATGAAAAATTTTAGGATCTAGAACTCTTAACAACTTGCGGATAAGATTAATGGTGCATAAGAATGGAATTTTGTATATGAATAAGGTAAAATATACTTTCGTGAATGCTTGGTTAAATTTAATGTTATGAATTCTGTTCTTCAAATTTCCTTTGGAATCTATTGTGCTTTGATGTCCTTTGCTAAATTTGACAGCACTTTATCTGCTTGTTCTTCTCGAGATTTTGCTTACCTTAATTTTTCTTAAGGCTTGTGACTTAAGGAAATATAAATTTTTCAGAAAAGTTAACAAAACAATGTTCTTCATCGTCAATAAACTAACAAACATGTTCAAAAAGCGTAATGTGAAGGTAGAAATTATCTCAGTAGGAGTGTTGTTGAAATAGAGCCATCTAAACTTGACTCAGTAGGGAATTTTGGTATATGATTAAAGATTGAAATCCAATAAAACTTTTCAACAAATAGAAGTAAAGATACATTACAATTCCACAGTTTAGTTAGATTTTTCTTTCAGGAGAAAGATATATTTATTGTTCAATTAGAACTTATATTTACGCAATGACACAAATGTTCAAAAATTTGAAAAGTGCTGGCTGTGGGGTTCGAACCCACGCGCACTTCTGTGCAGAAGATCTTAAGTCTTCCCCCTTAACCACTCGGGCAAACCAGCTTGTTGATTAGGTCTTTGAGCTTAAAGTATTTAGACTGTGAATTTCGAAATATCAAATTCTGAATCATGCATAGGCAACAAGCACCGGTAGAAATCGTTCCCCATCTCCGATTTGGAAGACCCATTAAGTAAAATAATTAAAATATCCCTTAATATATAAATATAAAAATTAAACCCTGTTTATTTGCCAAACAAAACTAGATCAACGTGGCCGCCTCTTTCCCCCCAAGTCTGAAACCACTTTGTCTGTTTGTTTGCCCGCAGAGGATTTAAGCTTTTTCTTATCTATGAATTATCGGATTTTAATCTATAATGTTATTATAATATATTATATTTGATAATGATTTTTATAATTTTTTTTTCTTTTATGAATTTTGATGTCATTATAATGGATTCCCTTGATAAGTTTACGTACATGTTGCGAAATACTTTGAAGGGTTAATTAAGTTTTTAGTCCCTGTAATATGAAAAAGTTTGGTTTTAGTCCCTCATGACAAGTTTTAGTCCCTGTAAAGTGAAAATTTATTTTTGGTCCCTGTGGACGATTGGTGATGGACGGTGATGACGTGTCAGTTAACCCGTTATCAGAGACCATTACTACATCACCGTCCATCACCAACCGTCCACAGAGACCAAAATCAAATTTTCACATTTTACAGGGACTAAAACTTGTCATGAGAGACTAAAACCAAACTTTTTCATATTACAGGGACTAAAAACTTAATTAACCCTACTTTTAAATATGAATAATGGACTATATGTACCTAATCCCACGGATATCCATTGTCATCCCCATTCCCATCCCTTTCCCTCTTTTACTCTCTTTATTTTTTTCCTTTACACAATTGTTTTAGATTGCTTGATGCTTGTACCTATAAACTTGTCTCATAATTTTAGGTTGTTGTTATATCTCATTCATTTATAGTTTAAATTGGTTTTATTTATCTTAATTTCGTCCAAGGATTGAATAATAATAATTGACAGTAAAATGCTAATTTTTAGAGTGTTGGATAGCAAATAATTTTATACACTTGGTTGTAGAACTGATGATACCCCATTTCAGTCCAATTCGAAAGCAAGAGCAGCAACAGCAACCTTCTCAAGAGGGACATTGATGTGTTTTAAGCTATTATGGTTTAGTGTTCTTTCTCCTTTTTCTGGTTGTATATTCTATAGTTATGAACAAGTAAGTTGGGTTGGCGGAAGCTATTTCAGCTTAACTAGAGGTCTTGGCTTTGAGTTTTAGCTAAATACTGCTCACCACCCATTTTGTATCAGAAATACTGAGCCCACTATTGTTTCTGCTGTCTGAACTGCCTTGTCTACCCTCTAGCTAAGAATATTTGTCAGCAACTTTTCTATCTGGTTACCATGCATTTCCTCTTATCAAAATTCTCATATTTAAAATATACGTAAAAGGGACATGTTTTACATCTTCACCATTTATTTATTTGACCCACTCACATTAATATGACCTTGTTTATATAAATATATAAAAATAAATGTAAATATAACTCTAATGTTCTATCTTAAATATGAGGAACTTGATCCGCATTTTCTCATCCTTTCAAAAATGCAGAATACCCTTAACTAATTATGCCTATACCGTATGCAAAAAGGAAAATCCACCTCTTATTTTTCACAACTACAGACTTGCAAGTTATTGTTAACGTTCATATCTACATCACTGGTTAACATATAGTTGCTCATATATGATTGTTACTATAGTTGATTTGCTTTCGAATTTTGCAAAACTACGCGACGGTTACATATGGGGTCGGGAACATTCATCACCATGACACATTTAGAATGGAGAACGATCAATTTCAACGGCTCGACATGAACAATTTTTGTATTGACTCACCCCATCGTTGATCAGATTTTAAATTGTATTGTTTCACTTTAATCGAACAATTGCCCTCGTAAGAATACCAAAACAATTTTCACATGAACGACAGAACCAACCAAACACTGAAAAAAATAACGCTCGAATTGCTCGACAATTGCATTCAGAAATTGTTCATTGATGCTATTTTGAACATCGCACTAAAAGTCGACCAAGGCTCCCACAAGCATCGACAGCACGCAAAATAACTATTAACCACAGAATTCACTCAAACTTTAAGGAACAAAATAAACACAGGTAACTTTTCCCCCAGTTTTTGCATATGTAGTAAAGGAGAAATTTCATTCCAAAGTAGTAGGCATGCAAGAACTAAGTTTTACGAAACACAAAATAGCATAAATTTTGAAGCGAAAAAAGCTATGAAGTTAATAAGTAGCAAATCATCTAAACACAGTAAATAATACTCTTAATAATTGAGACGCCCAGCAATCTCAACAAAACTTCAAAACATGTGTTCACCTTAACACTTAAACAACTCGCTAACAGATCCCTAATGTCCTTAGCTTACTCACTATGATGTATCCCGCAAAATTAATACTTGAATCCACTCCCAAATGCAATATCACTGTCCATGTTTAGCTTTGTTGTGTTGTTGGAAACCGCTTTCAGAGTTGAAATTCCTAAAGATAAAGCAACAAAAAAAGTCAATTGTAAAGCACCTAAACAAAAGTATAAATTTAATTCAGTTAAAATCTTAAAATCATACTTGCTGCAACTCTTGCATGAGAATTGCCCACCAGACTTGGGGGTCTTAGCTTCACTAATGGGAGACTTTCCACCTTTCTTCCCTGGGTGAGGAGTTGATGTATGTTCACCTTTCTTGCCATCTACAACACAAGTTTAAGCATACATAATATGTTGGAATTCTACAAATGAAGAATGAATGACTAGAGAACAAACTGGAATATAAGCATTTACATGCATCACTAATACACCATCCTATGCACAGAAATGTGAAAATGAATTCAGATTTATCCAAATTATACAATTTTATCCAAATTATTAGACATCGACAATGGAAAGTGAAAAGGCATGGCAACATTATATTGAAAGCAGAGATAGCTACCCTTACCAGTCTTTTCAGGAGTTGCGTTTTTTGCTTTCTTGGAAGGAACAGGAATTTTTGATGCAGAATCATTAGACCTCTTCTTTCCCTGGCCCACCTACAAAAATACATAGAAAGCAAAAAAATAGAGCATGTTAAGTCAAGTATCATCATCATCATCATGCCATAACAAGTATGAAGAAATTACATCAAGGAAAAATTATTAAAAACACCATTTAGCCTAACAAAACAATTACCTTCTTGGGTGGGGTCTCTTCCTCATCATCATCACTACTTTCTCCCTCCTCATCACTATCACTACCAGCATCCTCCATCTAATTCAACAGTGTAAAGTTACAAATACAGTAATATAATCTAGAAACACAGTGAGCAAAATGAAAACAATAACTAATTTAGAATAGATGGTCTAAACAAAGGATAAAACCAACAACTAAAACATTGTGCATATTTGATAACAAAAAAGCAAATTCCAATTGTTTCCTTTAAAGGGAAAAAATGAAAAACTACATCAAAATATGAATGAATCTCAAGTATCTTAGTTACCTCATCATCAGTGCTTCCAAAATCAGAATCCTCTTCAGAATCATCACCAGAATCGTCATCATCTTTCTTCGGCTCAACAACCTTCACTTGTTTAGCTGGTGCAGCAACCTTGGCAGCAGGTTTTTTAGATTGTGAAGCCTTCGCACCTTCAGCCTTTGCATCTTCAGCCTTCACTTCAGGTTTTCCTAAAATGATACAATGCCAATTAGTTACCAATGTATTTGTTGCACAGGCACCCATAATTTTCAGATTAAGACGAAGAATGTACCATTTTCTCGGATAGGTGGCAACAGCGCATCTTCATCATCAGAATCTGCGCAAGTCATACAAAATGCAAAGATTTCTTAGCAACTACCTCAATCCAAGTGTAATATAACACATTCAAGCAAAATGTTTAAGCCTAACCTGTAAACTCATCTTCACTCGTGCCAGCACAAACACATCAGAATTAAGGAAAAAAATGAAACACAAAGCAATACTACACATCAAGCTACTGGGGTATCAAGAAGTTGGATAACAATTTTTGGGTATCAAAGGATATTGAGATTGCAAAGCCTTGTATCCAAGGAAGTGGACACTGGCAGTTTTGGAGTTGTGGGAAATCTCAAACTCCTTCTCCAAAACCACTTCAAGGGTTATTTGAGGAAACTTCTCCTTGTTAAGGGTTCCCATAACAAACTTCTGGTCACCAACTTTCAGATACAGAACCACAGGCTCTTTGGAGTCCTTCTTTGACTCGCCAAGAGCAGCCTACACAGTAAAACAGCCAGAGACTTAGCTCAAGCAGTTAATAACAGTAAGAATAACAGACAAATAGAACAACCACACAGAAAACCCTAACCTGAGAAAGGTGTATCATTGATACATCATCAGCAGGGTCTACCTTCAATGACTCACCAACCTTAACCTCAGCACCTGAACCACAAACCAAGAGGTATCATACAACGGCCCAATAAATCAGAGCACTTGTTAAGGAAGCAAAAAAAGGAAATATTGTCTGGGAAAACTGAAATCAACAAGTCTTCAATGCGTTGGAAACATGTAAAATCTCAAAACATTCCACTTTTATCACCTTAACAAGTGCCCAGGCACTTGTTAGCTTTTTCCATAGATAAATAAACCCTATTAACATATAGGTATACTTTCAAATGTATATACAGCATCACATTAGCTCGAAATAAAAATGAAAAGAGTAAAAAAGAAATCTATAGAAAATGAAAGATCAGTACCACAGATTAAAGAAAGGGGGGGAAAAACCAAGTAAGCTGAAACGATTAAGCTAAAAATTAAATTGCATTTGAATGTTTAAATAACAATAACAAACGATTACTATTCAGGACAGAACACACATCGATTCGAAAATGAAATTGGATGCAAAAAAGAAGAGGGATGAGAGGAGAGAGAACGTTACCCCAAAACTCCATTGAAGAAATAGAGAGAGAGATTCGGAAGCTCGTTAGGGTTTGGGGAGCGAAAGAGAGAGGAGCTGCTACGAGTGAGTGAGTGACTGGCGAAGGAGAAAGAGAAAATCGAAGGGTTTTGGTATCTATATATAGTGAGTATAAAAAAAATGAGGGTTTTGGACTAGGGTTTTTCGATTCTCTTGCTCTCTCCACGGTTTTCGTTTTCACTCTCTTCTTTCGTCGTTTTAATCGCTCTTTTTTTCGGTGCTTAATATTTGGGCCGTGTTCTATTTTTGGGTCAGATTCTCACCAGAACTGTTTGGGCCAAATAGGCACTAGAGTATAATGGGCTTCATGTAAATTAGGTGGCTTAATAGTTCGGCCCATTTTAGTTAAATGTTTGGGATGGGACGTAGAGGGAACATGAGAAGAAAAAAAGATTACTCACGAATAATATTTGGGAGACTCAATAAATTAATCTACACACTATAAAAAAAAAAAGATTAAATGTTAGTCATACGAGTCTAAGTTGATTTGTTATCTCCCAAAAATTTTTCATTACTCACCTTTTGTATGGTTTGGTGTTCGGCTCAGGCGAGGCTCATCATCAAACCATTGCTCTATATCATTCAATTGAGATATATATTTCCTGAGTTAGATAAGAAAGTGATGAACCAACAAAAAATGGTAAGAAAGTGGAAATAAAATATTAAAAAAAATCATTTGTTTGGTTCTTTAATAAGAAATTGATTGATTGATGGATGGTCTCTTGTTTTTTGTTTGATCAAAATAATGTGAAGACTGAAGAATAACGTGGAGAATCTATTTTTGTCTTTTTCTGGGATATCTCTACTACTAACGCCAGAAAAACAAAAATTACCCATTTTCATTTGTGAATTTTAAAATTTTTCAATCTTATTTAGTGTCTCTAGTGCTCCTTGAGCCACCCAATTTTCTACTTCCAATAATATAGTTTTTTTTTTTTGGAAGTTCCAATAATCTTGTTATTAATTTCTTGGACACTACTATCTTATGACTGACCTACATTTTGTTGGACAGGCACACCTTTGTATCTTTTCTTGGTTCCTTGTAGTATTATCAATTATCAAACACTTATTAATATTGTATTTATATATAGAGAGAGATTTAAAGGGCTCAAACCATCAAAATGATGGGACCAAATAACAAACGGTGCCTCAAAACAGAGGAGCATACAAACACACACAAACAAAAAGCAATAACAAAAACCAGCAGCCAACAGCCCATAAGCAAAATCAACAAAACAAGGCTCCAAAGATGAGGTGTAGCAAAACAAAATGTAATTGGTTGTTTTCTTATTAAATAG
>QANU01071046.1:93827-118178 GCA_003254905.1 Nissolia schottii | reverse complement strand
CCCCCCCCCCACACCTTCTTACAATATTTCCACGTTATCGTTTCGTGCAGTGAATTATCATCCATTAGATGATCAATATATACATGAATTGTAAGGAAAAACTCGCAATCGGAGCAAAATTATTTCACAGTAGAGAAAATAGAGTCTTGTGAAAAACGTTATAAAACAATTCAACTGGATTAATTCTCTTTGGTTAATATGATTTTGGTGGGAAGAGAAGATGACGAAAACTCGTCATTCGTTGGAGAAATTGAAATTCGGAAATTATTATCCCTAGCTAATTATATGTAATTAACATGCATATATTTGTATATTTTGGATGATGTTGGAGAAGGTTAACAAATATCTACAATTAAGAATCTTAAAAACCCAAAGTACTAATTTTCAAAGTTATAAAAGTGGCATCCACTCACTTATAAGTACGCCTTTTTTTATTAGATTGATTTCTAATATGATATTTACTATATTAAAGTATGTCATTGAAATTGTCGTTGTCAAATTGCCTTGGCATGGTATCATAAGAACTTTCCCTTCATGTCCACATTTACATTGTCAAAAATATAAATAAAATTTCAAGTGCCGAAACGCACCCTAAAGTTTAGTCTGACTTTATTTTCCTTTCAATCCGGAAGGGTATTATTGTTACCAAACGTGTGTGATGTTTACGATTTGTATTATACACCCTTGCTTGTGAAGACAGTAATTTTTCCAGTAAAAAATAAAATAAGCAATATGACATATATTAACAACGCGTAGAAGCAAGCTCTTGCTTCAAGTAGCGATTATACCAATTACTGTGTTACAGAACAATTACATATATGACAAAGAGCAGACTTGAATATTAAATGGATAATAATCTGCTAAACACGGAGGACAATGAAAGAAATATATAAAATATAAAAATATTTTTAAAAAAATGAAAAACCTGGACAAGAAATTTGTTGAGATATATATGTATATTGTGACTTGAAAATGACACATGCAAATGTACAGAAATAAATATCATACAATTTTGCTTTGCATCAATGACCACAAATCCCAAGCTCCCCCCCTACTTGCACCGACCCTATGTATTTGTACATGTAATTTATTTAATTAATTAACCAGCCATTCATTCTTATGAGACAAAAAGAGAGAGAATTTATTTCAAACGAAAAATTACACGGCTGTCAACTAACCAATCATATTCATATTCAAATATGATGTGTGGGCCCACATAATGAGACATTTCCCTACAGCATGAAATGCATGAGCTTGAGCCAACCAAAGGCACCACCACCACCGCCACCGCCCCTAACTTTTCCGGCCTCCTTGGCGCACGACGCAAACGGCGTCGTTTCTGCGGCAGACTTACCCTGCCTCGGACACAGAAAGAAGTTTCTAGATCCAAGCTTTATCAGCTTATCCTCCCTATTCAAACCTGAACATCACAAAAAAAATAAAACCAAAACCAAATCAATTTCCAATTCTAAATAGAAGAAATTAATTTAACTAGTAATTAATTAGGGACCATAACTAAAGAGATTAATGACTAATGCTGAGGAGATGAAGCTTACTTTCTAAGCTAAACTGAGAATAATGGAGGTCGAAGCCGGAGGGTTCGCCGGTCGGAAGGATCGGGCGGCGGCCTTCCTTCACGTACTGGCGAGCCGCCGCGGCGACGAGGTCGCCGACGGTGGATTCCGGCCGCATCAGGACCTGCACGGGCGCCAGGCTCCCGAGCACCGTCACCTTCAGCAGCAGCTTCGGCGGCTGTCGGGGCGGACCCTCCGGCGCCGCTCCGGCTTGGTTCCGGTACGAGAGTAAGTCCGGCACGGTCCTCGGACGGCGGATTTGAGCAGCGGCGGCGGACATGGCGTTGTTTCCGTGGAAAGAGGACGATTTCTCCGGCGACCTTCCCCTCCGGTAAGCTTCGATCTGGCAGTTACGGTGGCTCTTGGGACTCGGCATGGAAGCGTCCGTATTGGATTATAGCCCAAACAAAAAAATATCTACAGCGAACAAAAAATGAAGAAAGGGGTAAATTTGGAATTGCGGAACTTCCCACGAGGGTTTTTGGCTTTTACCTCAATCGGCGGTACCTAACATACCTAAGGCGTGGGAAGCCGAGAGCTGAGAAAGAGCTTCGGCTCTGCAGCGGTTCACGCCAGCCCGGAGATATCATAACCTGAAGGGTATAACCGTAACTACCCCCGGGCAGCGCAAGTGAAAGGGAATGAAAGTTTATGAATGAATGAAGAACCCAAAGTTGCACCCTCTCTCCCAATTTGTATGCCGAAAAATTATGGATTCTTTTTTTATTTTATCAAAAATAGAAAAGGGTTAACCGGGTGTAGCCGGTAAGGGGGAAGGTGGAGGAACGTGTAACGCGGAGTTTGGGATTGGGTGGGAGGTTGAGAGTTTTTAGGATACCGTATCTTGGGTGGACACGTGTGTGGCTACGGTTAAGTGGCTTTTGAGCTGTGAGATACACGCGGCGTGAAAAACAGTAGTGCCGTAGTGGAACTTGGTGTACAACGAATTACTGTTGCTGCTGATGCTGGGGAGTGGAGGTTACGGAGCACGTGGGAGAATTAGGTTGCTTCGTGGGGATAAAGCCTGTTTGGAGTAGGGAAGAGTTGCTTGGTTTTAGGTTACAAGCTTACAATTTTTAACGGTTTATTTTTACTTTTTTTTTCATCAAGATTTTTACATTTCATAATAAGCAAAAATTTGTTAGTGATTCTTGACATTTATACGTACTAACATGGATTTCACCAAGAGACAACAGCCGTATCACATGACATTTTTTTGTTATATACTTTAAAAGTTACATTAATGATGAGTAATAAGATTTAAATTTAAAAATTTATGCATATTATTTAAACAGTTCTGCTACATGTACACCCAATAATGATACACCATACATACACTTGTATAATAATATAGTGGATCCCTTCAACGAACCGTCTGCATCACTCTCTCTCCCACTCTCAACCACGCGCGCATGGATACACTTTTCATACAAAACCTTTTCTGCTTCCAAAAATAATGATTGACAAAAACACGAAATTGCTCATCTTCTCCTCAGTCTCTTCACTCTCTTCGTTCTCTTCGATTTCGTTCTTCGTTCTCCGTTCGATCTAGTCGTCTCTCTTTGCTCTGAGCAAAGTTCCTCCAAAGAAAGCAACAGAAGAAGAAAGAAAGACCACGAAACTTGATTTTTTTTGCATGTAACCAATACGCATTTTTGTAAATACTTTCAGTAAATATATGAAAATTAATTTCGTTTTGGCCACATAACCTATAAAATGCTTTATGTGCCATATTAATGCAACTGTTGATGACTTACAGATTTTGCTAGAGTTGCAAGCCTTGTGTTGAATATGATCTGTGACTTGTGAATAATGTTTGTACATACGCCCACTTAATGTTTGCACATATGCCCACTTAAAGTTTGTCAGATTCTGCATTTTTATGCATTTTTGACACACAAATAATGATTATATCACACCATCTAATATTTAATTATTATAGTAAATAAAAATCCAATTTGTGTCAACAAATGTTTATAATGTTTTATGGATTATTTGTTGGAAGGTTGAGAATGTGCCAAAATGCACATCCTTCTTTTTAAAAACAAAGACATTTTGTGTCTGTGGATAATGTTTGCACATACGTCCACTTAATGTTTGAACATATGCCCACTTAAAATTTGTACTATATCAGATTCTGTATTTTTATGCATTTGTGACGCATAAATAATGATTATATCACATCATCTAATATTTAATCATTATAGTAAATAAAAATTCAATGTGTCAACAAAAGTTTATAATGTTTTATGGATTATTTGTTGAAAGGTTGAGAATGTGTCAAAGTGCACATCCTTATTCTTAAAAACAAAGACATTTTTGTGCTGGATAATGTTTGCACATACGCCTACTTAATGTTTGCACATATGTCCACTTAAAGTTTGTACTATATCAAATTCTGCATTTTTATGCATTTGTGACACACAAATAATGATTATATCACATCATCTAATATTTGATCATTATAGTAAATAAAAATTCAATTTGTGTCAAAAAAGGTTTATAATGTTTTATGGATTATTTGTTGAAAGGTTGAGAATGTGCAAAAATGCCCATCCTTCTTCCTAAAAACAAAACATTTTTTTGTGTCTGTGAATAATGTTTGCACATATGACCACTTAATGTTTGCATATATGACCACTTAAAGTTTGTTCTATACCAGATTCTGTATTTTTATGCATTTGTGACACACAAATAATGATTATATCACACAATCTAATATTTAATCATTATAGTAAATAAAGATTCAATTTGTGTCAAAAAATTATAGTATTTTGTGGATTATTTGTTGAAATGTGAGAATGTGCCAAAATGCACATCATCTCCTTCAACAAAAACATTTTTGTGGCCCTGTGGATAATGTTTGCACATATGTCCACTTAATGTTTGCGTTTATGCCCATATAAAGTTTGTATATTTTATTTTCTGTGTTATAAAACTTCACAACGCTGTAATTTCACAGCAATGTCACCAAATCAAAAACTCTCCATGGAATTCATCAAAAAATGACGAAAAATTGCCACAAATTCTTGTATTGTCATTTTCGATCACTAACCAAATGAGTTTACGATTGTATACGCTATGATTGTGGAATTGCACTCGCCACTTTGATTTCCACGGAGGATTATGGTTTCCATGGAGCTCGCGTTTTGGTTCAGAGGTGGTTATGGAAGATTTTGAATTCCATGGAGCTAGTGTTTTGTTTCATAGGTTGATATGGAAGATGCTGTTGTGATATGGTTAAGAAACCATTACGCATCAGATTCTGTTGCAATTAGAGTGCACGTGAAATTACGTATTTTCTAAATACGGAAAGTCTACTGTATTCCGTATTAATAAACAGTGAAATCGTATAAAATGGTTGTGTATATACGGGTGTATGGATATTAGGTGTACATAGGACATTTTTGTTATTAAATTTCACGTTACTAGATCAATTCTAGTGACTTAACTATACCACATAATTATATACAAATATCATAACTAATAAATAAAAAGAACCTTTCAGTCCTATCTCATGTCTGTGTTCCCTAACCAATTTTCTATATATCTATCAATAGAAAGTTGTTACCCATAAGTTATGTGTGATTATAAAAAAGTTTAATTATTATTTATTGATAATGTAAAATTTGTTTTACTTTTTTTAATCAAATCATTTTAAATACATAATTTTTTAAATAATTAATGAAAAAGGTCTATTATTTTTATTTATATAGCAATATTTATGCGGAAAAACTTTACAATTTCATCGTGTTGCAATTAAAATCATTATAAAAAGTGTAAAATCATTATAAAAAGTGTTTTGAGAACAATTAAAGGTAATGAATATGATAATGTAGTTATCACATGAGTTAAAGGGCTAGAAACATTTGGTAAAAGTGATTTGATTAATCCCTAATAAAATAAAATGATAATAAGGGAGTGAGATTTTCCTGAAAAGTGGAAACAATGAATGAACCTATACGTGTTCAAAATGACATTAGACCGTATGATAACCGTGTTTTGATTTCTTCTTCACAATAAGCACCTGCCACCCAAATTCAGCAATGTTTAATAGATGCTAGAAACATCACTCTTCAATCTGCCCCACCCACCTTATCCTCAATCATTCATGATTTTGTGAATCAATATTAAAATTTTAATTAGCCCTTTTATAGCATGCTTGCTTTTGCTTGATTATGAATAATACATAGACATAGTTAACATCTGAGCAATTTTATTATTAACTACATTTTGGGCAAAAGTGTAAACTTCATTGTACAATTAGGACGGTCAAAATGAGTCTGATCCATTTATCTAATAAAATAGACGGATTAAACGTATAAAACCCAGCGCGCAAATGGTAAAAAATCTGTTTAGTCCGCTCTGTTTAACTTATGGATTAAATTGACCCATTTAGTATTAAAATAGACATAATATGCAAATTAACTCATTTACCCACATTAAATGGACAAATCAAAATTAACATGTGAATAGTAAAATATTCGTTTAACTCTGTCCATTTAACCTACAGGATAAAAGGACCATGTCAAAACGGTCGGGTTAACTTGTTTAACTTTCACGCCTATTATATCAAAAGTCATCTATATATAATAATTTGATTAGAAGATAGTGTAAAATTATTTTATATTGTCAATGCACAACCTCCTTATCTATTTCATAAAAATAATTCAAACATAATTAGTGTTTGTTCTACTAAAAGTTCAACTACTTAAAGAGCTTGTCATAAAAAAGTGGGCAAAAGGATAAACTATTTGGTCCTGATCGGCAGGTGACATGAACCTAATTAAGACAAGATCATCCTTCTACCCAATTTCTGGTAACCTCATTCGATCTAAATTTTGCGCAGAACAAGTGTGTGTGTTTATAAATGATCATATATATATATATATATAGGAGACTAAAACTCAGAAGGAGCATAACGCATCAACATTTTGTATATATATCCATGGGGGGTTGTTTTAGCTTCGGAGGTGGAAAGAAGAGAGCAGAGGAGAAAAACAAGAGAAGCGAAGGAGTTCACGCT
The DNA here is from genome assembly GCA_003254905.1 of Nissolia schottii. Taxonomy (NCBI): domain Eukaryota; kingdom Viridiplantae; phylum Streptophyta; class Magnoliopsida; order Fabales; family Fabaceae; genus Nissolia; species Nissolia schottii. Next base: position 111,578 of record QANU01071046.1, on the reverse strand, counting down.
TCTCATGGCGCTGCCGGCAGAGTCAGAGGCGGTGGCGGCAGCGGTGCCAGAAACGGTGGCTTGGAAATTATGGCCGTAGCAGCCACCATAGATGCCACGTCATCGCCAGGGCATGGTACCACAAGTCATCATCATGGACACGGAGGTGGTGGAGGATGTGGGGGTGGTGGGGATGGAGGAGGAGGTTGTGGGGCGGCGGTGGTTTTTGACATTAACATATATACTTTGAGTTCAGGTCAAAGAGAAATAATATTATAACAATTATTTTAAAATAATTACACTCACAAAAGCATAGAGTCTAATGAAAATCTCTGATCTCATTCTACTTATGGTTTTTGTTAAATCATTTTAAATTACTCATAATATTACACATAATAATTTTTTTATTAATGGGACAAAGAAGGAGGCACATAAATGAGTGAGAAGAGTTTTATTTGTGTCTACTAAGACCTACCATGGTCACACACCTTTATGAATATGATTTTTTACGAGTTGTCATAATATCATGACTTAGTTAAAATTTTACCATGTAAATTCAACAAAAATTAAATTATACATATAATTTATTGTATTTAGACTCCACTACTAACAAAATCTATTAATCTAATTTGAGATATTGGCCTTGCTCTTCCAACAAAAATGTTTTCTTTCCCGGGTGTCCATGTATATATGAAAAAACGTTACTAATATATATATATATTTTATCTGTGCCTTTTATTTTTCCTTGTGTTACATCATTTTTCCTAGTTTCACTTATTATCCAAAGACTTTCGGTAATTTATTGAACGAAGCAAAATTAGTCGCGAACAAAGTACTGTGTGGTAAAAATGGGAGAATAATTTTATTTTACAACACCTAACGTGAGAATCATTGATTGGGGCCCAAAAGAGAGATACGTGACCCAGCTAGGAATCTAATATGATACTGGTTGAATGGTTGTCATTATATCAATAAATTTTATTTGGTAGAAATGATTAACTTGAACATGTATCCTAATTTGTAATCTTTCAGTGTAGGCTACAACTACAAGCCTACAACTAAAAGCGTGACTAACTGGGGCCATAGAGGGGGGCAGCAAGTAAGCATCATCAATCAACCAAATTAATTGGACACGCAAGTGGTGGAGGTGAGACTGAAACCCTCTACCAATGCCAACCCCAATCCAAGGCATAAACATGTGAGAGGAAAGAGACAAATCATATAGTAATTGCCATTCCCTGTGTCTACAAGACCATAGCCACCAAGTCCAATTAAACATGGTCACAGTTGTTCCTGTTTTCTATTTGTTTATTCGAAATGGAATGCACATGATATCACGTTAGTCTTTTAAAAATTATTATTGTTATGTAAGCCATTCAAAGATTCAGAATGATTAATTAGACAACAGATTTTTTGCATCACCAATTTAATCATCTATAAGATTGAGGAATTTATGTAGTAATTTTACTCTTAGTAATGCTAGAGAGCTATAATGTTTATCAAATTGATGAAGTGGACTATTGGTATGACTTAATCTATTGAGATTATCGGTAATTTGGCTTTTAAATTACCTGATAATTCACGTTGACTTATTTAGTGCAATAGAATTGTTGGTAACCTAGATTATTGAGATAATCCACGTTGTTTTCAAAGTGATAATGTTTGAATTACTTCTATGGTATCTATTTGGATTACAATCTTTATATAATCCTAAATAATAATAATAACAACAACAACAATTAAAAAAAAAATATAATAATAATAATAATAATAAAACTAGTAATAATAAAAAATAGAAATAATAATAATAAAATTAAAAATAGTAATAATAATAAATGTATATTACCATGTAATATTTTTTATATATCAAACAAGATAATGTAAATTTTTAATTATGTTACTTGTACATACTAAATACAACAATATAATATTATCATCAATTTAAAATTTAATAATCTTTTTAAAAAATAATCTAAATTATTTAATAATCTTAGATACAATATACCAAATGTCATGTAATAAGTGGATTTTATCCCTCTTTCGTTTATTTTTTATTTTCTATTTTCTATATTCTATTGGTATGTAAATTGCGTGTGTTGAACAAGTTGGTGGCATTGGAAGCAGTGTCTAGGTAGGCTTGTGGCACCAATTAGGCCATTTGTCCATGTTCCCTGCCCATGAATTCCCAAACACCCCCATAAAATTTGCATTTGGATTCATAGATCTTTGTTTATTGTTTGCATTCTGGACTCTTCATCTTGCATATGCATGCATATTGAGGTATAGCAGAAAACAAAGTCTAACGTTAGGTGTCGATTTTGGAAGATTCAATAATTTAATCAACTTTATACAACGGCTAGACAATGAGAGCCTCGCTAGCTAGCTGACCGACCTAAGATTCCTTGTGCAAAATGGTTTAAGGCAGATTTGAAAACAATTTTAGAGCTTATGTTATGTGGGGGTGACGTATATTCCACTCAAATAATTACATATTTAATTGAAGATAAGGTTCGAAAACTTTAGATTCTCATTTGGTCAAGTGTGAGAGATAAGTACCTAAGTAAACTACCTATTTGTATTAGTTATGAATGGATCATGTTTGGTGTATTTATTACATTGTAATTTTTGTCATTAATTAAAATTGTAAGACTCATTAGCATATATATTTAAAAAATTAATAATAAAAAATAACGCATGACTTTATTATGTAAAAAATATATACAAGACGATTGATTTTTCATATTTGTTATTCTTTATGATAAGTTATTTTTAAGGACGGTGACGTTGCTAGTGCTCTTTAGGGCGCAAGATGGTAACAAAAAAAAAATATATTATATACATACAATAAAGAAGATTGTCCAAAAATATTTGTCATTTGATGTCTATAAATTTTGTCACTTTTACCTTTTTATAAGTGATTTTTATTCTCTTTTAATTTTTCTCACAAAATATAACTGCCTACTTCGTGCATGCCAAATAGAAATTGGAAATTGTTATAAAATACTATCAACACCATGGAGTATGCAAGGATAAAAGAGAAAAAAAATTGGATATCAAAGTGGCAGTTACATTTGAATATCCTCTTTATTATTGTAGACGTTGTTTGACATTTTAAAAATTATATTGATAGCAATGAGATTTAATTGTAAGACCCCATAGATACTTCTTAAACTCCAATCCTAGTAGCTTTCTTTTATTATTGTAGATGAACAAATGAATAGTAGGTCAAAATTGGAATATTAAACTTGTGACCAAGTAATGGTTATTTCTTTCCCACTGATTTATTTAGAGGATATTTAAGTGTAATTGCTATTTTGAAATCCAATTTTTTTTTTCTTTTATCCTTACATGCTACACAATCAAAGCAATTTTCTATAGAATGCTAAAAGAAGTAAAGATTATTTTAGCCGCCCCTCCATTCCTTTATAATACTTTTTTACTCTTATTATTTTTCAATCTCACTCCTACTTTTGTTTTCCATTTTTACCCATTCATATTTATTCCTTTTGTAATCAACAATCTGTGTCGCAAAAAAATAATAAAAATCAGATTGGCAGACACTTTGTGCACTGTAACCGGTAATATAGTTTATTAAACGGTTATTGGAATTAATGTTACAGTTAGAAATGAGACGAAAATGGTAGGGTAGGGCTACCGCATCAGTGAGAAAAGAATTTTGTTTTTTTGTATGTACTCGCCATTAAAAAAAGGGAAAAAATTTAAAAGGAAATCGACTCAAATGTAGCTTTCAATAGTGGTTATTTCTTTAATTCTCGTGCAATTATTTTGTTGTAGCTGATCAACTCTCTTCTAATTCGTCATAATTCTTTAACCTAATTGAATTAATATTTGTAATAACAAAAATGTTACATGTACATCTAATTTTATACACTCATACTACACCGTTAATAATGCACAAATTTTATTCTTATGAATGTACAAATATTACAAATTTATAAATGATATTCTCAATTATACTTAATTAAATGCACAAACATTATAGACATTAAAACACAAATTTTATGTATATAAATATAAAATATATGTATAGTGTATATTTTTTGATGCACGTATAGAAAGACTCTTGTAATAATTTGTACTTAAACAAAATATCTCTCCCCACCACGGAGACAGTCGCCTCCCACTCTTGACTGCACATCACTACACTTTTCTTTTGATATATTTATTTAATATTAACGTGGTAATGCAAAACATTTGCGGAAACACTAACTTAAATACTAAAATAACTTTAAAGACTAAAACAAACATCACCCCTGAGCAAACCATTACAATCCACTATGAGGCTATGAAATGCAACATTTTAGTGACGTAAAGGGAAAAACAGATATTTATTGCTGCCATTGTATTTTATTGAAACAACTTTTGGCTTAACTTCTCTGTGCATATTACAAAGTATCTCGGCTTTCGTCACCACCTTTCTTATAAATAAATAAGCAAAACATAAGACTGAGGCACGTATATTTTTATTATAAGTAATTGTTTAAGAAAGACATCTCATATATCTTGTACCCAATTAACCTTCCACAGGGTGCAGCCACTCACCATTGTATATCATTTCAAAATCTGTATTTGGGAGCATATGACGAACTTTTAAACCCGAGTTTGTTACGTTGTGGTAAGTTATTATAGTATTTAATATCTTTTTTATAAAATAATTAATTCCAGATTTAAAAATAATAACGATTACTATCAGACTTTTGATCATTTGAATTGCACACGATATCATAGAAGTAAGTGCACAGTAATTAAAAATGAAGATATTTTTGCACAAACACTACACTACCTTCTAATACAACTCTTCAATAACTGAGAAGCTAGACCCTTGTTACAATTCACAATTTCTGCATGAAATAATATTCAAGTATTTGAAAGTTTTATTTTTTAGTTTGATCTATTTTTTTACTCATCTTATAAATATATTTATCAAATTTTAAATTTATCTCATTAATTTTAATATAAATTTAAATTTCAAATGTTGACAAATGTACGCTTTAGATCAATAAATTTTTTGACATCCTTGTTGAGATCACTAGTCACTAGACTGGAAACATTGAAAACTAGAAGCCACTGGAATATTCCTTATCTTCAAACTCTCATAGAGAAGGGTACTGGAATAACTAGAAGTCAAGAATATGCAGTTTATGTATAATAATTGTTAGCGGTCTTTGAAAGCTTATTTTATATTTTTAACTTCTTGTTATACGTAACTCACATTAAAATCTGTTAATAGTTTACAGTTTTGCTGACGGGGAGTTTTCTTTGGCTCAATGTATGACACAACAGGACACATTTACAAATCCTAATATTTAATCTGCACATAAGTCAAAGTTAAAAGAGACAATGTGAGATTTATTATTAATTTGATTCATTTAAACAGTTGATAGATTCAATCCTAAATCCTTATTCAATTTGACTAGCTCATGAAAATAATTCAAGTTCAATTATAAAAGTAATAACATGAGTTATGGTGATCATCATGCATTGGCTTATCAATGAGTCAATGACCACAGTTGTTCCTAGTGACAGGCCACCACGTTCGATGTGACCTGTAGTCCTTCGCAACAAGCTGCGCTACTCTTACCTTCTAACCCATCTTTTTTCAACGCACACAATAATAAAGGACTCCATTCAACCGAAACTCAAAAATACTTAGTGAAACACATTATAAAGATATTATAACTTAATTTTATTATGTGTACCTAAAGATAATATATGAATTTTGCCTCTACATAAATTTCTTAGATAAGCTACTTGCAATTGCTAAGAGTGATGCTAAAGGCTAAATAGCGTTTGTGTCACTCTAGAGCTATGCAAAACGTAGAAGTTGACTCCTCTTTTGAAAGGACTAACAATTCAAAATGGCTCTCATTAAGAGGAGTAACGCTGCTTACCAAGTATTCCTCAAGCAGAAAGCAACATTATGTTAGGTACCGCATTGCTATGAAGACCATTTGAAAAGATGGGGTCACAGCCAACGAATGAAAATTGACAAGGATTTAAATACAAGGGGACACTTTGTCTCAATTCCAACAATAACTGGCCAAGACATCAAATACTATAAGTCCACAACCAATGCATATAACACTTCAAGTGGCACCCTCCTTTCCACTTGATACATAATGGCTAATTCAAAGCAGATGGTTAAAGAGGCTTGAATCAAAAATGTTATTTAGACCATTAAAAAAAAGTAGCCACCTTGTCACTTCTCTTACAACACATCATGAAACTTACTTTGTCAATAATAGGCTCCATGATGTATTGCAAGAGATGTAACAAAATGTCTACATCTTTTGAGTGATCCATACGCAGTTGAGTTGCCACATAGTTAAAGTTTTATTTCAATGACTTTGAAATTTCAGTATTCTAAAAGTGTAAAAAAGTGAATCACAACGACTATGACAGTACAAATGCATTCCAAACTATGAAACAACATCAATATTACAAGAGAGTTCCAAATTTTTCTAGTCTCTCTGCCCAGGCAAAAATTTATGCGTGCCGGTTTTTTTTTTGGTACAGAAAGGCCTACATAACATTGAAAATGGCCTTCATAAATTTAATAAGCCTCCAAAATAGGATTCGATGTGAACCTTTATTTGGAAATTTGGATAACTAATTGGACAGGATGGGATCATCGCACAGTCTCTCTATGTTCTTCAAAATTACACATTGATGAATGCAACGACAGTATGCTGTCTAAATCCCTTTCCGGTGCCACGTGCAACCACGCGACACCACTAGCCCTTGGCTCCTTTAGGTTGCTTTTGGAATCTGCGGAAGCCAATAAACGTGATCGAGTCTTAGACAAAGAGCGCACCTCAAGAAACTTGCCACCTGAAGGGCTTCTTGCCTTGACTCTCCCATGTGCTTGGCCTACAGCTTTCAAGCCACCCTTCTGGCCATTTACAGGACGAAAACTGACTGAATCAACTTTTTTCACATTACTGAGGTGATCTGCGCCCAGGGGAGGAACCAGCTCCGGTTTTGATCTACCCTTGTTCCAGATTGAAATTGATTGTTGCAGCTTGGATGGAACCTGATAAGCCAACAGACAAAGCCAAAAGATTATGAAAATACCCTGTGATCAGTCCAAACTTCAATACCAAATAAGTTCTAATTCTATTCTACAAAATGAAATATGTTTTACTCCCTGCCAAAGTGATTCAGGGACAGTGGCACATACACAGGTAGTTAAGAAAGGAGGTTTATGCCTTCCAAATTAAATGGCAAATAGAAGTCTTTGAAATTCATCTATATAGTATCTGAGTAGAAAAGTGAAATAACCAATCAGTTAACTTGTTGAAAAGGAGAATATTTTAATTTAACGTTGCAAGATGAAAAGTATAATGCTCTGATTATTTGGTGGGACCAACCTGATGCATTCAAGAAAGCATTAGACTTGAGAATGCTAGAACAATGTTTTAACAAGTTCCAATCAAGTGTAGCCACATAAGACACATTCATACAGAAAACATGCATCAAATGTAAGGAATCATAACTCACTGCAGTGATAAGGCTGCAGGAAGCAAATGCAAGTGAAGATGTAGAAAATGGAGATTTCCCAGGTTTTCCCTTCTGCCTATCTGTTGTCTGTTCCTGCTCAACAGACCCAAAACTTGATTGTGCAGCATTATCCTCATCTTCTTCTTCTTCATCCCCTTCGTCATCCCAGTCCTCTTCCTGTTCTACAGGAGCTTTTTCATCTTGTTTAGCTACAGAAGTAGCTTTTTTGTCTTGTTTCGTTTCAGAAGTAGCTTTTTTGTCTTGTTTGGTCACGGGAGTAGCTTTTTCTTGTTTGGTCACAGGAGTAGCTTTTTCATCTTGTTTGGTCGCAGAAGTAGGTTTTTTATCTTGTTTGGTTACAGAAGCAACTTTTTCATTTTTAGTTGATGAACCCTTTTTCACCTTCTTTTCCTCTTCATCATCTTCATCCTCATCTTTATCATCATCATCGTCGTCGTCATTGTCATCCTCATCTTCATCTGGTAACCCCGTTTCCACCTTTTCCTCGTCTTCATCATCTGATATACCCATTTCCGCCTTCTTTTCCTCTTCTTTCTCTCTCTGCCGCAACAAGTCATCCAGCTGCTCAATGGCCTCTTCCAGACGCACTTCAGCTTCAATCAGTTCAATCTCTTCCTCAATTTCCTTCTTTCTCGTTTCAATTTTTTGCCTCTGCTCTTCAGTCCATTTATCTAATTTTTCAAACCATGGCTTGCATGCATTTTCAATTGCAAGTAAAAGACGGATCCATATACTCTCCTTTTTTTCCTCCGTAACTGTTCCAAAAAACTCATCATAACCAAGGGGTAGAAAGTGGGCCTTGTCAGGGTCCACATCCTCACCCTTTTTCAAAGGTGGTTGCCAGAATAATCGTATCCCATGTTCCTCATCCTCAACATAATTGATGAGATGTCCAGTTGGTGTGTGGAGGATGAGAGGATCCTCGGTGTATATAAGCCTTGATGGATCTTCAGGATCAGGCTCAGGCTCCTTGTTGATAAGGACAAATTCAGGAGTCCCGTGATACTTGTCTGATAAAAAATTTGCACGATGAATTAATACGAAACGCTGCATTTTCATGGGCAGACGGATAGGATGATAAAAGTCACACTAAGTATGTAATTTTTCACAATCAAAATCAGAAAAGAATAAATACCATTTGCCCACCAGTACTCAAGCTCAGCTGGCATGGGTAACCTAAGAGGAGCTTTATAGAATGAGTTCAACCACATTTCTCTTTCCTGATCTACTTCTTGCACATACATTTTCCAGTAATCAGGGACCTGCAACAGAATCGCATCCATGTTTCATTTCTGCACATGAAAAGAAAACAACAAATGTATTAGGATAAAATTTTGCCAGTGAGCCTTACTTCGTAAAACTGGTTAATGAAGCCAGGTGCCATCCAGACGTCCTCTTCTTCATAAAAGTAGGGATGCTGTGGATCATTATATGGACCTCTCTCTTCTCTAACCACTGCACAGACAAAGTGTTGAATGATAAGTAGATCAGCAAGAGAGTAACCCAATAGTTATAGGTAGAGGGAGGCTAAAAAACCTATAGGTGAAATCATTAAGAAGGATTTAGACTTGCATGGTTTGCCTATAGACATGATTTTTACTAAAGGACATTTTGGTTTCGTATGATCCATGTAACCAACTCTACTAGTTGGAAAAAGCTTGGTTGTTGCTGAATAACAAAGAGAAGAGGAAAGCCCGACTAGTATGCCAAGCATTGAATTGGACGTGTATGCTTAATTTTCTTAACTTGATGAGATCACTTTCAAAGGGCAGAGGTAAATTTGATCATTCACATACTTGTCGCATGAAATTCTTATTGGTCTACATCTTATGATACAAAGCCACGAATTAGAAAAGAAAAAATGGTGATTAGAGGTGCTCTCAACTGGTTTTGGAAAGTCTAAATGGACATGGTGAGGAGAGGTGCAGGAACTAGGAAGAAGAACATAACAGAGCAAGAACCTGTATAACTAAATCCAGAACACCAACTTACTCACTAATCAAATGGATCTAGCAACCAAAGAATGGTCAAACTGACGAGAGAGAAAAACATAAAAAAACAAAAAAAAAACCATGAACATAAGTTGTTCAGCATAAAGTAAGTTTCAAGGTGGTCAAATATCGTACTTCCATCTGGCTTGTTCACAAACATGCGAGCCTTTGCAGCAGCAACTTCTGCTATACCAGCATGTAGCTGAAATTGACAAAATGACACGTCATTGTTACCACAGCTCCTAGATTTTTTTTAATTTTTGCAAAGATTAAAAGAAGTATGGAAAGAATATTAAATACCGCTGAAGTTTCGTCGTCACATCCCTCACCTTCATCCACATATTCTCCAAAATAGAATCTACCCTGCATGCACACAGATTGTGTAACTAGGAAAGAAATAGGTCTTCAACATTGTTCAAGTGTGATAATAATGCCATCAACCCTTATGATGAGATGACTCATAACTCATTTTCCTCTATTTGCATTTAGTTGCAAGGTTCAAGCAAATAATGCAGATAGTAAAGCTCAAAATTGTAACAAGGAAAGTTAAAAAGAAAGGTCCCAATAAGCACAAAGAATGTATGACACTGTTCAGGAAGCTAAAGCAAATCATGTTTATTTTGCAAATGCTTTTCATCATCATAGTCCAGCTTTTTCTCCCAACTTTTATAAAATAAGTTTAAACTTAAAAATTGGTTTGTTCCAGGCACCTACATAAATGAGACGCTCGTTAACTGAATACACACCACATCCGTGCATTCTCCCATGCTTCCACTGACCAGCATAACGGTAGCGACCTTTCTCCCTGTCATCAATATATAAAACAATTTTCAGAACAGTAATAATGCACCTGAGATAGATATAAAACAACAATGGGAGTGATGTACTTCTCACTATCTATAAAGATAAAATGTGATTTTTTTTGTACATAAAATAAAGTGATTTTAATAGAGAGAATGCAACGATGAGATCAATAATTAAACTTACGGCTTTTCTCCAAATTCCTCAACCCATGCATCATTCTCATAAAAAGGGATTTCATAAGCCCCATCTGCAAGAAGATAACTATCTTCAATATCCTTCTCAAGCCATTCTCTGTCCTCTGGGGACATAAAATCCCTTGCAAATAACTTTCCTTGAGCTCGCATCTTCTTTTCAAGCCTGAGGGAATCAATGAAAACAGCCCAATTTGTTTACAAGAAATTGAATGCACATTGAAACTGTGACACACAAGGGGGTTATTTTTAAACAAGATACATACTTGGACCCTGGAGCAGGTTCTGATTCAGGTATATCAACTTCGATTACACCATGACCCTCCGGGTCGTTTTGAAGCCATTCTCCTTCATACCTGTGTAAAAAGAAAATACATTGCGATATATTAACAATGTAAAGAAGAGATGCGTGATATACTGAGATACGAAGAAATGATGAGCTGCTACATATAATTGTTTAATACAAATACTTGCTGAAACTAGTTGAAAGAATTACCCAGCAAAGTGTCATATTGTATCATAGGCCCCAATCACTACCAAGACAAACCAGAATGTATTGCCACCTGATCTAGTATAATTATTATAGATAATGTATTTTTTCCTCTTGAGTTTAATTACTATGCACTAACAATATAAAACCTTTTTACACAGTCAAGTTATCCAATCACATCCTCCCATATGCATGACTCTTCAAGTAATGGGTGAGAAAGTCAAACCATTTTTGTTGATGTGACAAGCTGTGATCGGATGACTGTGCAATTAAACTCTTTGCGCTTGTCATCAACAACATTTGGATTTTGTATACTATTGCCAGCAGACGATAGATGCAGTAACATTCTAAACAAGTTTCATATCCCCAATCCCTAAAAATTACAATATGTGCTTATTACCTGAATTAATGCTACATATGTCATTCTACCATGCATCAATTTGTCACTGCCAAGTCAAAATACATAACAAATCAAGTAAAGAGAAAAGACACAAACCTGACCAGACCCTCTTTAGACACATAAACACCTTTCCCATGAGCATAGTCATCCCAAAGAGTACCTTCATACCTGCAACAAAAACACAAAAAAGCAAACTTTACACTTAAACAAGGGCAAATCCAACAAGAAGAAGCAAACACAATGATTCATAATTGAAAATGTATTAGAGAATAACAACACATACGTGCTGCCATCCTCGAAAACATAGCTGGCCCATTTGAGGAACTCCTCAATCCTATCCAATTCCTCAATCACGGATTGGGGGCTATTGATATCGAAATGGTTATCAGGGATTGCAGGGTAGTGCTTCCTATAGGGAAGGTAGAATGGGGCAATGGGTGGCTCCCTCCCATCCTCGAGCTCTTCAAGGACGTACTCCCACTCGTCCCTGGTGGCCCAGGCTGGGTCCCACCCGGTGCCGCCGATCTCAGTGGGCCCGTCCGCCCAGACCTCGCGGAGGTCCTCCTCGGTCCAATTCTCGGGGTCCTCGGGGAATTCGAAGGCGTCGTCGTCGGCGACGAATTGGGGGTCGTCCTCGTCGTGGACGGCCTTCACCCGGGGGCCGTCGAGGACCTCCGCGAAGTCGCGGAAGTTGACCTCCGGGTTGTTCTTGGAATGGGGGAGGGACTCGTCGTCGTCGTCGGTTCGGCGGAACTTGAAGGCGTTGCGGAAGGCGGCGCCTTTCTGGGAGTCGTCGTCCTCGTCGTAGTCGCCGGGGGCGTCGGAGTAGGAGTCGTAGCCGGAAGGGTAGTCGGAGTCGGAGTCGGAGTCGGAGTCGGAGTTGGAGTCGGAATCGGAATGGTAAGCATTGGGGTCTTGTTGTTCTTCTTCATCGTTGGCCATTGATGAAGAAGGTGTGAGTGATAAGATAAGGTTTAAGGGAAGTGCGGGAACTCAAATATAGAGAGATGCTACTGCTGGTTAGTGTGTGTGTGTGTGTGTGTGTGTGTGTTGAGGGTTTTTTGTTGCCGTTTCACTTGTTCTACTCAATGTCGTTTAGCTCTCTATTTTATTTTTTTTATAACGATAATTTAACAAATAACATACAACACCTTGTATAGGCAATAACAACGAAGGATAAAATATGCCGACAAACAAAATGATTTTGATCCATGGGTTAGTGCAAGTTAAGGCCGAGGAAAATTTCTCAAAATACTGTTACTTGGGCTTACCCACTTTTATGGGACGATCCAAATGTCAAGGTTTTTGTTTAAAAGAGGGCGCGAAAAAATGCTGAAAGGTTGGAAAGAATCATTTTTAACTCGAGCAGGGAAAGAAGTTGCACTCCCTACTTTATATTATGGGTTGCTTTCTTTTACCTTTGGGGTTCCATGATCACATTGAGTCTATCATTATCAATTTTTNAAGAGCAAGCAATTTATGTGGAGGCATGTTGCTTACTTGCAGAAGAGATAGTGGGTGGGGCATGTCATTTTCAGATGCAGCTAGGTACATTATGTGTGGTTTCAATCTCCACTTAATTTAATTACTGTTGTTGTGCCTATTGACCGAATGGTGGATTGGGTGAAGAGCTTCGTCAAAGAGTAGGAATCTGAGCTGGTTGATATGGCCAAAATTAATGAACTATGATGGGGAGTTGAAGCTATATACATGGACAACAATGGATAGTGATGGCAGGTGCAGGGGTTCGGACTGCTGAAGGAATTGGCATTCAGTTGGAACTGTGTCTTCAACGCCTAGAGGTGGAGTCGGATTACTTGGAAATTATTCATTGCATCAACAGTTCACACCGAAGCCTATCATATTTTGGAGCAACAACATTTGATTGTAAGGAGATTGGGACAAGTTTTCCCTACTAGGTGTTCTCACATGCAAAACAAACCAATAATAGGGTAGCCCATGCTCTAGCCAAATTTCCTGTTTGGATACATGATGTTTCCCCTGGTAGTATTATTCCTCTAGTCTTTGCTGATTGTAACCATTTACATCCCATTTGAATGAAATCAACAATTCCACGTCAAAAAAAAAATAAAACAACGAAGGATATAATTAGTAAGTTTTTGACCTTTGTTGGTCTCCTTGTTTAAACTATTAGATCATTCCTCATTAAAATTTAAGAAGGTATTTGGTTTGAGGTAATTTATGTGAATTACTGATAGTATGACTTTTAAATTTTGACGATCCACATCACCCTGTTTGGTTACACAATATTGTTGATAATGTGGATTACGTAGGTAATCCACGTTACTTCTAAAGTACCCCCATAGGGTATTTATTTGATTATCACTTCTTAGGTAATTCTTAAACGTTTGTTTTAACAAAAATACCCTTAACACTACAAAGATAAACACTCATCTCCCTCTATGATCTTATCCTACCAACTGTTATCGCCGCCACCACCATCATCATCACTACTCGCCACTCATAGTCGTCGTCGCCACCACCACTACCTACAACTCACCATCAGTGCCTTCACCACCACTGCCACTACCATCACGACAACCACTACCGCTACCTAGCACCCACCATTACCATCATCATCGTCACCACTGCTGCTGCTACCTACCACCCACCACCATCACCACAATCGGTCACCACCACCGCTATCTATCACCTATCACCATCACCACTGTTGTTGCCACCTCCACCATAACCATTGTTGCAACCACCACCTATGACCCCCCACAACCATCACCGCTACCTATACCCACATGCCACCAAAGCCACCTCCTCCACCTACCATCTAATACCATCGCCCCTACTACCTGCCATCACTATCATCACCACTATCGTCACCTTTAGCCCTACTATTGTTGCAACACAAACCAACCTTTTTTTTTATTTTTTAATTTTATTATTATTTTATAATTTTGATTACTAGTGTTATTATTATATTTAATTAATAATATTTTTTTTATTTAATATGAATATTTAGCACCCAATTCAAATCCAAAATCCAAATATATAACAATAATAGTGATATATTGATGGCCGAAAATAAGTTTTTCATGTTGGAAATTTATATTTTCAATAATTTTATGGGCTCATATTGAATGACAATTATATTAGTTATTTATCATAAGGGGCTTGATCTTAGTGATCTAATTTTTGTTAAGCCTGTTGGACTCAAAGAAAACGAATGTGGGCCCAATATGAGTGGATATCAGTATTGGCCATAATGGGAACCCTGATGAGCTTAAATACGCAGGAACGGTTGTGGTCTCCAACATACCAAAACACAATCAGTTCTCACTTCTCCCCATCAGAAGAGAAACATCAGGCACTAAGGGATTTGGTTGAGGAAGGCCATAGAACCACCGGCTCATTCTCGCTCAATCACTGCAAAGGTCTCGCAGTCATCCACCATGGTCACAAGTATTTTATGAAACCCTTTAATCCTTAATAATTTGGCGTGATGTAGATCATGGAATTTCCAACAAGTGGTATCAGAGCCTTGCATCATTGACAGGTTATTAGGATTTGTGTTGTCCTTTGGATGATTTGAAAAATTGAAATATGGTATTCTAGTTTCTGCTGCACTTTCATGTGAAATTTGTGATTATAAGTGTTGTTAATCATTTGTTTAACAATTTATTCAATCCTGTGAACCCTGAATTATTAAATTTGGGAATTGGGAATTTGTTGAACCCTAAAATTGTTAATTTGGGAATTTTATTTTAATCCTCATACAGCAATTAATTTTCAATCATAGATACAGCAAATGCAAGCATTTTGTAGACACAAAGTTGAACCCTCAGATTGTAAAATTGGGAAAATTTTTTTTTTTTGGGAATCCATTAACCCTTTCAATATTTATTCACGGATTATTCAGGGGGTATGAGGCATATATTATTTCCTGCTATGGATTCTGTTCGTTTTGCATATATGAATTTATGCACGAGGATACAGCCCTCCCTCCACCTTAATGGCCTTCCCATAAATCCTTCGATCTCGATCTCGCCCTCGCCCTCGGCCTCCTCCGCGATGGACCGTTGCTGCTGTGCTGTGCGTGCCGGAATCAACGCGCGGCTACAGCGTTCACAGCGTGTGGTGGTGGTTTTGGAAGGTGCGGTTGCGGCTGAGAGGAAGAAGCAATGGTGGGCGTGGTGGTTTGGGTGAGACGGTTGCCGTTGCGGCGGTTTGCTCCGTGCTCCGTGATCTGCGCCGCGACTTGGCTCCGTAATCTGCAGATTCTGTTGCTGTTATTTATTTATTTATTTATTTTTGAAAGTTAAATTGATATGAATTGATTTTGCTTATCTGAGGCTGGTCCGTGATTTTTGCAATTTGCTGTTTCCCTGTTTTTTGGGTTGCTGTTAGTATCAATCAAAGTCAAGGTTGTTATTTTTTTGTTGTTCGGTTATGGCCTGCTGTTTCATATTATTGAAACTTATGACATTATAATCAGTAAATGGGCTCAGCCCAATTGGTTCTTTGGGGCTGCCTTTTTTTTTGGGCTCAAAATATTGCTGCTTTTGTTTTTCTTTGGGCTGCTGTTTCACATTGTTTTTAATTGCTGAAACTATACATTTTGATGAGGATTTGGGGTATTATAGAATATGGGCTGGCCACAATCTGGATATATGTTTCCTTGTTTTTGGGCTGATGTTAGTAACTAATTTTTCATTTTTTTTATGGTTTGGGCACAGCCCAATTTGGCTATGGACACAGCTGCTGTTTAGTAATTAATTTTGTTGGTTTGGGCTATAAGCCCAATTCGGTTGTTCAGCTGCTGTTTGGTAATTAATTTTTTTTAAATTTTTTTTGGTTTGCGCTAAACCCAATTCGGTTGTTATGGGCTACTGTTACTAATTAAAGTTTTTTGGCTCAAATTTTTTCTCTAAACCCGTATTGGACTTTTCTTTGTGAAATGGGCTGTTCCCTTTTATTTTAGGCAAAACCCTTTTTTTTTAAAGGCTTAATGGACTATTTTTTTTCCATTATTCTTTTTGCTTGAAATCAGATTGGGCCAAAAATATTTTTGGTGGAATGCAAGCAAAATTCATTATGGGCCAATATGTCCCATGAAATTTTGATTTGATGAAGGTTAGTTATATGGCCCGTTTTTTGTTCTGGATTAAATTGGCTGGTTGAAAATTTATTTTTTTTCATATAAAATGAGCCTATTCTAACAAGAAGGTAATTTTAATTTTATCTCCCATAAAGTTATAGCAATGTTTCCATTTACTAAGGAAGACTAAATGGGCATTGGTTTCGGATTGGGCTGATAAAGGACAATGGGCCATTATGTTTTCTGCTTATGACTTTAATGTTTTGCGGAATGGACCACTATCTTTCTGTTTTGTCAAAACATTTGTTTTTGTTTTGAATATGGATAAGCCCTGTTTTTGTTTTGGAAAAATGCAAATATTATATGAGCTAATAAAATCAATTGACGCCGACATCAGACATTATGGTTTAGTCTGTGACTAGCACTATTGATTTAAAAGGTGATTAATTTAAAGAGCTCGGAAATATTTGACCATTTAACCTTGAGGTAATTTGGGCAACCGAAAGGATTAATTAATGTTTGTTGTTTATGCGAATAATAATCGGCCCAAAGGAAGTTTATTATTTGGCCAAATAATGAACATTAAACATTCAGCTCATTTTCTATTAATATGTGAGCATTAATCGGCCCAAAGGAAGATTATTGTTTGGCCAATTTATAGAAAATATATGTGGTAATAAATAGGTTGCAAATTCTCATGTTTCCATGTGAATATTTAGTCAGTCCAAAGAAAGGCTAAATGTTTGACAGGATATTTTGACAACCTTTTATGATACTTTGAATCCTCTTGTGTGGTATAGATTCAATTATCTATAAAGAAATCAGTTTTGAGATGAATTGACTGAGACGATATGTTACCAAAGTAGCCTCTATTGTTAAAGTCGGTTGTTTTGAAATGAAAGGAAACAGTGATTGTGTGATTCATGTGAATATTGGTCAGCCCAAAGGAAGATCAATGTTTGACCGAATTATATCAACACTTATGATAATCATAAGATCCATATTTAATGGTATTTTCATGATTTTTTTTTATTCTAATAATTTTTAATTGAGTTGATTGAAATAGCAAGTTGCCAAAGTAACCTCTGTTAATTAAATTAGCTTAATTGAAATTATGTGGACGATTGTATGGAGTTATTTATGTGAATTGTGCTCGGCCCAAAGGAAGACACAGTTTGACCAAATAATGACATACCTGTGATGATGAATGTGTGACAATTATAAAGTATTTTTCATGTGAACAATAGTCGGTCCAAAGAAAGGCTGTTGTTTGACAGAATTTA